>OY720465.1:20911769-21061769 GCA_963082715.1 Harpalus rubripes
AAATTTGGTATTTAAGACTTTTATATTAATGATAATGACATACTAGATGCTTTCTAAAATTGAAAAACCAGAATTACTACTTTATAGGAAGCTATAAACAGATTTTCTTGAAAAAATATATTATAACATGATTCAAAACTTCTCAAATTTGGTATTTAAAATTAAAACTTGTGTACAATTTGACATAACATTAGATTTTGATTATACCTATATGATAAACCGGAGGTGGTACTTAATTTGGAGCTCTTAACAGATTTTCGAGGAAGAACATAATAAAATATAATCCAAATTAGATTTTGTTTACAAACGATCAATCGGAAGTGATACTTAAAGCTGATTGCTATTTCAAACATGGAATTGACGAGAGGTCATGTGTTGGCCACATATCAGTTTTTTTAACAATAAAATAACCATAACTTTAGGTATATAGTGATAGGTATCGGATTTTCAGTACCATTTAAGTAGCCCACTGTACGCATCTTTTATTTGAATTATTTTTCTCCAAAATAATCCATAAATGATTGACTGAGATAGAACACTGCTAGTCATTTGCTCGTTAATCACCCTAATCACTTGTTCAAGCTACCAACCGATTTGTTTCATTATAGATATACTCGTACGTACATATCGTTTTCAACCATGCAACAGAACATACATAGCACAGCAAGAATCATAGTTACACAGACCGTCTGTAAATTTATTGTCGAAAAAATTCCTTCTATACCGGACAAAAATCTACAAGAAAAAACAAAACTTATATTATAATAACAATAATGGTCAGCTGGGCGATGGTAAACTGGGCGATCCAAGTGGACTCCGGACAATGGGGTTCTCGACCATAACAATGGTTACTAAGTACACAGTACACACCTATAGTCAGCAACATTGACTCTGTCGTTTCCAATAATAAAACTATAATTATCGTAAGTATGGCAAAGCGGCATACGAAATAGTTATTTACATACTAAGTGTGTGAACGCTTGGTTCCCGGATGAGTGTTTGGCGGCGCGAGCTTGCGAGCGTTGCCATAGAACGATTCCGGGAACCAAGTTCACGCACGTGGTTTGTACAATATTTTTCGTACGAATAGTCTAAAACTAATAATTAGTAATTTGTGTATAAATAATTTTATTAAAACTTTATTGCATAACACTGCTTTGTAGCTAATTTCAGAGTGATGTATCAAATTTAAATTACACTTTGTTTATTGTTTTTTTATGTAATGCAGTGTTAAACATGGTATCTAAATAACTATTTATTACTTACCAAGTATTTCACTTGTAATATATAGCAAATTTAAACTTAATAAACTTGTTAAATTTCTTGTTTTGTTACAATTTACATTACGTTTGTTGGTTATGTTTTACCGGCTTCCCGAGTGCTCTGTCTTGCCGACTGCCGCCAAAAAGAAATTGTTGCCAACATTGTGAACCAAATGCACCAACTTTATTATTTTAAAATTAAATTTCATTCAATTTTTTTTCCACCATTTTTTTTTATTATTATTAAGTGAAAGAATGTTTGACAAACTATACTGTTTTATTATAAATCTATATCTTTAAGAAATGCTTTAGAAATAGGAGAGTGTTTTTCCAAAATTTCCCGGTCGCTTATCTGGTGGAGACCTGGGAAATTAACGTTTCGAACATTGCTGAAAATAGTATTTAGGCTAAATGAACACTATACAGAGCAATCAAAACAGGCAGTAACGGATTTAAGGAAAAGGGCGCAGGGCGCAAAGTATTTCTGGGGCTTGGGCCTATTTTTTATTATCTTATCTATCTGATTTATATAATAGATTAACAAAAAATTCATTCGAAAGAAGAAACATTTTTCAACAATGAAAGGAGTAAGATTGAATAATATTTCGTGGTTAGAAATAATATTTTTTAAGTTCTTAATTTGCAAATGTTCTCACAAATTGAAAAGTACCTATTTGGTTTTTACATTTGCCGGATTACTGCCTCCAATAGGGATGTATTCGGACCAGGTTGGATAAGGTTTTGAGATTTGGCTCGACGCGAGAAAAAAATCGACAACCAGACTCGAAGATCGATTCCAGAATGAAAAAGCAAGCCCGGCTCGAAAATTGTCTCGAAATCAGGCCTGACTTTAGGCCGAGCCGGGCTAAAGCTCGAAATGAAGTACATTAAGCATTCCTAATATTGATATAAGACCATAATTTTTTTCGTGTCAAACATAAAAGAACACGATGTTCAATCAAATCGTTCCAATTTGCTTCACATAAATTGTTAAAAATTAGACGTTTTTAGTGAAGGTTTTTAACAAAAAATTTCTTTAAAAATAGGATTTAACATCCTGTGTGTTATGTTTTCATTTATATTGGATGGGTTGTCAAAATGATACACATTGTAAATATAAATTTTAATGCAGGAAAAAACAAGAAGAAAAATTCTCGGAAATGCAGTTAAGATAATATGTTTATTGATTATGCCGACGTTTCGATCATACTATGATCATCCTCAGGGTTAAATCAAGTCAGGTGACACTAAGAAATATTTGTACATAATATTATAATAAAGAACAATATGTTTTATAATATGGATATTATTAACAGAACAGACAGAATGAAACAAAAATTTTGTTTTCATCACAATATTAAAGAAACTATGCATGTGATTTAATTATATTTTTTTCGATTATTTCGAGCCGGTAAGTCTGACGAGGTTCGCCAAATGATCAGCCCGAAAATGAAAATTGGCCCGAGTCAAAGATCGTCACGAAATCGGGTTAGGCTAAAGCTAAAGATCGAATACATCCCTACCGAGTACGTACCGCGCGGTCGAATTCCACGCGGTCGAAATCCCACTCGGTCGAAATGTACTCTCACCACTTTTTCCGTTCTACAGAAATTCAAATATTTCCACGCCGTCGAATCCCACCCGGTCGAAATGTTGCACGATCCCTCGCTCGCGTACCGCTCTCTGTATCGCTCGTATTGCATTCTAACAATCTATGCTTGGTGGTGGTTCCGCGTCAAAGATAATATATTAAAAACAAATTTTAAAACATATATTATTATACAACGAACTATTTAATGAATGAAACAGGATAAGAATTTACCTATACATTTAAAGTAAACATGATAGTTTAATAGTTATTTAACATTATAAAATAATTAATTTTATTTTCAAGTAGACAAGTATGTGTAGATACATTAAATAACCGTTATTGTCAAACTATACCGAGTGGAAAAAAATATATTTGGAAATAAAAGCAACATAAGATTTATAACAGACACAGTAATACATAATTTTCAACTGAAATAAAGAATGAACTGCTTATTCACATAATATAACAATATCAATTATTTTACTTAAAATGTATAGGTAAATTCTTTTCCTGCTTCATTCATTAAATAGTTTGTTGTATAATAATATATGTTTAAAAAAATATTTTAATTTATTATCTTTGACGCGGAACTATCGCGAAACATAAATTGTTAGAATGCAATACGATCGATAAAGATAGCGGTACGGGAGCGAGGGATTTGTATCGTGTAACATTTCGACTGGGTGGGATTCGATGACGTGGAAATATTTGAATTTCTGTAGAACGGACAAAGTGGTGGCGGTACATTTCGATCGCGTGGAATTTCGACCGCGTGGGATTTCGACTGCGTGGGATTTCGACCGCGCGGGATGCTTCGCCCTACACGCGGCATATTAATTATCAAGAACGAACACTTCACATTTGCGCCTAAAAACAATCTATTTATGGTTAAATTGCATCAATATTATTTTACTTTACGAGTAATATCAACCTGAATACTTTGGTTTTGCTCATCTAATAAAAATATATTTGTAAATTTTGATTGATGGGGACCTGAAACCGTTTCAGACATGGTCCCGAGGGCCCTTTCGGACGAGGGCCTAGGGAGCAAGTGTCCCGTTGCTTACCGTTAAATCCGGCACTGAGAACAGGTAGCGTACCCTAAAGATTTCTTGCAAGTAATGTCTTTATTTCAACAGAGTGGCGCAAATAATGGTCTTGGTGCGTTGACATCCAATATTATAATGCAAGCAGTGAGCGATATGCCGCTTTGTCATGATTACGATAATTATACACTGCGCAAAACCGTACAGGGATATTTTAATAATTATATGTAAAATGAAAACTTATGGGGTCTCGTGGCCGCGTGCCTGAGTGCCTGGACGCAAATTTGGGGAACCGGGTTCGATTCCGATCGACGCCAAATATTTCGAGTTTTAAATGACACAAAATTGACCCCTGTGGTGCACTCTCCACGCCAGCAATGAGTGCCCGTGAGGTGACGACTGGCAAGCGCCCGAGCGGTACAAATATGTCATCATCATTACCAAAATCTGTCTACAAATTAGATTGGCACACCCAGCAATGGGTGATATGCCGTGATGATAAATTTATTTATTTATTTTCATTTAAAATGAAAACTTTAAATTATATTGAAGTATTGTTAAGAAAAATAATACATATAGGCCCAGTTGCATAAAGCATTGTTAACTTTAATCACGTTGTTAACTTTGACAAGGCTTCTTTTCCAATATATTTTTGATACGCATCCATGGTTACAATCATAGGAGTAATTCGGGGGTGGCAAGGGGTGGCAGTTGCCACCCCAGAATTGTCGAGCCCAGTATTTTACCACCCTAGAATTTTTAAGTAAAAGTCTCAATAATTTACGAATACTTAATTGAAAAATACAAGTCTACAACATGATTACATTGAGTAAAAGTAAAAAAAAATTATATCATGTTTACTTGATTTTTTTCTCTTATCATAAACAAATGGGCTGAGCATGCATAAATTAAAATTAGGCACACTTTTGAGTTGTGTATGGACGATAATTCCTTTACATATTGTAACGTTTTTATTTATTTGGGTGAAGTGTAAATATCAGACAATTATCATTAATTAAAATAAAAGTTTATTATAACAATAAATAGATATTAAATATAATTAAAAGATGATAAATATAACAAACACTACGATTAAACAAATATTAAACACTAATATTATTATAAGACACTTGAACACTGAGATTATTTATTCAAACAATATATAGCTCACTTATTTATTTATACAACTATATTTATTTATGTTTACCACTTGTCGACTATCTGTTTATATCACCAACTGTTTAACACGCAACGCTTATTTATATCAGACTGACTAATGCCTTCGCTAACAGTGCTTATATACCCCGGCATTTGAATTCGAGAACTCAACAGAACACTTCTAGATAAAACACAATAGGTTACATCAACCGCGTAATTAAGCAGGTTCCGACACGTCTGCTGCGTCATCGCTAAAAACAGACACCCGCTCGTCCCTGCGACAGCGGCGGCGACAGCGACGGGGACAACGGCGGTAACAGTGGCGGCAACAGCGGGCACTGCACATTACAATATGATTTAGTTAATAACTCAAGTCATTAAAAATTATTGTTTTAGGGTAAATTGTTTGCAATTTATTTGTGGTAAAAATAGTCTGAAAATGATTCAGAAACTAACAACTTTAAAGCCAGTTTTTAAATTTTTTTCGGGGGGGGGGGGTGGTATCCCCCAAACTCTCCGATACGTCTTGTCACCCCAGTTAGAAAGCTAAAATGACGCCCATGGTTACAATGTGTAGTTAAACACATGATCAGCTAACAACGTTTTATGCAACTAGCCCATATTATATTGTTACTAATGACACGATTTTCTCTTGTTTTCATCATCTGATTAACATTTTTTATAACAATTATTCTTATATTTTGAACTATAGAATAATCTTAGTTTTTGCTTTATTGTTTAACAGATTTAAATATTGTGTGTAAATTTAAGTTCGTTTATTGATAAAAAAGCGATATTTATCATAACAAAAAATGTTACGTGGTGTTGGAATGTAACAAGCTGGGCGACGTCATGTTGAAGTCGCAGTGAAATTTGAAGATGGAGAAATTGTCGCAAGTCGGCTATGGCATCGTTATAGGGATACTAAAGGTATACGTAACCAACAAGAGTGCGTGTCGCGCAGTCGACAACCACGCCATCGAATAGCCGTAGCATCGAAAACCGGTCCGTCGAAAGTCGTCACGTCGACACTTACCCCCCACCACTGGCCGTAGCTACAAAATCCGTCACATGGAAAGTCGCCACGTCGACAACACCCCATCCCCCCCTCCCCCAGCAAATCGTAGCTACGATAGCCGTTACATCGAACGTCGCCGCATCGACATTACCGCCCATTACTGACCATTGCAACGATAGCCGTCACATCGAAAGCCGCCACATCGACATCACCCCCATCTAATTGCCACTGAGTTTTTAATTTTGAAAATTTTTTTGTATTTACACTTTAGTTCTAAGATAAATAGAGCATAATTTACATTTACAGCCATCTGAAAATTTTACCATTGTATTTACTATGGTCCATAAAAAAGTACAGATTTCAATACCTTAAATTTTGGAACAATACTAAAAGATAGTTGAAACTTTTTTGGATTACTTCTTTTGGTCCAAATTCTAACTATTAACCTCCAAATTATACCTACATATTTTTATCTTCTATTTGGTAATGTGCGAATACGACATATATCCGTACATTTTATAGATATACCTAACTGCTAAAAAATATTTTGGATAAACAATTAAGTATTACCTGAGTATTTCAAACTAGTTTTTAGTACTTGATAATTTTGAAATTTTTACAACAGTCCTAATAGCATGTTTCAGTTTTTTTTTAACATTTAAAATAAATTTAAAAATGCGCGTTATAAAATGGTAAATATTGCACCGTTACATGCGTGCATATTTTAAAACATATTTACACATACAATATATGTGCACCATTTGTAATACACACATATATTTGGTTAGTCTATCATATAATGTTTAATTGTTTTATATTTTGTAACATTAAATTTTTCACAAAAATAGATATTTTCTTCCATTTAACCATTTGAGTAAATGCCACTCTCGTACATGGTGGTGTCATCTGACGTAAATGGTATAAAGTACAAACTAGGTATGTTATAGCACGAGGGTCGATCCTAACCTATCAGCCGCCTTTGTTCTTATATAAAAATGCCGCCGCCCCACCTGCCCCTTTTTATTTTTTCAGGTATTTAAGCCATTCATATTGCAGAGAATAGGGAATAGTTTTGATCTCTCTGATTGGCTGAAATTGGAGACAAGAGACAAGTTAACTGGCGCTGATGCGAGCACCATCTGCTGAATTGTTTAAATGGAACAGAGCATAGTTCTAAACAATGGCACAAAATGAATTAGAAATAAAATCATTTACCTAATACTATGTTTAAAGAAAAACAAGTTTAGTGAATTAGGCGTAGAATTTAATTATCTACAAGTTTTATTTGAAACATTTTTATCTAAAATTAATTTGTAACTTCTACGCAAAGAAAAACTTATTTCCAATGTTAAACGCCTATGGCCCGCGTTTTGATTTGATTGAACAGCCTGTACCTATGTATATCTGTATCAAGAGTTTGCTAATTTAATGAAAATATGTTCCTCTGATATTCCTTAGGGTTTTTTCTAAAGATTTTTAATTACAACAAAGAAAATCTTGATTAAAACAAATAAAATTTGATTATAATAATGAAAAAGTTTAACTAATAATTACGTAAAAAAAATTGTTTATAATATTTACTGTCACTGTATAATGTAAAAATTAATATATTTTTTTGCTTTTAATTTTTTTTTTTTTTGAGCATTGTAAATCAAGGAAACCTAGGAAATTTTCTCATAGGAGCGCAAGATTTCTGGTTACGCCACTGATTGACATCATAAGTATTTAAAAGAATAATGCTTGATCAATATGTTTATTTCATAAATTGTTGATATATTTAAAATTCTTAAGTATATCTTTTTATATATAAAAAGTTAAGTTAGTTTTGCCGCCCCCATGCTTGGCCGCCTTTGTTCTGGGAACAAAATGAATACCCGCTAGGATCGGGCCTGTATAGCACATAGCGATTCAGCTGAATTAACTATTTGAAAGACTCAGTGGCGATTAGTTAGGAGTAATGTCAACGTGGCGACTTTCGATGTGACGGCTAATGTAGCAACGGCCTGTAGTGGGTATGATGTCGACGTGGCGACTTTCGATGTGACGGCTATCGTATCTACGGTTAGTAGTGGGGGGGGGGGAGGGGTGTTGTCGACGTGGCGATTTTCGATGTGACGAATTTCGTAGCTACGGCGTGTGGTGGGGATTAGGTGCCGACGTGGCGACTTTCGATGGCACGGTTTTTCGATGCTACGGCTATTCGATAGCGTGGTTATCAATTGCGTGACATGCTCCGACTAACATCAAGGCAACACACGGATTACAACCGCAATACAAAACCGTTATGTCATATTTAGTGATCGACGAAATCCAACGTGTACTTCACGCCAACTTCAAAATCGGTTAAATCGGACACATGACGTATTGGTTAGCGACCAAACTGTGCGCAATAGATTACACGAAGTACACTTAAGATCTAGGTGACCCATGAAAATTCCACCTCTAACAGCAAGGAATCGCAGAGGGCGTCTTTTATGGGCATAAGAACATCAAACTTTTACAAATGAACAGTGGTTATCTGTTTCTGTATGGTTCTCCAGTAAATCCAGATATGGTATTTACAGCGATTCAATAAGAATCCGAGTAATGGAGCCAGTCAGATCGCTTAAATCACTAGAATACATTCCAAAAAGTCAATCTTTTAGAGGTGATACAAACATGACGTGGGTTGGCGTAAGTATTGTAGGAAAAGCTGATCTCGTTTTCATCCAAAGCAATATGACCAGTTAAATTTACATTGAACAGGTCATTTTATCTATCGTAGTACCATATGCATGTGCGGTGGATGAAAATTTTGTTTTGATGCAGGGTAATGCTAGTCGACATACTGCAGAAATTTTAATGGATAAGTTAAATCACCAAGAAACTTCATTATTACTATAGACTCATTAGTCCCCGGCAGTGGCGGATTTAAGGGGAGTCGCCATATACCTATTAACTAATATATTGCAGATCCTTTCCTTTTCTTGAAGCCAACACTCTGAAATGGAAATATCATTGCTGCATAAGTCTATCTCACACAAACACCCAACCTGAAATTATGCGCATGGTCGTGTACCTTGACTACTATTGGCTAACGACGACATCATGGTCACTTTTATCATTTAGATTGCGAATCACAGCCCGAAGGAACACCGTTGATATAGGTTCTGAATATTGATGATTATCGCGAGATATATTAAATTTAAATTTGAGAAATTAAGAAATGTACCTACTATTTATCTTGTGTGTAAATTATTGAATATAAATATTAGTAATAATAAATGAAGTATTCTATTGTTAAATTTGATAAATAATTTGCTTTGTTGTACTGTAAAAATAATAGGAACATAATTTGGTCCGGATTAATTTATTTAGGTGACAGTAAGATATAGAAGAATAAAAGAAATAATTTATAAAATATTTATTGATTTTTAAATAGCAAAATTCGATGATACTTATTTTTAATATAATATGTTTTTCCACCAGTAATTTCGTTTCGTGGTAAGGTCTAATTTTTATAAATATGTCAATAAAAATATTTATAATTTGTGTTTTGTGGTTTTCTAAAATAGTTTGTTCTTTAACATTTAAAGGAGAGCATTTGCTGAAACACATTAATAATCATGCGTTGTTTTAATTTTTTATTTCTCACCATTTTCTCTTGGCTTTGCCTATATACCCTTTCAGCCTTTTTACCACATCCTTTGAGGGATATAAGAGGCTCCCCCATTTTTTATATTAATTAATACGCTTTATCTTCTATCAGAGTACAAATACTCGAAGCTTGAAGTACAAGTACAAGCAGAAATGAAATCAAACGTCAAACCCTGTGCTCGCTGCATCAGCCGGCTACAGCTGTGAGCGTTAGCCAACAGTACTAACAGTAGTCAAGAATTACGAGCATGCGCATAATACCAAGTTGGGTGTGTGAGATAGACTTATGCAAAAATGATATTTCCATTTCACAGTGTTTCCTTCACCTACTCTTATGGGAAAGATACGAGCATTACTAATATATAAGTTTAATTGGTATATGGGTGTCGTACCTGGCGGAAGCCATGGGCCTCGGGTTTAGGGGGGGGCTCGAAATAAAAAAATACTGATATTTTTAAAATTTCAATAAATAATATTTCACAAATTTGTATATACCATCATATGGACGCTAAAAAATTCCTTGAGGTAGTAGTGACATTTCTTGCCGCGGAATGATAGTATAATTTTTGGATAATGAAAGAACATACTTTCAAGTTTTTAATCCTGCATTTTTTACCAAAATATCTTGAAGATGATGGACATCGACCTCTACGTACCGATGCAACCAATTTCTGAAGCTCTTCTCTACACGTTTCAACATGTCCTGCCGAATTAATTTCTTCAGCTAATGTACGGTTGGTGGACGATGTTTGTAAACATCTGCCTTGAGATATCCCCATAAAAAATCACATGGCGGTGAGGGCAATGTTTCACTGACGTCTCATCTCGATTCGAGATGCGCGCTCTCGATTTTAATTTTACGCCATGTGTTTTTTATTGGGATATCGCAGGGCAGAGGTTTATAAACACCGCCTTACAACCCTACTTCAGCTGAAGAGTATTATTTAGCATGAAATAGCCCGAATGTTAGAACATGTAGAGAGGAGCTTCTGAAATAATTTGCATCAGTACATGGAGAACGGTGGACACCACCTTCAAATTGTTTTTTAACTGCATGATTTAAAACTTCCAATTATATTCTTTCATTATACAAAAATAAATTTTGTCTATAAGCAATATTTTTTATTTTATTCGCCTTCAAAATCAGGATGTTTCTAGGCCCCACCCTGTATCATTTGTTTTAAAATTTTAAATTTAATCTTTTTTTGAATAGTTGTTTTAACTAAACAAACACTTTTAAACCGTTCATATGCAAGTACAATTAAATACTATACATTTTTTTAAATCTTACTGGGCAAAGGGGCCTCATTTTCTACTGCCGCCAGGGGCCTCTATCAGTTTAAATCCGCCACTGGTCCCCGGATATGAATTCATTAGAACATGCTTGGGATATTTTCCAGAGATGGATGACAAGTGAAACTGACTACATCAGGACCGGACCGAGACTTTTGAGCGCCCCAGGCGAAAACTTTAGTTTGCACCACTTATTTATTTAAATTTAGATACCCATATCATACTGATGATATTTATTTAATTTGTTCAATCAAGAAGGATCAGCTGAAATATCTTGGAATAAATCAATAAGGCCTTGGAGATCCAGAAATTTATTATTGACATCGGGACGTTTCGGACCTTAATGGTCCATCTTCAGCATTAACAAAATTTGGAAAAGTATAATGAAAGTAGACAATGTACAAGACATCTTGTCAAACAATACTTGTCTTGCAAGCTCATTCATAAGTTTAATATGGAAATTTGACAAGTTGCATTGCACTCTATAAATTTAATTTTATTCTTCGACAAGTATTGTTTGACAAGATGTCTTATACATTGTCTACTTTCATTATACTGTAATGTGCAGTGCCCGCCGTCGCCGCCACTGTCACCGCCTCTGTCCCCGTCGCTGTCGCCGCCGCTATCGCAGGGACGAGCGAGTGTCTATTGTTAGCGACGACGCAACAGACTTGTCGGAACCGGCTTAATTACGCGGTTGATGTAACCTATGTTAGAGTTTTTATATATAATAGTGTTCTAGTAAGTTCTCGAATACAAATGCCGGGGTATATAAGCACCGTTAGCGAAGGCGTTGGACAGTCTGATATAAATAAGCGTTGCGTGTTAAACAGTTGGTGATATAAACAGATAGTCGACAAACATAAATAAATATAGTTGTATAAATAAATGAGATATATTTTTTAAATACATAATCTTAGTGTTTAAATGTTTTATAATATTCTGAGTCTTAATTAGTGTTTAATATTTGTTTAATCGTAGTGTTCGTTATATTTATCTTCTTTTAATTATATTTAATATCTATTTTTCGTTATGATAAACTTTTATTTTAATTAAAAATAATTGTCTAATATTTACATTCCACCCAAGTAAAAATAAAAACGTTACAATACTTTTACAAATTTCGTTAATGCTGAAGATGGACTATTAAGGTTTGAACCGTTTTGATATCAATAATAAATTTCTGGATAACCAAGGCCTTATTCATTTATTCCGAAATTTATTTAAGAAATATTTTATTTATCTAACATAATTATGTATAATATAATAGCACAAATAAATATCTGATGTAACTATTTAACAATTCATCCTAGGTAAAAATATAAGAATCTTGTTTTGTATAAAATTTTGCACTCTTGTAAAATTTCTATATGTATCGCGGGCTCCTATTTCCGGAAACTTTTGATATGTTAATCAGCGCAGTTTTCTATGCAGGACTCCGTATAACGCTTTTCTTGTAGTGTTATAGTCTTCGGGATATTGGGGGTATTTTTTCAGTCAATTTTCTGGACATTACTTCTTCCGTATTTAATTTTGACACTATCTACATCGTTTTTAATTGATAAAAACACCAACAAATTTAAACATTATTCTTTTTATAGTAGAACGCAAGTAGGATTTAATTACTAGTTTAAGTTTGCTGAAATTTGTTTGTTTGTACTAGTAACTGTTCTGGAATAATTGTAAGATTATGTTTAAAGCAACTCGCAAATTCGCCTTTTGATTCCAGAATGTTTACATAAAATTACACTCAAAGACGAATCAATATACCTACTATACTTATGAATAATTTTTAATTAAAAAAAAAAAATCTCAAAAAAGGCGCCCTAAAACAAATTTCGCCCCAGGCGGACGCCTGGCTTGCCTGTAGCTTGGGCCGACCCTGGACTACTTTAATAATCACCGAGACCTTTTCTCAGTTCTTCATGGAGAGTGGAAAGCAATACCACAAGAAGACACTGAAAATTTAATTTTAAGAATACTCAACCCTATTAGAGCAGTTTTATATAATAGTAGAGGTCATACTGGTTACATATAATCATCTTTCATTTTAGGCTGTTTCTTTGTCATAATTAAAACTTAAAGCGGCGTTTTTTTTTTCTCACAAATTTTAAATCCATCGATATGTCCCGTATTGTGATATTATAAATCTGGCCTCACGTCACTCTAAATTCACGCACCGCCACTGAGTAGAGGTCATACTGGTTACATATAATCATCTTTCATTTTAGGCTGTTTCTTTGTCATAATTAAAACTTAAGTTCAACTAATTTTTTAAGTTCTAATTTGTGATTTTTGTACCATTTTAGTTAAATCATATTGTAAATTTACAAATTTGTTTAATAAATACATAGGAAAATCGAAAGTAACATTAATACTTTTAATTTTGTAAAATATTCCTGTACGGTTTTGAGTAGAGTAATTTTATTGCTGGAAGCGACAGAGTCCAATTTTCTTACTATAGTATTGTTATGAAGAGCCGCAAATGTCGGTTTAAAATCCTAGCTCGTAGAAAGAAGATTTTAAGACATCCAAGGCTTGTTATGACTCATACCATCCATTGTTTGTTCAATAGTTTATCGGTTTCGGAAAATGAAGACATTCAGATCAATTCTGTAAATAGTTCCTCCGGATGTTACTACACAGTTACGTTACTATGATATAACTTTCATAGTAACTTAGATAGGCACTTTAATTTTTTTCATATTGTGTAGCATAGAGTTGTAACCAACAGTATTACTATGAAAGTTATGTCGTAAAGACAGTTACTATTATCGAAGTGAAATTAGTAGCAAGTTGCTATTTGCAAATCGCACTGCAATAGGTACCATAGTTTTTTAAACATTTATCTAACCTGAATATTGAAAACATGTTGAATACTTCAGAAAATATTTAGACAATTTGTCATCTATGAAATGTCAAAATAATTAAACGTGCCGAAGTGAAATACGAAAGTGAATTCGCTACAGTTAAAAATTTTGTTTAAATTTCTAGGAAAAATAAGGATTTGTTAATTGTATTAAATATATTCTTCAGTGAAAAGGAGTTTAATAAAAGTGCAATATGTAATAGTTAAGATTGGAAGCTAATTATAATTTAATATATTTTAAATTTCTTTTAATTTAATAAACCATTTGTTTAATTCGACGTACCTGCGATTACGGAGTACCTATAAGAAATACAAAACACTAATACATTAGCAATGAAGTGTTTCAGTATAGTGCGGATTAAAACTACCACACGAGATTCTAGTTAACGAAAATATAAAATGTAACACTACACATCTCGAAACTCTAGTTTGAGACTCGTAACGATTCAGAGTGATAAACATATAGGATTATTTCTTTTACTTGGGATTGTACCACTGTCTTTTACCTCTTTACTATACCTTTGGTTTGTTTAGTTCTTAGAATTTGTTCAAATGAATTGATGAGAGCATCCTTACAATTATTTGGAAGCATTCTCCCTTGAAAAGGTTAAATAATACTTTTAACCAGAAGACTAAACGATTTTTTTTATCTCTTATAAACATTTTTATCATATACAGTTTATTTCTTGTAATAAAATAGGAGTAAGTTATTTTATTACATAGTTTTATTTGAAATATATTCATTTTTGTAATAAGTTACATCGTATTTACCACGTTTTATCAGTTGCTATGAATAGAAACTTTTATAATAACAAGTTACTATTTTTATAAAGACTTTCGAATTACAGAATACCAAATAGTGCAAAGTAACTATGAATGAGCGTTTATAGCAACAGTAACTCAAATGGTTACTATTTGCGTAGTAACTCGGTTACAGAATTGGGCTGCTTATTAATATTTTTTTTTAAATACCCCATTTGTTAATATGATGAAGGACCACGTTTTCCAACTTACTCAAAAAGTAAATTATGATGGTTGATGCACTCAGCAATTATCTTCTTGTTTTCTTCCACAGAATCATTTGGATTGAGACCCAGAAATCTACACTTTATAATCTTAAATTGCCCTATTGAGAAAGAAATCAAAATAATGAACATGCCATCTAACATATTAAAACCAGTGTATGTTGCGAAGCACATTATTACTATCTCTACGAAAAATATTACATGGTGTCCTAGTACAGTCCTAGAAAAAAGCTTTAATTATTAACCAGGAATTGATCAATAAAACTTTATTGAAAAAAGGTGTAACATTTTTAGATTAATTTTCTTTAAATTACACCCTTCTTGGGGACCCCATTTACGCCCTGATGTAAACTTAAATTAAACTGTAACTACTTTTTGGAAGGGACAGATAGACGCGGATCCGATGTCAATAAAATGAGCCTGCTGCCCTGCGGATCAGTTGCAACGGATTGCTGAAATTTATCCCATCTTTACCTGTTCCATTCTCTTAGTGCTTTGGGCATCCAGATATTATTTATAAGGTTCTCCTCGCCTCTGAAGTAAGAAGTTATACAAAACCCTATTGAAGTTAGCAGTATGCCGACATCATAAACTCTTGTAGCTAGATTCGCTATTTTGTATATATTCTGAACAGCAGGCCGTTCATATTCTGGTAAAATGGTCAACTTACAAAACTTGAAGTCTACCGTATCTATAAGTTTTAGGAGTGGTGCGCGTTTTGCAAATAGGGTATATAGTTTTATAGTTAGCTGAAACGGAATATATTTTCACTGATGTTTTAACTTAAAGGGTGTGTAAACCAAAAATCAAAATTGTAGAATGAAAACTTCTAAGAACAAATTTTTAAACCGCATATTTCTATTGTTAAAAATAGAAGAGTTATAAAAGTTTTAAACAACGCGTCCGCCGCTTGTGACGTCATATCGACATCAGCCGGCCAAACCAGCTTTGTCTTAACAGTAGTAATCTCCTTGCGTTATTTATATTACGTGTGTTCAACCTTTAACCCTACAGTGGTAGTGTGGAGTCTATGATACTCCAGAGATTTTAAATGTTTATTTATTTGGTAATTAATTTGAATATATTCATGTTTGTTTCTCTACCTTCCTAACTTTGTAGTATACTACAGAATATTATGCGCAAGTAGCGGATTACTTTTGCTTACTTTATATTTCTTTTTCTGTGCATGTACCATTTATTCCATATAAAAAATATGAATTTCGATAAAAAGAGAAAAGTTTAAAAGTGTTATCAACGAAACAGACATAAGAGTGTTCAAACAAGTATGTGTTTAAAACATGCAAATATGATTTATTAACGTTGTGTAAATAATCATTATTATATGTTAATTTAATTATTTGTATGTAGGTACATGCATATACTCAAAAGAAATATAATTAATTTTTTATGTATATTTTGTATGGAGTGGATTATGTAGTTTATAAAAATGTGTGAATTTAAACTTAATACTTTCTAAACTGTAACAAGCAACCAAATTTTATATTCAACTTTAATGTATGTTAAATGGTGTAATGTTAATATAAATACTATATTTAAAAAAAAATCTTTCAGACACTAATATTAAAGAATAATATATTAACGGAGTCTGTAAGACTCCGCGGCACCGGTAACATTAAATTTTTGGGCGCCATCACTGCAAGGTTTATATAAAACTACAATATTTATTTTCAAAGTCATCAATTTTAAAATGTAAATTGCGAACTACATGGTTATGACTGGGAGTAAAATGCTTTCGATTGAAACGATTTTTCCAAACGTTATATCGTTGGGAATCCTTTTCTTTCCGAGAAAATTATGTAATGTTTACGGTAGAATTCTTCAAGTTGTTATTACAGTTAGGCGGCATGACAACAAATATCTAAGAATATACAGGATGTAAATGAAATAAGTACATTAAATTTAACCAGTAACATAACTCATCGAGAGAAACAATATTTCTTAATAGCTTGTTTTATTTTAGTAATTGTCAGTTGTTGCAATTAAATTTTAACATTAGTAATAAACTTGTTTATAAGGTAAAATTCTGGCAAAATGCTTATGTTTATGAATAGCAGATACACGGGCATTTTAATTACCTATGGTGAAGTTCTCAAGGTCAACGAAGCTACACGAAAATCATCCTCTTCGTAATATTCGTAAATTTATGTTGTACCACATACAATATCTTCGAGATTATCACAGTTTGATGTGTCACATATGGCACTTTGGAATATTTTAATAGAGCAACAGTTTGTGACGGCTGGAGCCGTTACAATTGTAAAAATATTAATTGACTTAAACTGTATAAATTATAAAATATAATAAAAGATAACAATTTTTATTTTACGTGAACGTTACCAAAAAATGACAAAATATCAATGAATGTTTATTTACTTTTCGTCACCTAGTTTCCAAAACAATCCCCCAAACCTCACTTGATTTCCTTGATTCCCCCCATGTGACTGGATGCACATTATAATACTCCCCCGTCAGACGAAAAGAAAATAGATATTTTACAAAGAAATTACTACAACAATTATAAAAATTATGATAATTAATTAAACTTCTTGGCCTTCTAATCTACCGTTTCCATTGCCTAATTGACGAATGGTGCAGGTGGAGTTTGTGTAGTTTTGTTTTGTGATGGGGGTAGCGGATGAAGGAATGCGGGTTTTAGTCTGTTTATTGATATATTTTCATGTGTGTTATCTTTTAAAATAGTGAAGTATTTATCTGATCTCGCGATGACTTTGTATGGGCCGGTGTAAGGTGGTTGTAGTGGAGTCTTGATGGAGTCTGTGCGAATGAAAACGAAGTCAGTGCGATAAAGATTTGGGTTTGTGTAATGATGTTTGTTACATGTGGATTCTGAAGGAGGTACGGCTGTCAACTGAGACATATGTTTTTTTAATTTTTTTAGATATAAAGGTAAATCTAAGTGGTCAATGAATTTGCTGGAAAACGATTTAGGAATTTCTCCGGGTAACCGCAATTTTGCCCCATACACAAGCTCTGCGCAGCTACATTGCAATGGTTCTTTAAAAGCAGTTCTAAGTCCTAGTAGAACGAAAGGTAAATTATCATGCCACTCATCCGGATGATCACAAGCTTTTAATGCTGTTTTAAGTTGTCTATGGAACCGTTCAATTATACCGTTAGTTTCTGGATGGTAAGATGTTGTACGTAGTCTTGTGGAGTCAATTAGTGATAGTAACTGGTTGAAAAATGATGATTCGAACTGTGCGCCGCGATCTGTTGTGATTGTTGAAGGAATTCCGAATCTGGAAATCCATCCTGATACGAATGCTTTTGCGATGGTTTCTATTTTACTGTCTGGAATAGCGATAGCTTCAGGCCATCTCGTGAATCTGTCAATGCACGTAAGTATATAGCGACAACCCTTAGAAATGGGCAATGGACCAACTAGATCTATATGTATAATATCAAAACGCGCTGTAGGGATTTGGAATTTTTTAAAGGGTGCTTTTGTGTGTCTAGTGATTTTACAGGTTTGACATTTTTCGCAAGTTTGTGTCCAGTTTTTTACATCTGTGTGCATGTTTGGCCAAATGAATTTTGAGGCAATAAGTTTTCGTGAAGCATTAATTCCGGGATGTGATAAGGAGTGTAACTGATTAAATAGGGATCGACGAAATTTCGGTGGAATATACGGTCGAAGATTTTTGGTCGATGTGTCGCAATATAATCGAAGTGATGTGTGTGGTAGTTTTATTTTTTTTAAAACGTAAGAGACTTTTAGTGTTATTTAGTAGTGAACGTAATTCAGGATCAAATTCTTGGCATTTTGCCAGTTCGTCGTAAGAAGTATAAGGTATGTTTGTGATGGAGTTAATTTCTGTTCTTGAGAGTGCGTCTGCTGCGTTATTACTTTTACCAGGGATGTGTCTTATGTCAGTAGTGAATTGAGCAATGTAATCTAAGTGTCGTAATTCTCTTGGGGAATAATTCGATGAATTTTTATTAAAAGTGTAAGTGAGTGGTTTATGGTCTGTTAAGATAAAAAATTCTTATCCCTCAATAAAATAACGAAATTTTTTGATTGCTAAATAAATTGCATATAATTCTCTCCCGAACGTACTGTATCTTTTTTCCGTTTCATTGAAACAAGTTGAAAAGAACGCTAGTGGTTTCCAAGCGTTGTTTTCTAATTGTTGTAAAACCGCTCCCGCGCCCGTGTCAGATGCGTCAACTATTATACTGGTAGGAGAATTTCGTTTTGGGTTAGATAATGTGGTGACGTTTATTAATGCTTTTTTTATGTTTTTGACAGCTGTCAGTTCTTGGCTATTAAGTGTCAGTTTTTTGTGTTTGAGCGTTTGTTGTCAATTAATTTGTTTAGAGGTTGAAGAATTGTGGCGCAATGTGGAATGAATCTGTGATAAAAATTTATAAGACCAAGAAACTCACGTAATTGTTTTTGTGTTTTATGTATTGGAAAGGTTTGTAGTGTCTGAATTTTTTCTGTTAAAGGAGTGATTCCGTTTTTGTCTATGTGGTGCCCAAGAAACTCAATTTCTGATCTGCCAAATTGACATTTGTCTGGATTAATGATGACTCCGTAGAGCTGGAGTCTGTTGAAGAGAGTTTTTACATGTTCTTCATGTTCTTCTGGTGTGTTGCTTGCTATGAGTATGTCGTCAATGTAAGCAAAACAGTAATTTAGACCGCGTGTTACTTCGTCGATAAATCGTTGAAATGTTTGTGCAGCATTACGGAGTCCGAAAGGCATGTGTGTATATTCGAATAGTCCAAAAGGTGTTGAAATAGCGGTTTTAGGTATTGAAGACGGTTCCATAGGAATTTGATGGTAGGCTTTAACTAAATCGATTTTCGAAAAAATAGTTGCATTTTCCAAATTCATAGTGAAATCTTGTATGTGAGGAATTGGGTATCGGTCTGGAACAGTTATGCTATTTAATGCGCGATAATCCCCACAGGGACGCCATGTGTTTGGTTTCTTTTTGGCCATATGTAAAGCTGATGACCAATTACTTGATGATTGCCGAATAATACCGAGTTCGAGTAAATTATTGAATTCATTTTTGGCTGCTATTAGTTTTTCGGGTGGTAATCGACGAGGCCTTGTAAAAACAGGAGATCCATCTGTGTCAATGCGGTGAGTGACATGATGTTTGATGACTCGGTTAACGTCAAAAGGATCAGTAAGAGAAGGAAAATCGTTTAAAATATTTTGAAACTTGTTATCTGATTGGATCAAAGAAATACAATGTCTTTTGAAAGATGAAGTGTTGATATAAAGTTCCCGGTTAGTCATATCAATGATTATACGAAAGTATTGTAGGAAATCTGCTCCTAAAATGGCATGTTTAACATTTGCGATAATAAATTTCCAGGAAAAAGTAGTATTAAGCCCAATGTCTAATGTCAGTTTGACAGTACCGTATGTTTGAATTTTTGTTTGATTGATGGCGTTGAGTGAATGTTTTTGAGTATTGCGTACTTGTGTGAATGAAGGTGGGATAATACTCACTTCTGCACCAGTGTCAACTAAAAATTGACAGCCTGACAACTTGTCAATTACAAAGAAGAGGGGGCTGGAGACGGAAAGATTAGCGCTGGAACAAGTAGGTAAATTGGTATTTTTATCAGTTATCAGTTATAGTATGAATATTGACCGTTTGACGAGGAGAACTCAAATTCCGCTTCTGCTATTTGCTGCAACCAGGTTGACAGCTTCTTGCTTTATCACCGAAGTGGTAGTGATACCAGCAGATATTGCTGCCATCACTGGTAGTGAAGAAGGAGGGTGAATCTTCGTGTCTGGAAGAATGAGGTGTAGGGCACATCGAAGGTCTACGCTGAGGCGGGTTGGAGAAATTAGTAAGTAACTTTTTGATATTCTGAAGTTCCGCTTGCAATTCTCTGATTTCAAACGTGTTTACAGGTTGTGGTGAAGTAGTGGTCGGCTGAGCAACTTCTACTAATTTATCTGCAATTTCGGCTGTTTCCTCAATGCTAGATGTTTTGGTGGCGGCTAATATTAATTGCATGTTGGGTGGTAGCTTTTGCAGAAAAAGATGATTTATAATTTTGTTTTCTTCTTGTGTCGATCCAGTTAGTTGTTTCATTTTTCGTAAAAGGTGAGATGGTTTTTCATAATTTAAGGCGTTTATATTTAAAAGCGCGTTGAATTTCTGTACATCTGTAGGTGTTGTCCTTTGGAGCAGTGCTACTTTGGTGGTGGTGTAAGGCTTGTCAACTGGTCGTTCGAGAATGAGGTCTCGTATTTCAGCAGCATGCTCTGGATGTAGAGCTGTAACTAACACATTATACTTGCTAGTCTCAGAAGTTATATGATGAGAAGCGAAAATGATTTCAATTTGCTTAAACCAGAGCTCAGGATCTTCTGGGAAAAATTCTGGAAGTTTAAACGAGGAAAGAGCAGAAATGTTCTGAAGTACTGAAATAGGAGGGTCAGGTGAGGCAAGTAGTTCATCTTCTTTGTCCATAGCGAAAGAACGTATTCCACAAGGGGTCACCAGTTGTGACGGCTGGAGCCGTTACAATTGTAAAAATATTAATTGACTTAAACTGTATAAATTATAAAATATAATAAAAGATAACAATTTTTATTTTACGTGAACGTTACCAAAAAATGACAAAATATCAATGAATGTTTATTTAATTTTCGTCACCTAGTTTCCAAAACAATCCCCCAAACCTCACTTGATTTCCTTGATTCCCCCCATGTGACTGGATGCACATTGTAAGTTACTTCCATACCATATGCAAAAATTTCATTGTTTCCAGCATTTCAATTTTGCGAATGAGTTGTATTATTCACTGATAGGGCTGGATAAATTAAAGAAAGTATCTTTAATAATGCACAATACACTTATCTGGTCACAAAAATCCTCATACTGTAAGAAGGAAATCCAATTTTCAACAAAAAATATCATTAATTGTTTGGGCGGGAATAAACTGACGACGAGTCATTGGTCCTCATATAATCCCACCTCGTTTAAATGGACAAAAGTATGTATGTACTTACATTTTTTGAATAACGTATTTAAACTATTATGATTTGTTGTGTTGACACGTTCACACGAGAAAATTCATTTCATAACCTCCATAACTACATATTTATTACTAATAAAATCGTAATAGTAGAATTTTTAAAATAAAGAAATTTAAAATTTGGATAACAAAATTATAAAATTGTGTATTAACACAGGTTTCTGAACTTGGGCGAATAGGGTGCGAGCAGACACGTGACTCGGGCATCCTTGACGTGTTTGGAATTAGCTGATTTGTATGCGCATGTCATTTTCACAAGAACAGTGTCACTTTGACAAGACCAATGTTTTGACTTATTTTGATTTTGAACTGCTAAAATCTTATTATTGTACAATTTTCAGACAGTAAAACACATGAAATTAAAAATAATCACTTCTCAACAGTTCAAAATTAAAATAAGTTAAAACATTGGTGTTGTCAACATTTTTCTTGTCAAAATGATAAGCGCACACAAATTAGTTGATTCCAAGCACGCCAAGGACGCTCGACTCACGTGTCTGTTCGCACCCTATTTACCCAAGTTCAGAAACTTATTACACAATTTTATACTTTTGTTATCCAAATTTTAAATTTTTTTATTTTAAAAATTGTACTATTACGATTTTATTAATAATAAATGGTGTAATTTCATGTTTGCTGAAAATGTTTCCACTTTTGAGATTTACCCACCTTAGACAACACTGGCCATAGTATAATTCAAGTACAGTTTTACCACAATAGAATTGCAAATAATAACGTTTCGCATAATATCGTTAGAAATAAGACAATTGAAAATAAATATTTGATAAAATACAAATTTAATCATCATAATTCTGATACATTTAATGTACTCATGGCTGGTCACAAAGGTATTTACTTTAACTCAGATTCCTCTGAAGAACTGTACAAAAATTTATTATACGCTCTAAAGGAATGTGCCTGTAACTCAAGTATGACAAAAATTCGAAACCTTCAACCCATCAATTTTGAAACTAAAAGTAGTACAGAGTTTAAACCTTGGTTTAACTCGGACTGCAAGTCATATAAAGCACAGGCCGCAAGATGTCTAAGACGTTACAAACACAACCCTTGTAGAGAAAATTTAGAATCTTACCGTAAAACCAAGAAAGAATACAAAAACAAAATTTAATATTTTAAAAAATGTTACGAAAGCGATATTAAACATTCATTAGCTAACACAAAAAACAATAGCGAATTTTGGCAAAAAGTTCACAGATTAACTTGTAAAAAATTCGTGTACCACGATATTCCAATTCAAGAATGGCGGCAGTTCTACTGCTCGTTGAGTGCGAACAAAGTATTTGCTGACAACAATATATATTTTGATTGCCTTCACCCCCTCTTCGATTGCGATATAAGCTTGGAAGAATTACAGGCAAATATACAAAATTTTAAAAACAATAAATCACCAGGTAGTGATGAAATCAATTACGATTTTTACAAAAATTTGCCTGAAAATTGGATGCATTACATCCAAAACTTTTTTATCATTTTGAGAACTGAAGCAATTCCTGAGGACTGGTCCAAAATACAAATGTGCATGCTATTTAAAAAGGGTGACTCAAATATGCCGGAAAACTATCGCGGTATCGCTTTAATTAATAACTTATGTAAAGTATATACACAGATTTTATATAATAGATTGAGCTTATGGTTACAAAATAATAATTTGTTATCCGAGAATCAGTCCGGGTTTAGATCAGGTAGAGGAACAATAGATAATGTATTTTGTTTAATTTCACTGGCTCATTTAAAATTAAGACTCAAAAAGGGAAAAATGTACGCCGCGTTTATTGACTTTACAAGAGCTTTTGATACAATTAATCGCACGAAATTGTGGGATAAAATGTATAATATTGGCATTAGTTCTAAGTTTATAAGAATTCTTCAAAATTTATATAATAACACAAATATTTACATAAAATGCAAAGATAGACAAAATGAAAATGCCCCTATCCCCCTTAAAGAAGGGGTGTTACAAGGTGAAATTTTGAGTCCCATTCTGTTTGCTATTTACATCAACGATCTCGAAGAATTTTTAAGAAAAAATAATGAACAAGGAGTAAATGTAGACGGATATCACGATATTTTAATGTTGGCGTATGCCGATGATATCGTTTTGTTAAGTGACACCCCTATTTCATTACAACATAAACTAAATCTCTTGGCAGAATATTGCAACACAAATGACTTAAATGTAAATATATCAAAAACAAAAATTTTACCCTTTTTTCGTGGCAGAAAACCAACATTACCTACATTCAAATATAACAATATTGAAATTTAGGTATCATTTTCTCATCCTCAGGTAAATTTTATGAAAACACTATACATGCAGATAAAAAAGCTACGTTAGCTACTTCAAAGGTCAATAGTGTTTTATCGAGAGCTAAATCTCAAACATGGAAAGAAAATAGTATATTATGTTATTAGGAGTAGAAAGCGGTCTTTTTGTGTTGAACCCAGCTATTGCGGCCGAGGCGCTAGCCGAGGCCTGGCAAGCTGGGTAAAACACAAAAAGGGCGTTCTACTCCGAATGACATATACTATTTTTTCTTCAAGTGTTTCAATTAATTTTTTGACATTTTTTGGATTTTTTTTATTTGTAGAATTTGCAATTTCAATCAAAGCTGGCTGTGTATACTACAAAACACAATCGATGCAACTGTCAAATAACAATTTTCAATACGATCTGTGTTGTTGTGGCGAGTGCCGCCGCCAGCGGCGAACTAAGAAGCTAACATTTTTTTACTAGTACAACAATAACAACATTTTTGTACTAGTAAGACAATGAATATCTTCTACAGCGTATGTACAGTAGCATAATATGCATATTATAATACGCTTGAAGAAAAAAGGTATTACTTCAATCAGTAGTTAAGGGTACTTTACTTTACGGTGCTGAAATTTGGGGACTTCGTTACATAAACAATCTCGAGAAGTGTCAAACTAGGTACATAAAAATAATGTTAAAATGTCTCCGTACTACCCCAGACTATATGTTGCGGATAGAAACTGGAATGCACCATAGTATCGCGGTATCGCTTTAATTAATAACTTATGTAAAGTATATACACAGATTTTATATAATAGATTGAGCTTATGGTTACAAAATAATAATTTGTTATCCGAGAATCAGTCCGGGTTTAGATCAGGTAGAGGAACAATAGATAATGTATTTTGTTTAATTTCACTGGCTCATTTAAAATTAAGACTCAAAAAGGGAAAAATGTACGCCGCGTTTATTGACTTTACAAGAGCTTTTGATACAATTAAAATAAAATAATGTTAAAATGTCTCCGTATAACCTTTCGGATCATTGGAGAACTCATATTATTAAATCTCAAATCAAAAATATAGTAGCATTATTCAATGATTACTCTGTCAGTAAAGATCTGGAACGACTAGATAACAGCAATTATAACGAGTATTATAAAGTAGTGAAAAATAGAATTTTGTACAGCAAATTATTTACTCTTCAATATTTCCATTGCAAAAGTACGTTTACTAGCAAATCTACGTTTGCAAAATAAGGCAATATTCTCCATGCCATACAATAGTATAAAATACTCCTGGGAGACAAATTTTATTTGTTCTATATGTAACTGTAAAACAGAAGAAACTATAAAGCATTTCTTTTTTCATTGTCCAATTTATACCCCATATAGAAAAGAATTTATTTCAAAATATATTCCACCTAATTGTGATAATCCAAAGATTAATATTCTAATCGATGAACTAAATCTTAATACTGAAAAAATAAACAACATATTCTATTATACAATTAAATGTCTATCCTCAAGAAGTTTTTGTATTAATGAATGAAGCCAAATTAGTTCGTTTACTGTTATCCTTAATTTTTTGCATTAACTGAAATTTTATTTTGTACAAATTATTTTAGTATTGTCATTACGTAATGCAGTTGTATATCCTCTCTTTATATTTTGTATAAGGCTTTGTACCTTGAAACAAATAAATGTATTATTATTATTATTGTTATTAATAATAAATATGTTTTTCGTTGATAGTTTATTAAAACCTGTGTCTGCAAGTATGCAACCACCACCCGACAATTTTTGTGCTGTGTACATCGAACTTTGATTCAGACAGCAGAGATCTTGCCATTGGCAGGGAACGAAATTTTAAACAAATCTTTAAAGAATTTTAACTCAAAAAATAGAAGATTTAGAAAAAAAAATTATAAGAAAAATTGTTGCTCTCGACGAGTTGCATTACTGGTTAAATTTAACACACTCATTTCATTTACATCCTGTATATTTTAGTAAACGTTGTAAGGTCTACACAACCGATACTACGAAACTGCACTCATATGCAGTGGTCAAGTTCAACCGACTCTGTCACATATTTGCGGTTGAATATCTCAAGAAGTATTGTCTGTAGTAAATTGAGGTTTTCACTGTTGCTCTAAGATATTTTTTTTCTACATTTTAGTGCAAAGTTGGTTTTTTGGTTTACACCCCCTTTAATATTAGTTGATGTTATTTAAGTAAGTGTACAACGCTTAACGGATGGTAGAACTGACCCCATAAATCTGACAATAATTTTTGTTTTACATGCATTCTATAAGAACTGGAGCTGGAGGCTCTTAAAACTGACCAATCACGCCATAGTTCAAAATGCGACAAGATAGGGCTCATAGTAGTAGCAATAGTTCAATTGTATATACATTTAAAATAATAATACTTGATTTTCAAAAACAAAACAAAGGATCACGATCGCTTACCCAACTAAAAATGTACCTAATCACGACCAATTACGCACGACTTTTTTATGTTTGATTCGCGTTCACGAGTTTGTTTTGTACTCACGTCGACCACGCCCAGCGGGTCACGATCGTGTCACGTAATCATTTCCATGTACATACATTTAAGCCTGTTTGACACAGTCATGAGATGTTATCAATTTTTTTAACAAATTGATACCAAACTTGTTTCATTGTAAACGAATGTTTTTAGACAAATAGGAAATTTGTTAACAAAATTATAATGGTGTCAAACGGGCTTAAAGATAAGTATATCTTTAGTGAAATCGAAGCAACTGTGTATAAAATTTTAGGTACAACAATAAAACTATTTTTATGCAAAAAATACTGTTGATGACATATTTCGACATACCAATAATAATAACAAGACTAAAATTAAATATAGAAATTAAGACTATTTTTAAAATAAATAATAGAAGATAACTTGTAACTTACGCCTGGTTAAATTTAATTCACGCCCGATCACGCACGGTAATTTGTTTGTGACTCACGCTCTCGTCCAATCACGACGCAAAATTTGTATTAAATTCACGATCTCGCGGGTCACCTCGTGTCTTATCGTTACCCGATAAAATCACGGTCCACTCCCACCTCTAAACTGAAGTGATGAAATCTTTGTTTTTTATGTATAACAGTAGTAAAATGCCGACAGTAAATTAAACTGTTTGTTTACATCTTAGCTACCATGGCGAAAACTGAAAAATTACACCCTGTGGGCGGTAAAGTAACACATGCGGGCGGAAAAGTAGAGCAAAAGCCCGGTGACTGATAAACAAAAGGTCAAAAATACAATTGGAATATTGGAAATATAATCAACACCCTTATTTAATATATATATAGGTACCGGGTGGCGCTCGAGATCCGTTACATAGGCATTTAACATGGGAAATAAGAATAATTTGAATATTTGCCTCCCATTAAAACTTATTGCAGTAAAACTTTATACACATGTTTGGGAACACTTACTGCATCATATTGATAACAAATTGTTTAAAATTAATTAAGAATAATTAAATAAAATAAGAAAATGTTATGACAATTTTAATGTGACAATTATTATTTCCTTTAAAAGAAAGTTTACCAGGTAAGTGATCGTTGTTTTACTATTTTCTATTTGTTTTTATTTATTTTTATTTGTTTCTATTTATTGTAGTTTTACTGTTTTTCTTGCTAAATTAAATTAAAAAGAAACAAATAAAAATAAATAAAAACAAATAAAAAATATTAAAACAAATAAAAACACAAACATAAATTGAAAAAATAAAAATTTGTGTGCTGGGGGTTTGAACCCACAATCTTTGGAACAAAAAGCTAGCACGCTACCACCTTGCAACCGAGCTTGCAATAATCACTTGCATATTAAGCTTTCTTTTATAGGAAATAATAATTGTCACATTAAAATTGCCATAACATTTTCCTAATTTACTTAATTATTCTTAATTAATTTTAAACAATTTATTATTAATTTGATGTAATAAGTGTTCCCAAACATGTGTATAAAGTTTTACTGCAATAAGTTTTAATGGGATGCAAATATTCAAATTATTCTTATATCCAATGTTAAATGCCTATGTAACGGATTTCAAGCGCCACCATATATATATATATATATATATATATATATATATATATATATATATATATATATATATATATATATATATATATATATATATAAGTCCGTTTCCACGACTTGATCATCGACCTTTCAACTAATAGACCCAGTGTCTACTATTCATTTTTGGTTAGAATATTGTTTCAACATAAAAGAATAGAGATATATATTCTATCCTTCAACAGTACGGAAGTTCTCATAAATAGTTGTCAAAATTGACATTTTGCTGTTCCGTGTTTCGTGACAGCTGTTTGAGTTGTATATTATTTACTTTTTTGGAGAACATTTACAATTATTTCGGTCAATGTATAATTCGTGATATATACATACATGTGTTGTGGAGTTTATATGTGACAAAATAATGGGGAAACGGTGTATTTCGTGCAGTCAGCAGTGCGTACGCGGCTGAGCTGTGTCATTTCATATGTACGTTCTTATTAATTATTACTTCTATACTATATATATTAATATAATATATTTTTGTAGGTTTCCCAAAGATTGCGCAAGAAGCCAGTGGCTTCATGCTTTGCATATATCAGAACTTTCATTAAGAAAGGATTCTGTTGTCTGTTCCAAACATTTTTCTTCAGCTGATTACTTTGTGAACGGAGAATGTGGAAAGAATTGTCTTCATAAAACAGCTATTCCAAGAAAATCTATGTTATATATTTTGGAACAAGTCAAAATTTATAATTTGCAATAAATAAAAGGCCTTCAAGTTCCAATATTCTTTCTTGTTTAATTATATTGTGGACGTTTCGAGCTAAATCCGCTCATCATCAGCAACTAACAAATTTGTTGTTAATGGGCCGTGTCAGCGGTATGTTGCATTGTTGAGTTGGGGGCCCATGCTCCACCTGACTACGTTGAATATAATTCACATGTAATTTCACAATTTTGGATAATGTACAACAATGTAATTCTGCTTCAATACTATAAACATTTATGTATTTATTTATAATACTCAACTTGAAAATTTGTTAGTTGCTGATGATGAGCGGATTTAGCTCGAAACGTCCACAATATAATTAAATAAGAAAGAATATTGGAACTTGAAGGCCTTTTATTTATTGCACATTATCAACATGGTTCCCTCATACAACATTTAAAAATTAATAATTCTCAATTTTGCCGCGCTTTATTAACTTCCGTACTGATAAACGATAGAGATATTGGCCCGTATTCCGAGCGCGCTTTTATAATAAAAGTGCTTTTACGGAGCACACTCCTCATAAGAATATAAAGTAAAAGCGCGCTCCATAAAAGTGCTTTTATTATAAAAGTGCGCTCGGAATACGGGCCATTATGTCTGCACCGTTATAACGGGACAAGCGTGTTGCTTGTACGCTGTGTCTATTAGTTGAAAGGTCGATGGACTTGATCCCCACGTCATTAATAGTAAACATATGGTTTAAATCGCAAGGGGGGGGGGGAGGTAATTGATGACGTCATATTTTTACCATGGTTTTATTATAGGGAATTTTCTAGTTTGATATATAGTGGAGTATGACAGAACTTTGTCATTTTTGACATTTTCGCTAATATAACATATACTTACTGTGTGAATATTATTAATCATCAAAATTCGAAGTGACATTTACATATTTCGCAATTGAATTATTATAATATAATGTTAAAACTGGTAAAAACTGATGGTATATCCTTACTGTGTCATATTCGTTATACATCAAAATTCTAAGTATAAATAGTTATTTAGAAATAAATCAATTAAATAAATACGATGTATAATGAATGAAACATACCTCTTTATGTTGCAATTGTAGTATTCAGACAATAATTATTACGTAGAGGGAGTGTATTAAATGTAATTAATTATATGACTAATAGCTATGACTATGTAGGTATTTAATATTAAGGTATTAATGTAATAAACAGTTGTTAATAAACCATCGTACCGAACAGAGGTATAATGTTTTGTACTATCCCTCGCTATACCCTCAGCCCAGTGATTTGTGATAGTCTTAGTAGTAAGTGTCGCACGGAGTTCTACATTGGCGACGAGGATAAAACCTTTAAGTAGTAAGTACAAAAACAAAACAAAAAAAAATTACAAAACAGAAAAGAACGCAAGGTGTGTATGCGGGGGCGTATTAGATGGCACAAGGTGCTGGTCTATACGTGAGGGCATACACATGAGTGCCAGGAAAAATAGCAGGGTGCCAATTACCAATTTTATCCAGGGCACGTTCGCTAAAATGTCGAACCTCGTTTCGCTAGAAAGCTTCGATTTCGAAGGAGAAGCCAGCTCCGTCGGCCTAAGATGGGAGAAATGGAAAAGAGCCTTCCATATCTATATTGAAGCAACTAGCATTGAAAACCTAATCAAGAAAAGAGCCGTTCTGCTTCATACGGCAGGAATAAATTTACAAGAGATTTATTACAACCTACCAGGAGCACACGTCGAAGGTCCTAACAATCAGGGACATGTACACAATAGCGTTGGAAAAACTGGATGATTATTTTTCTTCAAAACATAGTTAAATATTCGAGAGGCATATGTTTCGTTCAACAAAATAAGAAACTGGTGAAAAGTTTGAAAAATTTCTCGTTAGACTGAGGAAACAAGCCGATAAATACAAATTCTCAAATATTGAAGATCACCTTATCGACCAAATCGTCGAGAAATGTGCACCGGTCGACCTTAGGAAGAAGATCCTGTCAATGGGTGACTCAGTCACCGTAGATTTAATAATAAAAGAAGCTAACGCAATGGAAGCCGTAGACCGACAGTTACCTGATTTCCAAGAGAAACCTGGTACTAGTACAATATCAGAAGTAAACAGACTAGAAGTAAGAAATACTATATACTCTAGAAATTGCGAACGATACGGATCGACCGAACACGGGTCAGACGATAGCCGATGCCCTGCTAAAGATAAAATATGCCGTAAATGCGGATTGCAAGGACACTATAAAGCATATTGCAAAACAAGGGCAAGTAAACGAAAAATCGTAGAACAAAACAACCAAAATAAAGCCAAATCAAGGAAATATTCCAATAGGAGAACCCCTCCGGAAGAAGTAGATTATGTCTTCCACATTGACGACGATAATACTATACCGTGTAATCTAGGAGGAGTACCAGTTAAAATGCTTATAGATTCGGGCAGTAAGTGCAACTTACTCACAGACAAAACATGGGAATTTCTGAACAAGTCGAACGTGAGAGTGGAAAATCAAATAAAAAACCCAGACAAAGTATTGCTACCATACGGTAGCAACACACCGCTTGAAATTATAGGATCATTTAAATCCAAAATATCCATTGGCGGTCTCGCGCAAAATGCAACGTTCTATGTGATAAAGAACGGAACTAAAGATCTTTTAGGAAAATTAACTGCTACAGCACTTAGCGTCCTGAAAATCGGACTGGATATTCTAAATATTAGCCGTTTCCCCAAATTTAACAATGTGGAAATTGATATTCCTATCGACGAATCAGTAAAACCGATCAGCCAACCATACAGACGAATTCCAATACCTTTGGAAGAAAAGGTCAATAGGAAGGTGAAAGATCTCATAGATACAGATATAGTTGAACCAGTGAATGGACCATCTAAATGGGTGTCCCCGTTAGTCCCGATAGTAAAGGAGAGTGGAGATCTGCGCATATGCATTGATATGAGGTGAGCAAATACGGCTATTATCAGAGAAAATCACCCTTTACCAACTATGAATCAACTACTTCCTCGATTCAGAAAAACTAAATATTTCTCAAGACTTGATATTAAAGGCGCGTTCCATCAGTTACAAATAACGCCAAATTGTCGCTATATTACAACGTTTATTAGCAGCAATGGCTTACTCCAGTATAAACGTTTAATGTTTGGCATAAACTGTGCACCGGAAATATTCCAAAAGTTTTTAGAAGGAATACTAGCCCCATGTGAAGGAACCGTGAATTTTATTGATGATATCTTGGTTTTCGGGACAAACGAGTTAGAAAACGATGAACGATTAAGAAATACTTCAAAAATATTAAAGGATAAACACGTCCTATTGAATGAAAAGAAATGCCTATTCAAAATATCAACGGTCCAGTTCCTCGGACATCAGTTGTCACCTAACGGTATAAAACCGCTCGAAAGTTATATATCTGTCGTAAAATCTTTCAGATCTCCGGTAAACATTGAAGAAATACATAGCTTCCTGGGCCTTGTAAATTTTATTGGCAAATGAATACCAAATTTTGCAATATTAACAGATCCGATCCGGATGATATTACGCTCGAACATTGAGAAATACTAGAAAAGCGAACAAGAACAGGCATTCCACAAACTAAAAGAGGCTATCTGTAAAATTAAAACTCTGGGCTACTATGACCCGGACGATAGAACTCAAGTAATATCAGATGCTAGCCCCGTAGGACTGGGGGCTTTTCTTATACAATACGATAAAAATGGTCCAAGAATAATAGCATTTGGAAACAAAAGTCTATCTAGTTGTGAAAAACGGTATAGCCAAACAGAAAAAGAAGCCTTAGCTTTAGTATGGGCGGTGGAACATTTCAATATCTACTTGTTTGGCAAAGATGAATTCGAACTAGTTACGGATCACAAGCCTCTCGAGGTAATATTTGGACCACGATCACGACCGTGTGCGCGGATAGAAAAGTGGGTGTTAAGATTCCAATCTGATAGGTACAAAGTAACATACAAACCAGGAAAATCAAATGTTGCTGACCCGCTATCTCGATTATGCTACAACCATGAATCCAAAGGGTTGTTTGAACGCGATAGGCACATTAACCAAGTAGTACAATATGCAAGACCAATACCAGTTTCTTTACGACAAATTAAAAAACATTCCCAGATCGATCATGAGATTTTGAAAGTAAAAGATGCAGTTTTCAAGGGAACTTGGGATGATTCTATTAAATTATTCAAACTATTTGAATCTTCACTATGTTTTTATGATGATATTCTGTTAAGAGGAAACAAGATCATGATTCCCAACCAATTAAGACAACAAGTTCTCGAAGCTGCACACGAGGGACATTCCGGCATAGTTGCGATGAAAAGCCGGATAAGAACAAAGGTGTGGTGGCTGAAAATCGACAGCGATGCTGAAAAACTTGTCAAGTCTTGCAAAGGATGTACCCTAGTTTCAGCCCCAAACCCGCCGAATCCCTAGAAACGACGAGAAATGCCAATAGAACCATGGATTGATGTAGCCATGGATTTTATGGGACCATTGCCGAACGGCGATCACCTTTTCATTATTGTCGACTATTTTACTCGTTATAAAGAAATAAAAATAATGAAAAATATATCTGCAACGAATACCATAAATAAACTAAAAGAGATTTTCTCCAGACTAGGAATTCTGTCTTCAATAACTTGTGATAACGGCAAACAATTTACGAGTGAAGAAATGAAACAATTCTGCAGAGAAAATAACATTACCATTTATCATACTATCCCATACTGGCCACAACAAAATGGAGAAGTAGAAAGGCAAAACCGCGACGTTTTAAAAAGAATCAAAATAAGTAATGCACGAAAAAGCGACTGGAAAGAAGATCTTTTCGATTACCTAATGATGTATAATAGCACTCCTCACACTGTAACCGGGAAAACACCATCTGAACTATTTTATGGAAGACAGTTTAGAGACAAACTTCCCAGTTTACATCTTTCAACAACACCTACACACCATCAGGAAGTAAGAGACAAAGATGCAGAACAGAAAGATAAAGGAAAACAGTATAGCGATAGGAAAAGAAAAGCGACTGACACAGAGTTACGAGAGGGGGATAAAGTATATCTCAAAAACATAATAGAACAAAGTAAAATCACGCCACAATATAATCCAACCCCGTTCACTGTAATAAACAAAAACGAAGGCGACGTACAACTTCGTGACGAAAATACCGGACAAGAACTAAGAAGAAATATTGTACATTTAAAAAAGATTGAAGGGAAATGGCAAGTTAGCGAACCATCCGGTAATGATAAAGATACATAGGATGCTTTATTAAATAGGGTCAAGGTGGATGGAAATATTCTAGATCAAGGCAAAAGAAAAAATAATTAAAAGGGGAAGAGATGTAGTATTCAGACAATAATTATTACGTAGAGGGAGTGTATTAAATGTAATTAATTATATGACACCGTCTTAGCAAAAGCAAAATGCACCAATATGTATAGTCACAAGAATGAACAAAATTACCAACACACAGCGAATCACATGCAGATTATTATTGACGCCAAAATCTCCTTAAGCACATGAATGACAGAATCAAGACACAATGACATGAATATTCAAATAATTCAAATATTTTAAAATGACACTCGTTACCGCAGTTATAATCCAGTTTCTGTTTCATTTTTTACCGTTGGTTAGACGGAGATAGCTTATACCCCTCTAACAAACCGACGACAATGAGATAGCGAATAAAAGTCTCATATATGCCATTTGTGTACGATAAAGATGCTAGATAAAAGTTTTGTAATTCTTGCATCAGAAATTGATGACGTGGGGATCAACTGGGAGATATAGTGTATATATATATATATATATATATATATATATATACACTATATCTCCCAGTTGATATATATATATATATATATATATATATATATATATAAATTCCGTTAAAGCTTCACTAGTTTTTATTAGAATTGCCTGCGGAATTCCCTCAGAAACACACCAAATAGTTAGCATCGATTCACTATTTGGTCAGGTAATATTTTTACATATACTCGTAGCAACAAGCTTTAAATTTGTTTAAAAACTAATCTAAAAACATTTTATTTCAATGCAGTAATACGTAAAACGTTGTACACACCTCAGACCGAAAAAAGTGTACACCCTTAGACGTATAAAAGTCCTCCGCTACGCATCGGTCTGCAAATTTCGTCCGCAGGTGTAAACCTTTTCTTTTGACCCCCGACACGTAAATACGAGGGTATCACCGAAAGTTTCTGCAAACAAATATAACCAAGGTAGCTACAAAAAAGAAATGCATGGCAAAACAAAAGTACATGCATCCTTATGTAGTTTGCCAGTTATTACAATTTGTTATTTGTTAACAACAGTAATTTTCTATGTAGTTTCAATGTACGCATGTCGTACTGAAAATGCAGTTATCAAGAGAAAATTTCCTAGCCATGATATTTTACGATTTCAATAGTTCGCTCTCTCCAAAACTATGCTTCAAAAAGCTTCGGACTGCTTTTGGAAATAAAGCTCCTAGTATCAGGTCTGTTCACATTTATTGGTACAATGAATTTAAATTTGACCGAGTATCTCTCAGTGATAATTAACGTCAAGGTCAGCTATTTCTTCAATTGCGGATGAAAACATAGCTGCTACTCGTACAATGATTAAAGAAGACAACCGTGTTACATGCAGAAGTATACGGGCTATTTTGGGCATTTGAATGACCACTATAAATATAATTTTGCTCGATCATCCAAAAGTCAGGAGAGTTTGTTACCGTTGGATACCTCATAATTTAAATGACAGTCAAAATCAACATCGTGTGGAATGGTGCAAGAAAACATAAAAAATTACAACGAAGGTAAATTCAAAGCAGCGTATGATAATATAACATGTAATTTAAAACGATAATCACCTCAATTGGTCTTTTCAACAGACATCAATCCTGCAAAGTAAAACGAGTTCGAAGTATTGGTAATAAAATGTTTGCCTCCTTTTTCTCAAAATCCGGTCCTATTGCCAATATTGCATTTGAAGATAGGAAAACAGTAACTACTAATTGATGCATAACAATTTTTTGTTACGGGTGTTTAGTCTTGCATCAGGACAATGCATCTTCACATACTGCTACGCGAACTAAACCTATTAAAAAGAGTCAAAGGTGGAATTACTGGAGCACACACCATACAGTCCTGGCCCTGAACCTTGTAATTTCTGCCTATTTCCTAAATTAAAGGAAAATAATCTGATGTGGCCAACACATGACCTCCCGTCACTTCCATGTTTGAAATAGCAATGAGATTTAAGTAAAGTATCACTTCCGGTTGATTGTTTGTCAACAAAATCTAATTTGTTCCAATAAATAGAAAAGTCTGTAGTACCAAATTTTGGATGATATTTTATTATGTTTTTTCTGGAAAATTTGTTAAGAGCTCCAAATTAAGTATCACTTCTGGTTTATTATATAGGTATTGTCAAAATCTAATATTGTTTCAAATTATACAGGGTGTTCCACGACTCGACCGACAAACTTTTACCATATATTCCAGAGGTCATTACGATCAAAAAATGTTATATGACCTATAGTTGAATTCCTCTTTGTTTCGGAGATATCGAAGAAATTAAGAAACAAAATGATAAAAGAAAATTTATTCATCAATGGATAGCTAGTTAACACAAAATTACAACAACTGTTCAAAATGAGAACCGCCATTTTCTAAACATTCCGCTATCCTTCGAGTCATAGAATGTTGCTAGTTAATTACTGCCAATTCATTCTTTAGAGAATTAGTAGCTTCAACTATACGGTCAGTCAACTCTTGGCGTGTATCTGGTTTACCATTATTATACACACGAGATTTGAGGCAACCCCACAGAAAAAAATCTAAAGGCGACAAGTCAGGTGACCGAGCTGGCCAATGTACAGGACCACCTCGTCCTATCCATCTTTCCGGAAAATTTTCATTAAGAAACACCGTCACTTGTCTCCCAAAATGTGGTGGTGCCCCATCTTGCTGGAACCACATGCCACGACGAGTTTCCAGAGGAATATCTTCCATGTAATTCGGCAATTCTTCTTCCAAAAAGTGAAGGTAAGTTTCTGCACTAAGAGATCCTTCAAAAAAATGAGGCCCAATAAGATTATTATTTAACAAGCCGCACCACACGTTGACGGAAAAACGATGTTGATGGTTAACCACGATTGTTTCGTGTGGGTTTTGATCCGCCCAGATGTGAGAATTACGTGTGTTGTTAATACCATTCCTTGTAAATTGGGCCTCATCCGTAAAAAGTATGTGTGGAATAACCTCCAAACTATTTTGTAACCACTGGCAATACCGTACTCGATTTTCTAAATCGTCAGGAAGTAAATGCTGGACCTTTTGTAAATGATAGGGATAAAGTCCATCATGGTGCAGAATTCTCCATACGTTGGTTTGAGGAATTCCCGTTGTATGAGATATTCTACGAATACTGGTAGAAGGACTTCGTTCAACTGCATTTAAAACTTCTTCTTCAGCGTGCCCATCTCCATCTCTTTCTACACGACGACGTGGAAAAAATCCTGTCTCTCTCAAGCAACGAAAAACGTTTGAAAAAGTTGTATGGTGAGGAACAATGCGATCTGGGTATCGCCTAAGGTACTCCGCAGCTGCAGCACGTCCACTTCCATTGCAAAAACCATACACGAAAACCATATCGGCATATTCTGTATTAGTAAAATGCGGCATAATGGCTTAAATTAATAACTACGATTGTAAACACGTCATTAAACTGTTTTTTTTTGTTAAACAAATCCGTCAAGGCTAACTCAATTATAATTTTTTTTTTTAATTTCTTCGATATCTCCGAAACAAAGAGGAATTCAACTATAGGTCATATAACATTTTTTGATCGTAATGACCTCTGGAATATATGGTAAAAGTTTGTCGGTCGAGTCGTGGAACACCCTGTATACGAGTTTTAAAAACCAAATTTGAGAAGTTATGAATCTTGTTTTAATATATTTTTTCAAGAAATTCTGTTTATAGATTCCTGCATAATAGTATTTCCGAAAATCTGTCCAGAGCTTCAAATAATGTCACTTCCGGTTTATCAGTTTTAGCTGAAATCTAATATGTTGCTTCCCTTTTTTGGAATATATCATAATATATTTTTCACAAAAATTTGTTCAGAGCTTCAAATAAAATATCACTTCCGGTTTATCAATTGTATCCAAAATCTAATATGTTGCTTTCTTTTATATAAAAGTTTTAAATACTAAATTTGACAAGCAAAATGTGTTTAGTTAGGGGGCCGTATTTCGAAAAACAATAAAAAAATATTTTCTGGAAATTTTTGTTTTCTATCAGTAGTTTGCAGAAACTTTCGGTGCTACCATCTTAACAATTTCAGCCTTATCTTACGAAAAACACAAGAACCTATATCGTCTATTAAACTCTACTTTTATTATATCATACTTACTTCCCAAAATGCACCAAACATTATCGTATCAATAATTAAAAATCCTAAATCATTGTAATCGTGAGTGATCAAAAATATACCTTCTAGAGAAAAGGTCAAAAACGCTAATAAGAACATAATAAAACCAAAAACAATTTTTGGTTTTGTTCTAATTCTTGGATTATACCCAGCATAATTCATGCGACGAAGATGGTAGTTTATTATAGACATTGGAGTTAGTTCCTACGGAGAAAAAGAGTCAAGTGAAACAACGAAGTTATTGACAAAAGCGAGCAAAAAATATTGAAAAAAAAAATAATTGGCGTACATTGTTGCTTCAATAGTTATGCTCTTGTTTTTGGGATTTGATTTAGGGGGCTAGAACAAATCGAAAATTATGAATGGAAAATTTTCTGATTGTCCTTCGTTATCAAGTTTTTGATGAAAAAGTTTTACGCCATGTCAAACTTAGAATTTCTGGCGCCGAATTTAAATAGAATGTTAAAGAATAAACTCAACTATTGTTTCATCAAGACAAGAAATCTTGTCTTGAATTTCTTGTCCTGGCTTGATTTTCAAGACAAGAAAATAAAAATTTCTTGTCTTGCTCATTTCTTAGCGACGTAATTCTTGTCTTGTTTCAAGAAATCTTGATATTTCTTGTTTCTTGACATTATAGGGGAATCCCCTTATTATCGATTACTAGTTGTTGCTTTTATATATATATATATATATATATATATATATATATATATATATATATATATATATATATATATATATACAGGATGATTCATCGGTCTGACCTCTCTCTATAACTCTTTTATTTTAAGTCAGACAGAAAAACTCTTCGAATATAATTTATATGATATATTATTGTTTATCTACGTACCATATGTATAATCATATAATATTTAAGAATATTTTATTCTCTATACGATTTGACTACATTTTATACTTAATATTAAATTGATATAGAGATAAAAAATTATAAAGAAATTAAATTTTATAAAGTAGCCATGGCCATGAAAACAGCTACTATACTTAGAAAATTCTGATTGACAGATGTCAGTGTCAAGTGAAATTGACATAGTGTGTTTTTCTTATAATTTTACTGGAAATATAGGATCTTTTGCTATAAATTATCTGTATGAATTTGCATAAAATACATGCAACTGCCGGAAGGTAATGTACAAGAAATAGAATCTTTAACAAGGAACTTTCTGTATGAAATTTGTACAAAATACATAGAACTGACGGAAGGTAATGTGCTGGCCACATCAGATTTTTTTATAATCTTGCGGCATCATATAATGTGGTATTCATGTAGGCAAGGCATCTGTCGTGTATTGATATTGTAGTATTTCGGCTACAAAAGAAGATAAACCACAGGCATCCTTATTTCGGTTTCTCCTGAACTACGGGCGGGTAATGATAAGATTAATCACAGTTACAATAATCCTATTAGGATTTTCGAGCAATATACCTTTTCATATTTTATAACTTTACTTAATTTGTAAGAACACAAAATGTAAAATTTATCCTTTTATAATACTGGGAATCGCATATTAAAATTTTTCATTTTAATTTTATTATTTAGGTAACTAAGTATGTATGTAGTGTTTCTACGATATCAAACAATTTACGTCATAATTAGGAAGTTATCTAATTTATAGCTAATTTATATGAGACCGAATCTTTTTATTTTGTGATTGTTGGCCATAAAGCAAAGCCAATGTAAAATAATATATGCATTAAAAAGTGTTGCAAAACAGTGACTGGAGAATAGTACTGTACAGAATATCTCATTTTCGATGTTTTTTTAAGGTATCTCGGGTAATATTACTGATAGATCAAAACCGTTTGCACATTCCAGGGTCAACTTTTCCAGCAAAGTTTAATAGTCACCACAGGAATTTTCGATTTTCTTTTGTTTCTGAGCTACAGGCAAAAACTCGTTTTTCGCTTATTTTGAAAATATATCATATCTTATTTATTATTATAATTGGAGATAAATTATTTTTACAAGATATTTACTGTTTTTACCTTCCGTCACCTTCAGGTAAGGAAGGTATTGTCTTTGGTCAAAAAATTCGGTGATGAGTTTTTGATGAATAAGCACGTTTTAGGGTCCCTACAATACGATTTTACTATTTTTACGATGATGTCTGTATGTGTGTGTGTGTGCGTGTGTGTGTATGTATGTGTGTCCGTGTGTGTGTGTGTCCGTGTGTGTGTGTGTGTGTGTGTGTGTGTGTGTGTGTGTGTGTGTGTGTGTGTGTATGTAACAAAATTTTCGTCTGCGATAACTTCCATACTACAATTCTAAAAATTATAATTCTGTCGTATTTCTTTTCGTTACATCCATGTGAAGAGCTGATTAGATTTTGGTTAGAATTGGACAACCGGAAGTACCTTCATTTGAAGATTTTAACAGTTTTTCTTGAAAAAACTATGTTAAAAATCATTTTTTCACGTTTAATGTTATTATAAATATTCAAGAATATTTTATTCTCTATACGATTTGACTACATTTTATACTTAATATTAAATGGATATAGAGTTAAAAAATTATAAAGAAATTAAATTTCATAAAGTAGCCATAGCTATGAAAACAGCTACTATATTAAGAAAATATTGATTGAAAGATGTCAGTGTCAAGTGAAATTGACATAGTGTGTCGTATAATTTTACTGGAAATATAGGATCTTTTGCTATAAATTTTCTGTATGGAATTTGCATAAAATACATGCAACTGCCGGAAGAAATATAATCTTTAGCAAGGAACTTTCTGTATGAAATTTGTACAAAATACATAGAACTGACGGAAGGTAATGTGCTGGACACATCAGATTTTTTATATTGACTAAAATGTCGTAATTAGATTTTTTGAAAACTTAATTCTCGAGATATAATACAAACTTACGATTTTTTAAATCATTTGTTTATTTTTATTCTATATCTTTTAATTGTGTTCTCAAAATTATTCTTAACCAATTATTTTCGGGTTAGTTAAATTACTACAGTGTGTTCAAAAAAATTCCTAACTCGAAGTAGGTTTTGAACAAAGAAACGTATGTCAGTTTAAAATATTTAATTAAATGTCAATTTGACATGAGATATTGTGCAGGGACAGTTAAATATTTGCAATAAAAAGAAATGCTATTTCTTAGTATTCATCAGTCCTGATACAAAATTATTTGTGGAAGAAATTCATAGAGACAAGGACTTGTGGGAAAACGTAATGCTTCCAAAACTACAAAATTTTATTTAAATTGCATATTGCCGGAAATTGTTTTGGGAAATAGATTTCAAAATAAAAAATGTAAAGACCCGGAATACATTGTGAAAGCTAAAAATTTGAGGGATAAAAAATAACATTCACAATACTGGTGGTTAATTGATTACATATCAATTACTCAGTGAAAAGCTACTTTAAACTTTTTTTGTAAATAATTTCAATTATTTATTAATATTACTTTATTATTATTTGATATATATATATATATATATATTTTTGTAAATAATTTCAATTATTTATTAATATTACTTTATTATTATTTGATATATATATATATATATATATATATATATATATATATATATATATATATATATATATATATATATATATATATCATCAGTTCAGTATTTTTTTTACTTATTATTCATAAGTTTTTTAGTTTATATTGTTATATTAGTATGCTGTGTTATAATATTATAGCCACCATGAAATAAATATATGTGTAACTAGAAAAACCGAGTTTATTTAACATACAAATTCAAGAATGAAGTTTCACCATGTAAGAGCTGATACCATAAAAGTAATTTCAATTGCCTTACAACATATTGTATGTTGTTATTAGTTGATTTCTTGTATTTAGTGAAACAATACTACTTACTGAAAACACTTAATTGTTAATAATATATGTTTATTATTTGTTCACAATTGAACATTTCGAGACAAATTTTTGACAATACTGCTTACATTTATTTTCTCTAAGAAACCATTCATAGAAATAGCCGCAATAATAAAAGGTTGTATATCAAATTGTAAAAATGTCATGCTCACGGTCATGCTTATATGCAGGTAGAAATGCAGTGTTTACTTGTATACTTTCCATATATTTGAACTGCATTACCGACATCTCTAGTGCTGACATCTGAAAGATAATCCGCAAACTAGTTTTGAGTGCCGCGGTAGTTGAATGAATCTGTTTTGGTAAATTTTTGAAACGCAGATATTTCAAAACATGTCGCATACACTTTTATAAAATTTATATCTTTATTTATAGTTTTTCATAAATTTTGTCCTGAATATGATTTGGTGTACGTATTTCAAGTTATAAACCGGAAATGAAATATTTTTTCTTATCTCCGTTGTATTTTTGCAACAAAAAATGTTTCAGGACATAAACATAATAATATAATTTACAAAACTTTAATACATATCCGTTATTTTTTATTACAATTTCGAAAAACTACGTTCAAAAAATGATTTTTTTGCTTATGCAACCCGCTTCATTCAAACGCCCCCTTAAAACAACCAGCGCAGTTTTGGGCGAACTAACAAGTTTAGGAAAAAAATGTTTTATACCAAAAATGATCAAGAATAAGGGGATAATGTATCAATAGTAACAAACCCTATATAATTTTTTAGCCTTGCTATACAACCCTATAACATATTTATATCGTTGAAATCAGAAAAAGATTCTCTATCTAATGGGCTAAAAATTTATATAGGATACCATTTAAAAACATATAATTTAGTTCTGCCGTATGAGAACCACTGGTCGAATTTTCGGTTTATTATTATTAATAAATTAGCCCCTTATTCTTGATCATTTCTTGTATATAACAAATGTCATTAGTTCGCCCAAAAAAGCGCTGGTTGTTTTAATATATATATATATATATATATATATATATATATATATATATTAAAACAACCAGCGCTTTTTTGGGCGAACTAATGACAATTGTTATTTCGATATTCCGTTATTTATTATTATTTAAAACAATGAGTGTTCAAACAAAAATTAATCAGACTCGGAATCGGTTTTATCCCAAAATAATATATGTGGCCCAACACAGCACAATACCTCTCGTCATTTAATTTTATTACATACTATTATTCACGAAAGATGAATATTCAAGGTCATTTGTTCGAAGACAAAATACACAACACATTATATAACAGTAGCTTAGCAATATTTTGCATTAAAAAGAGAAAGATTATTTGATGTGTCTCTATTTAATTTATGTGGTGTGACGTGTACGTAAATGGTGGTATTACTTTCTAACACACCACAAATATTAATGACGTATGTTGTAGAGTTACGGACACGTAATTATCTACTACACTGCCCTCGGTACTAATCTTTATTCAGTGACGTTTGAATTTAAATCAAATTAGAAGATAAAACTTTGAGAAAAGTATTATTTAAAAAGAAACAAAATTTTCAAACAAATTACAATTATCTTTTATTTAAAATGTATCCATAAATATTTCGCCTATGGGTACGAAATGCAGTGAAGTTATTTGCGGTTATTTACTAGTACATTAAGATACAAGTTTCATAAGACATTATTTTAGGGCACGCGACATTCTTAGAAACGAGCGGCTTGCCGCGAGTTTTCTAATGGGACAAGTGCACTGAATGTCTCATGAAACGTGTATTTTATACTATTTTTCTATTTTGGTATTTAAAAAAAAAGCACGTTATTTCATGTCCAGGTATTTCAATTTCGGTTGTTTAACATGTATTTTATGAAACTTATTTGGATGTCATAAAGAAGTACTTTCTGACATCCAAATGGGTTTCATAAAGTACATATTAAAGAACCAAAATAGAAAAAATATATCTATGTAGGTACCTATATTCAATTTTCTTATGTCTTTTAATTTAAAAATTCAAAATTACAATTTCTATATACATGACATGTCTCCTATGTCACGAACTACCAAGCCGACCAAATCATCACAATATGCGTTAGTCCATGGAAACAATCTGTAGATGCCATTATTTCGTATTTCGAAAAATACATTGACCGTCCTATCCGTAGTTGAGGTGGTCTGTCGTCAGTCAATTCAATATTTCCAGTACATTACCTTCTCTCAGTTCTATGTATTTGTACAAATTCCATACAAAAAGTTTCTTAGAATTGATTCTATATTTTCAGTAAAATTATAACACAAACATACTATGTCAATCGCACTTGACATTGACATCTGTCTATGAGAATTTTTTAAATTATATTAGCCGTTTCCAGTGTTATTGCATAGCTGGCTGCGTTATGAAATTTAATTTCTTTATAATTTTTAAATTTACCTAAATCTGGATATGGGATATTTAGCACGACCCCTACCTCGCTTACCAAGGGGAGCGGGAGGTAAAAATAGTGTTTTAGAAAAAATAATGTATGATAAACGTGTTAAATATGATTTTATTTTGTTGGAATTGAAGGTTTGGAGCACTCCGCTTCGCGTTTAGTTCTAAACTTCCTTCTCACAAAATAAAATGTCACTATTAACACTTATATCATAAATGATTATTAAATCATGCTATTTGTGTTTTATCAACAACTTGTTAGCGAAGGACAATCAGAAAATTTGCCCCTCTTATAGCGTTTTCCATTTTGGCACATCCATTGTAATTACACAGATAATTTTTAACAACTCAACTTGACAGACTGCACTGGCAAGAACTGACGATAGTAGTAAGTGCAAGTGCGCCCTCAGTAAATTCAGTTCACTTGAAAATTATAAAAATGAAACACGAAAAATTCAACTAATGCGCACTGATTATATAAATAGAAAACAAACAAATTCAGTGCAAAAACGCTTTACATTTGTTTTAGCTGCCTAAATCAAATCCCAAGAGCACAAGCGTAATTTTTTTGAGATATTCTTTTTTATAAAATATTATTCTTACCGCTTCTTCTGCCATTTTGCGTTGTTGACTCTGACACGATTGTGATAGAAATTAAAATAAAATCAATTAAAAAAAACAGATTTTACTTCACACATTCACATATGTTCGGTTTTACATTAATTACACAATAAATGAAGTAGATAAACAAAAGTTTTTACTCTTTTTTAAGACTTGATTCACTTATTTATAAAGAATAGTGAGAAAAGTTTTTCAATTACAACAAATATTTTATAATACGAATTAGGGCGGTGATAAGAAGATATAATAAATTCGATTTTAAATAAAGAAAGTTTTGTAGTCTTGAAATGTATTTATTTTATTTTGGAATCATACACTTGTTTATTCGCTCTCAAAAAAGCACGCAATTTGACATTTATCGCCCGAGGGCCTATACCAATGTCTACAATGTTATTTTTTATTTCGCTCTAAGTTTTGACCTATTGATTTTACAGTGACAGTGTAAATACAAAAAATGTTCAAAATTAAAAACTGCATCCAAAGAATAAATAAATATAAATATATGTTAGCGGTATGGTATAAACAAGTGTAATGGATCCCCACAAGGTCACGCGGACCTTACGTTGCGATACACTTAGTGTGAGGCCTCGAGGGTCTCGGAAGATCATGCGGATCTATATCTCTCTGATCATACGGACATTATCCTCGCTACAAACCATATGGATAGTCCTACGTGTCTCTAACGCTCACTTTTACTTATTACTCAGCTGTGCTCGAATTCCAGCTTCGTACTGAATAATACAAATTATCGCTATGCTGGATCGAACGAGATTTAGTTAGTTGTGCAGCTAGACTGATACCGTACTAATATGTATATGTATATATATATATATATATATATATATATATATATATATATATATATATATATATATATATATATATATACCGGGTGGAACATCATACCTGTGTACATAGGCGATTCATATGAGAAAAACAGTTTTTTCGTGCGCATTGCTCCCCAAATTATTTTAGACAAAAATGCTTCAAATAAATGTTGTAGAGCATAAAATTCTGCATCTAAATCTATAAACAGAATTACTTTTACATGCTTTGTAACGACACAAATTAAATAAGAAAATATTGAAAATTACGTTGAAAATATCAAATAGCCATGGAATTGAAACAAAAATAGAAACAAATAAATAGGTAAATTAAATTCATACAAAAATCTCCATACCTATTATTACGACAATTGTACATTTCAATGAAATATTTATTTCCTATAAATAAAGATATGATTTGTTTGTAAATCTCTTAAAAAATATTCAAATTTAAATTTACCTGCACTATTTTCCCCCGCAACACTTGCCGTGGATTCAAATTTTTGAACATACGCGCGTATTGTTGTAGCGCTTGGAATTGGCCTATTTGGAAATTTCACGGCGAATCTCTAACTATACGTAAACAATTTCCACTATAAAAAGTTTTTATTATAAAAACCCTTTCTTCGTTAGAATAAACTGAATTCATTTTGATATTTTACCGTCAAATTAGTTATTTATCTGTCAAACGTCAGACATTTATTTGTTTCTATTTTTGTTTCAATTCCATGGCTATATTTGATATTTTCAACGTAATTTTCAATATTTTTATTTATTTAATTTCTGTCGTTACAAAGCATATAAAAGTAATTCTGTTTATTGATTTAGATGCAGAATTTTATGCTCTACAACATTTATTTGAAGCATTTTTGTCTAAAATAATTTGGGGAGCAATGCGCACGAAAAAACTGTTTTTCTCATATGAATCGCCTATGTACACAGGTATGATGTTCCACCCGGTATATATATATATATATATATATATATATATATATATATATATATATATATATATATATATATATATATATTGATATTTGGGAAGCCCACAGTTTCCCAATTAAGGGCTTCCGCGTAGTTACAAAAAATTATGAATACAATATGTGCATAGATAACAACAAATTACAAATACAGTTTTTTAAAAAAACCTTGCAAACAGCTGCAACCTTGCGCGCCTGAACACTGAAATAATGTCATATTAAAAATATCTAGATGATTATAGAAATGGTTGTATTGGGACATTATTCTGTTCAGTGGCGAATGTTTGAAGTTATTTGTATTACATTTTTGTGTATAAAAACGAGTCGTGCTCCGTGTGGGAACAGCTGGGGCACGTATAAAAACATAATTTATAGTAAAAATCAAAACGATGATACTCGGCTGCAAGAGGATAAATAACAAGAAGATATCGGGTAAATCAGCCATGTGAATAAAGCAGCTGTAGACACGTGTTTCGCTCTGTTAGAGCTCATCAGTACAGCACAGCCAAAGATGTAGAATGACTGAGGTGGCAAACAAATTCAAAACAAACGGGCCACCGCCAGAAGGCCAACCACACAATTGTGGCTTCAGCCACATTGCTTCACGATTTGAAGCCAAAGATGACGTCGCCACGGAGATGGATAAAACCTTCTGCGTGGACTACCGTAACCCAGGTATATATTAAAATCAAAACGATGATACTCGGCTGCAAGAGGATAAATAACAAGAAGATATCGGGTAAATCAGCCATGTGAATAAAGCAGCTGTAGACACGTGTTTCGCTCGTGGTTGGCCTTCTGGCGGTGGCCCGTTTGTTTTGAATTTGTTTGCCACCTCAGTCATTCTACATCTTTGGCTGTGCTGTACTGATGAGCTCTAACAGAGCGAAACACGTGTCTACAGCTGCTTTATTCACATGGCTGATTTACCCGATATCTTCTTGTTATTTATCCTCTTGCAGCCGAGTATCATCGTTTTGATTTTAATATATACCTGGGTTACGGTAGTCCACGCAGAAGGTTTTATCCATCTCCGTGGCGACGTCATCTTTGGCTTCAAATCGTGAAGCAATGTGGCTGAAGCCACAATTGTGTGGTTGGCCTTCTGGCGGTGGCCCGTTTGTTTTGAATTTGTTTGCCACCTCAGTCATTCTACATCTTTGGCTGTGCTGTACTGATGAGCTCTAACAGAGCGAAACACGTGTCTACAGCTGCTTTATTCACATGGCTGATTTACCCGATATCTTCTTGTTATTTATCCTCTTGCAGCCGAGTATCATCGTTTTGATTTTAATATATACCTGGGTTACGGTAGTCCACGCAGAAGGTTTTATCCATCTCCGTGGCGACGTCATCTTTGGCTTCAAATCGTGAAGCAATGTGGCTGAAGCCACAATTGTGTGGTTGGCCTTCTGGCGGTGGCCCGTTTGTTTTGAATTTGTTTGCCACCTCAGTCATTCTACATCTTTGGCTGTGCTGTACTGATGAGCTCTAACAGAGCGAAACACGTGTCTACAGCTGCTTTATTCACATGGCTGATTTACCCGATATCTTCTTGTTATTTATAATTTATAGTACTTTGATTATCGGTAAGATTGTTTAATATTTTGTATAAGAAGAGCATATTAGCTTTTGATCTTCTTTGTTCCAGAGTATTCAAATCAAGTTTTATCATAGCTTCCGTATAATGTAAGTTCATATATATATATATATATATATATATATATATATATATATATATATATATATATATATATATATATATATATATATATACCGTGTGTCTGTCTTAAAGGTGTACATAGGAGATTAACATGGGAAATCAGTTTTTCTCCTTTTCCTCCTCGCCTAATTATTTTAAGCAAAAACGCTTCAAATAAAAGTTTTAGGGCATAAAATTCTGCATCTAAATCAATAAACGGAATAACCTTTCCATGTTTTATAACGACAGAAATTAAATATGAAAATGTCGAAAATTACGATGAAAATATCGACAGCTATGGAATTAAAAATAAATAAATAAATGCTTGACGTTTTATCTGTCACAACACACAACGTCAGTTAACTTATTTGACGTTTCTGACAATTTGTCTCTAGTTTTATTACTTTAGAATATTAAAAACTTATATTTGTACTAATGAAAAGCGTGTTTTCACATATGCTAAATTCGTGACAAAATTTGAAAAGACTGCAATGTGTCTTCAAAAAATACACGTGAGCCGCATAATCAGAATGTAGGACGAGCAGAATATGTATTACTGTAAGAAAGAGTGTTTAGGAATGATAAGTGCAGACGTCTTCTGTAATACTAGATGTATTGGAAATGAGTTGGGAGTACATCACAACATCATACATACATTTGTTAAGCAATGTTGACTTTTTAATAAATTTATATTATTTAAATAAAACTGTATTTTTTAATTTTATTTATTAATCAACATTCCTATTATTGTCATAACGATATTTGTTCAAATCAAATTGTCAGAAACGTCAAATAAGTTAACTTACGTTTTGACAGATTGACAGATTAAACGTCAAGCAATTATTTATTTTTGTTCAATTCCATGGCTGTCGATATTTTGAATGTAATTATCGATATTTTCATATTTAATTTCTGTCGTTATAAAGCATGTAAAGGTAATTCTGTTTACCGATTTAGATTCAAAATTTTATGCCCTAAAACTTTTATTTGACGCGTTTTTGCTTAAAATAATTAGGTGAGCAGGAAATTGCATAAAACTGATTTCCCATGTTAATCTCCTATGTACACCTTTAAGATAGACACACGGTATATATATAAATATATCATCACGGCTTATTACCCATTGCTCGGTGTGCCGATCTGCTTTGTACATCCAAAGAGACGTTATTTATTGATATTAAACGTCCTGTTCACGAAATAAACGTAAATTATGTTGACATAGGACAGTTTAACGATTGAATACAATGTTTAAGGACTGAATGAAGCGAAGGGTACAATTTTAACGTTCGTGGGGCTTATAACATTTTTAACGCGATCGACGCACAAAATTAAAAAAATTACAATTTAAAAATTATTCTGACATATTAGGTTTATCCCAACAAAAATATAGAACCGTTCAGAACTTTACTGAGTTTGCGCAAAGCCACTTTACCGTTCCGAATTTAAAATTCAGAACTTATAGTGCAGTGTTCCAAGAACAAGTGAATTGTGTTCCGAACCGATTCTGAACCGTTCATAAAGTTCTGGAATTTTACCAGAATTTTTAATTCTGAATAAGTTTGACGTGACCTGACGTAAATTTGTTTTTGTAATTAATGAAATTAGCAATGGAAGAAGGCAGCGATTTTTCCGAATGAGACTGTTTTACACTTTTCAAAAAGTATTTTAAATGAAAGTTTATACAATATTTTTCTTATTAATAATTATTAATGACACTTTACTTGAAGCTCAAAATAGTTTTTCTCAGAAAAATACCTTTAAATATTATATTTTCGTGATTTATGTTATTATAAAAATTAAAGATTTTTAAATTTTGTACAGGTTTGCATTAATACTTTTTCTGTATATTTTATGGATAAATTTATAAAATTATGTATAATTTAAATCCCAGAGCTTACGCTTTAAACGAAGAGCAATCACAACTCCTTGGTTACGCAGTTCATATCAAATGTATGTACATGACAGATAAATGTCACTGTTAAAGAACTAATCATTTCAAATTAATAATAGTAACATTTTAAAAAGAAAATAGTAAATAGAACTATAGTTATATGGAATGGGACTTAACACAGTTTTCAGCATAAGTAAATATGTAAGTATGTATATTTAAATTAATAAAAATTAAATGGCGGGAGGTATTGTGTTGACCAAATCAGATTTTTACCTCCCGCTACCCTTGGTAAGGGAGGTATAGGGATCGTGCTAAAAATCGCATATCGAGATTTTGGTAAATGACCACGTTTTAAGGTCCCTTGAATCCAATTTTAACATTTTCACTTCACGATGATGCTGTGTGTATGTGTGTGTGGATCCTTCACTCTAACTCAAATACTATCATTCAAAAAAATTTGAAACCTTGTATTTCGAACTTTTTCTGTAATGGAAAGAGCCCATTAGATTTTGGTGAAAATCGGATAACCGAAAATAGCACTTTACTAGAAATTCAAAATAGTTTTTCTTCGAAAATACCTTTAAATGCTATTTTTTGAGATGTTATTATAAAAATTAAAGATTATTAAATTTTCTATAGAATTGCGTTAATACTTTTTCTATATATTTTATGTATAAATTTATAAAATTATCTATAATTTAAATTACAGAGCATACGCTTTAAACAAATAAAACGCAGTTATTCAAATGTATGTAACTGACAGATAAATGTCAGTATCATAAGTAATATAACAAGTGATATGGACATTGCCGATTATTTTTTGAGATTAATTTTAATGAGTTGTTATGGAAATGGAAATATAACGAGTGCGCAGCACGAGTTGTATTTCCTATTGCCATAACAACGATTCAAAATTATGTCAAAAAAATAATTTGGCAATGGTCATGTCACGAGTTGTATTTTGCGTGAGAATTTAACAAGCAAATGATACTCAATAAAAATAGTATTTATTTATTACAACATACATAGCTACTACAAATTAAAGATTACGACAATTAAAATTTTGTACATTGAAAGTACATTGGAAGAACATCGATTGTTCACTTGATTCAGATCTCATATTGGTGGTGTTGATATTAGATCCAGAATTCACGTTAGTGGTATTGCTGCTGTTTCTGATTCTGCTTAGGATTTCTTCATGTCTTTTGGATTGCATGTTTAAATATGGCTTGAGAGAATTTGAACTAGTGTGTCCTGTTATTTTCATAAGTTCCTGTTCAGTAATTTCAGATTGGGCAAGGTGCGTAACTGCTGAAGATCGATGACTATGATTGGTAAATTTCTTGTTTTTAGTGTCTAAACCAATTTGTGTTGCAGTTTGCTGTGTCCATTTTGACATTGTATTAATACCAATGGGGCAATTCTTATACCAGCCTGCATCATGAGTTAACTTCCACTTGTGATTTGGCGTTAAAAACAGACGATCAGTTGTTATATGGTTAGGACGTTTATCCAGCATTTTATAAAATAATCGCACAGGACAAATATCTGAATTTGTTTTATTACTAATTAGCCACTTACTTTCTGAACATGATTTTGATCCTCCTTGTTTCGTTTTCGTAAAGATAGGGTTATATTCTATACGGCCCGTTTGGTTTCCAAAATTATCTTTTTCAATAACAAAATATTGAACCTTTGCATTAACACCTTCGTTGCCCCTCCACGCTAACTCTTTAGCTGCAATGAAATAGAATTTTTTTTGTAGGCCTTCCGGATTGTCTTCCGACCAATAGGTTTGTAACTGAAAATGTTCTTCAGGAGTGAAAGCATCAGAACTTTTTTTTCTATTATCAATATCTCGTTGAAGTTCTTTTCGTTTTGTATCTCTAGCTTGACGGGCAGGTAAAAATTCCAAATCCGAAAAAGGATCTATTTTTACATTATAATCCTTGAAAAATTTTTCTTGCAACATTTTTGCAGTGACATTCCAATTAAACTTAATTACATTTTCTTTATATTCTGTACCATCCTTCTTCTTCATGTTATAAGCATAATCTCTAAGCATGGTGCAAAGCTGAATACGGGTTGTACCTTCTTCTAATGTATAATTTCTTTGTTTGCAGAAATCCATAAATTGTCCCCAAGCATATTTCTTCGCCTTTTTAGTATTTTTTGGGATATTTTCTTCAATTTTGTTAGTTATCTCTATTGTAGATACATTTCCCCATCTGCAATTTTCCATTTTACACGAGTTTACACAGTTTTTCTTTCTGACGTTTAAAAACAATTGTCAATATAGCTTTCATTTACATGACAACTAGGATTTTTATTTACAGTGAAGTATAATCGCTTATTAATTTTCACTAGTGATTACAATCGGTAAAGCTTGTCGTTCATTGGCTTAATTTGAAACAAATTCGTGATTTTATTGGTTGCCACGTATGTGCGTTAAATTCTCAAAGAAGTAATCATTTCAAAATAATATTAATAACGTTTTAAAGGAAAAAAGTAAATAGAAAATAGAAAAGGAATTCAATACAGTTTCCAGCATAAGTAAATATGTAGGTATGTATTTAGATTAATAAAAATTAACGATCCACAAAAATGATTTTATATTTTGCGTTCATAATGAAGTCATTACGATACGCAATTGCGTATCGTAATGACCTTTATTTCGATACGCAATTTTTTGTTTTAGACGGTTGGTACTAGATGACGTTTCTTTAACCCATTTTTACCTAATTTATTTTTAGTTAATTGACAATTCATTTTAATAATATAATGTCGATATTATTATTATTTTCTTTATTTAGGGAAGATTATTTACATGAAAATGTACAAATATAATCACAAATTGAGTAAGTAAATGTTAATATAATGTTCGAATTAGACCGCATAGATGGACTTAGTAGTAGTAAAAATTTGTAGATTGAACCTTTGAATGATAGAAAATTATTTTTAATTAATTTTAAAGCAAGTTTTAATTCATATATAAGAAAAAATAAAAATTTCCTGTACACTGAGGCTGAAAGGGTTAAATTGTCAAACGTCAAACCTGGAAGATAAGAAATTTCAATATAACCTCAAAATTTATTTTACTTAATTAATCACTTTATTTAATGAATATAATAATAATACATATTTTCGTCTTACTTTGCATTTCAAAATAAGCAATCAAAACATTCTCTGTTACGCCTTTGACATTATTTTCTTTACACCATGTGTCAAAATTTGCAAATTCTTTCTCATAAATCTCACGCGATTTTTTAGGAAGTAGATTATTTACCGTAGTCTGAGCTATATTACGTAGCTCAGGCGGAGTGCAACTGATTTCATCTTCCATGATTACACTAAATTCACTTAAATTTGTTCGTAAATATTGAAATGACATGAACTTTCAAATAATAATTGAATGTGGTCAATTCAATGTTACCAACTACAACATTTCACTTACAAATTTCCCTAAATCAACTCGGTTTAATATTAACAGTTTTTTTAAAAATATTTTAGTTTGTAGAAGGCGCAAAATATAAAAAATAGTATAAAGAACTCATTTTATACTTGTCAATTAGAAAACTCGCTAACGCTCGTTTTCTAAATTTTGACGCGTGCGTAAAAAACATGTCTTATAAAACACGTTCTTTAATATACTATTACGCTACTCCTCATTTTTGGATTAGTGAATTCTATTCTATCCCGGTATTTAAAATTTAATCTTCATTTTATTATAGCTCCGGTGTGGTTCAATGGTTAGAGCAACGCCTCATGTCATGACTGCCCTCGGGGTTATGTGTTCGAAACCCACTAACGCATGGATGTGTGTGAATGTGAACCCACTCTGTAATTGGGATTTATTCCTGTTGAGGGATTAAAAAAATGTAGTTACCTGGATTAGATTAGACTACATTTTATGAAATAAACTATCAAAATTAGAGTAAAATTCGCTAATTTAAAAATATGGATTAACTTAATCTTTTTTGTGACTCGGGCTGTAAATGGCGGGAGGTATTGTGATGGCCACACCAGATTTTTTTATATGGATGATCAACATATTATATTTTGTCTAAATGAATAAACCAGAAGTAATACTTTACTTGAAGCTCTGAAAAGATTTTCGAAAAATTTATTATGATATACTCCAAAACCTGTCAAATTTATTATTTAATACTTTTATGTGAAAGGGAGCAACAAATTAGATTTTGGATACAATTGATAAACCGGAAGTGATTCTTTATTTGAAGCTCTGAACAAATTTTTGTGAAAAATATATTATGATATATTCCAAAACTTGTCAAATTTAGTATTTGAGACTCTTATATAAAGGGAAGCAACATATTAGATTTTGGCTAAAATTGATAAACCGGAAGTGATACTTTATTTGAAGTTCTGAACATAATTTCGTGAAAAATAAATTGATACAATCCAAAACTTAACAAATTTGGTATTTAAGACTTTTATATTATTCAGAACGACATACTAGATGTTTTCTAAAATTGATAAGCCGGATGTACTGCTTTACAGGAAGTTATATACAGATTTTCTTGAAAAATATATAAAAACATTAGAGATGGGCGAATAGTACCCGCGAATACTAGAATACACCGAATACTGGAAATATTCGAGATTCGAGGTTTTCGAATATTATCATCAAACGAAAAAAGTCGAATACTTCGAATATTGTACTTTGTACAGTATGAGCAGGCGAGCAGACGAGTATAAACCTGCATACGCCGCAGCGCTACACACATTTTGTTTTGTTTAAGTAAGCAATGTGTAACCTAAAAAAGTAAGAATTAAAATATAATATCATTCCTAAATTATAAAATTATTTGTTACCTTTTCTTCTTTATATATAGCTTACACATGTTCATTATGAAGTAAGTATTGAAGTGTGTTATTTATAACTAATATTAATGTTATTTTTTATTTCAAATTTCAATATTAAAAATATTCGAGTATTCGAGATCCATTTTGTTTTGGAATTCGAATATCGAATTTGAAAAATCTGATATTCGCCCATCTCTGAAAAAATAATTCAAAACTTCTCAAATTTGGTATATAAAACCCGTGTGCAACTTGAAACAACATTATATTTTGACTATACCTATATGACAAACCGGAAGTGGTACTTAATTTGGAGCTCTTATCAGATTTTCGACGAAAAACATAATAATATATAATCTAAAATTTGATATTACAGACTTTTCTATTTATTGGAACAACAAATTAGATTTTGTTTACACATGATCAACCGGAAGTGATACTTTACTTAAAGCTCATTGCTATTTCAAACATGGAATTGCCGGGAGGTCATGTGTTGGCCACATCAGATTATTTATTTAAATTTTCGGTATGTAAGTGCCCTGATTTGACCCTATAGTTTCACTAATTATTGAAGCGATATTGCAATCCATATAGTAGTTGTCGTACTATCTGTTCTTGCTTCAGGAGTAATACTTGGTGTAATGAATGTAAATTATGAATTATTTCATATTTAATATTTAATCGTACAACTGTACTTAGTGTAGTTATCTAAACAAAAGCGCGACGCATCTCACGAGATCACCGGGCGCGGTTAGTCTTCAAGATTCATTTAGTTAGGATGGGCCAAATTTGATAACTAAATAAATAAATATATAAATATATCATCATGGCATATTACCCATTGCTAGGTGTGCCAATCTGCTTTGTACGCAGATTTCGGTAATGATGATGACATATTTGTACCGTGCGGGAGTTTACCAGGCGTCACCCCACGGGCACTCATTGCTGGCGTGGAGAGTGCACCACAAGGGTCAATTTTGTGCCATTTAAAATTCGAAATATTTGGCGTCGTTCGGGATCGAACCCGGTTCGCCAGATTCGCGACCTGACACTCAGGTACGCGGCCACGAGACCCCATAAATTTGATAACAGAGTCATCAAAGGTCAAAGTTTTATAAGAAGAAATTATATTAAAGTTGAACCGAATCCCTGTGCCCCAGGTAGTTTTGAGTTTGGTATGGGACCGAGATCTGCGTTTATCAAATAATTTTTGTATTTATATATTATTAAACTCTCGTATGCATCTAAATATCTATCATTATTAATATGTTTTAAAAGTTTAATATTAGAATTCTTAACTTTGTGATTATTAATGTACATATGAACAGTTATAAGTTCATAAAAATCCATTACCTAAAATGCTCAGAGAATATAAAAACACTCTTGAAAACTGCCTAGATTTAATCACTAAAAATATAAATTTTAAACCCAGTAGTTCCAAAAATGTACTGTTTTCTAAAAATTCATAAACCGGGTAATTCATTAAGACCTATAAAATAAATTCCCCAATTTATTTGCTTTCAAAGTGGTTAGTCAACCATCTACCACATGATTTTAATGCTACCTATACACGTGAATTTTAGGTGAAAACTGTTAAGGACATAAAAATAATGGAAGTTTATAAATTATTCGAGAAAAGTAAGTGTACAGCTGCATGTTTTGCTAAATCTCCTATACATTTATTACATGTTCGTAAAAATATTTATCATAATGTACTTCTGCTTCTTCGATTTAATAATGACAAGACAAAACAAAACAAGACAATACAAGACAAGACAAGACACACGACAAGACACAAGACAAGACACAAGACAAGACACAAGACAAAACACACGACAAGACACAAGACAAGACACAAGACAAGACACAAGACAAGACACAAGACAAGACACAAGACAAGACACAAGACAAGACACAAGACAAGACACAAGACAAGACACAAGACAAGACACAAGACAAGACACAAGACAAGACACAAGACAAGACACAAGACAAGACACAAGACAAGACACAAGACAAGACACAAGACAAGACACAAGACAAGACACAAGACAAGACACAAGACAAGACACAAGACAAGACACAAGACAAGACACAAGACAAGACACAAGACAAGACACAAGACAAGACACAAGACAAGACACAAGACAAGACACAAGACAAGACACAAGACAAGACACAAGACAAGACACAAGACAAGACACAAGACAAGACACAAGACAAGACACAAGACAAGACACAAGACAAGACACAAGACAAGACACAAGACAAGACACAAGACAAGACACAAGACAAGACACAAGACAAGACACAAGACAAGACACAAGACAAGACACAAGACAAGACACAAGACAAGACACAAGACAAGACACAAGACAAGACACAAGACAAGACACAAGACAAGACACAAGACAAGACACAAGACAAGACACAAGACAAGACACAAGACAAGACACAAGACAAGACACAAGACAAGACACAAGACAAGACACAAGACAAGACACAAGACAAGACACAAGACAAGACACAAGACAAGACACAAGACAAGACACAAGACAAGACACAAGACAAGACACAAGACAAGACACAAGACAAGACACAAGACAAGACACAAGACAAGACACAAGACAAGACACAAGACAAGACACAAGACAAGACACAAGACAAGACACAAGACAAGACACAAGACAAGACACAAGACAAGACACAAGACAAGACACAAGACAAGACACAAGACAAGACACAAGACAAGACACAAAACAAGACACAAGACAAGATACAAGACAAGACACAAGACAAGACACAAGACAAGACACAAGACAAGACACAAGACAAGACACAAGACAAGACACAAGACAAGACACAAGACAAGACACAAGACAAGACACAAGACAAGACACAAGACAAGACACAAGACAAGACACAAGACAAGACACAAGACAAGACACAAGACAAGACACAAGACAAGACACAAGACAAGACACAAGACAAGACACAAGACAAGACACAAGACAAGACACAAGACAAGACACAAGACAAGACACAAGACAAGACACAAGACAAGACACAAGACAAGACACAAGACAAGACACAAGACAAGACACAAGACAAGACACAAGACAAGACACAAGACAAGACACAAGACAAGACACAAGACAAGACACAAGACAAGACACAAGACAAGACACAAGACAAGACACACGACAAGACACAAGACAAGACACAAGACAAGACACACGACAAGACACAAGACAAGACACAAGACAAGACACAAGACAAGACACAAGACAAGACACAAGACAAGACACAAGACAAGACACAAGACAAGACACAAGACAAGACACAAGACAAGACACAAGACAAAACACACGACAAGACACGCGACAAGACACAAGACAAGGCACAAGACAAGACACAAGACAAGACACAAGACAAGGCACAAGACAAGGCACAAGATAAGGCACAAGGCAAGACACAAGGCAAGACACAAGGCAAGACACAAGTCAAGGCACAAGACAAGGCACAAGACAAGACACAAGACAAGACACAAGACAAGGCACAAGACAAGACACAAGACAAGACACAAGACAAGACACAAGACAAGACACAAGACAAGACACAAGACAAGGCACAAGACAAGACACAAGACAAGGCACAAGACAAGGCACAAGACAAGACACAAGACAAGACACAAGACAAGGCACAAGACAAGGCACAAGACAAGGCACAAGACAAGGCACAAGACAAGACACAAGACAAGACACAAGACAAGGCACAAGACAAGGCACAAGACAAGGCACAAGACAAGACACAAGACAAGACACAAGACAAGACACAAGACAAGACACAAGACAAGACACAAGACAAGACACAAGACAAGACACAAGACAAGACACAAGACAAGACGCAAGACAAGACACAAGACAAGACACAAGACAAGACACAAGACAAGACACAAGACAAGACAAGACACAAGACAAGACACAAGACAAGACACAAGACAAGACACAAGACAAGACACAAGACAAGACACAAGACAAGACAAGACACAAGACAAGACACAAGACAAGACACAAGACAAGACACAAGACAAGACACAAGACAAGACAAGACACAAGACAAGACACAAGACAAGACACAAGACAAGACACAAGACAAGACACAAGACAAGACACAAGACAAGACACAAGACAAGACACAAGACAAGACACAAGACAAGACACAAGACAAGACACAAGACAAGACACAAGACAAGACACAAGACAAGACACAAGACAAGACACAAGACAAGACACAAGACAAGACACAAGACAAGACACAAGACAAGACACAAGACAAGACACAAGACAAGACACAAGACAAGACACAAGACAAGACACAAGACAAGACACAAGACAAGACACAAGACAAGACACAAGACAAGACACAAGACAAGACACAAGACAAGACACAAGACAAGACACAAGACAAGACACAAGACAAGACACAAGACAAGACACAAGACAAGACACAAGACAAGACACAAGACAAGACACAAGACAAGACACAAGACAAGACACAAGACAAGACACAAGACAAGACACAAGACAAGACACAAGACAAGACACAAGACAAGACACAAGACAAGACACAAGACAAGACACAAGACAAGACACAAGACAAGACACAAGACAAGACACAAGACAAGACACAAGACAAGACACAAGACAAGACACAAGACAAGACACAAGACAAGACACAAAACAAGACACAAAACAAGACTCAAGACAAGACACAAGACAAGACACAAGACAAGACACAAGACAAGACACAAGACAAGACACAAGACAAGACACAAGACAAGACACAAGACAAGACACAAGACAAGACACAAGACAAGACACAAGACAAGACAAGACACAAGACAAGACACAAGACAAGACACAAGACAAGACATGTCTTGTCTTGCCACCTAAGATTTAATAATAAAATATCTTAAAATTTTCATATCAAGAAAGTTAATCAAAGAAAATGTGACGTGATCATGCCTTATATGTGACGTCATCAATCCTTATCTGTGACGTCATCAAATCTGTGACGTCATCAATTCTTATCTGTGACGTCATTAATTCTTATCTGTGACGTCATCAATGTTTATCTTTAAAATCTCTTATCTCTGACGTCAATCTTAGATAGTTATCTGGGCTCGGATGCCCCTAACTCCCCTACTTTTAATAAATGATATATATATATTTTTTCAAACGTCGTAGAATTGGCATTTTTTGTGACTTGATTCACAAGGTAAAAGTTTCATTTCTACTCCGCTGGCGGCGTAGAAATAAAATAAATAAATATCCATAGAAACTATATAGAATTAGCGAATAAAAAGAAAAGTAGTGCGTTTAAAAAAAAATTAATGTGTCATTCGGAATAAAAGTGTCTTTATGTGCCTCGCATGCAATTGTCCGACTCGCTTCGTTCGTCGTGCAAACTTCTATGCTCACCACACAAAGTATCACTTTTACTCCTAATAATATAATATACCTACTATTTTCCATTGATGTACAAAGTTGCAATAATATATTTAGCACCACCGCTATTTTCTTCAGCTGGAAATGTTTATGAAATCGCAAGAAATCGTCTAACTCCGGAGAGAGCAGAAGCAGAAAGCTTAATTTTGTTACATTACAACTTGCCAAAACTTAACTTTAAATATTATTTGTTTAACTAAGTGTGTAACTTTACTTCTACATTTTTAATTACTTTTTTGCTAAATTTTGAATAAGAATAAACTTGATTTGTTTTTTATTTAGTATTTCTGTTTTAATTTCCTTTAAAAAATCCTTAGCAACTGAAATATTAAGCAATTTATATGTTTTTAGGCCGATACTGATATAGGCCGATATCGTTGTTTACATATCGGCCGATACCGATATCGGCCAAGAAGACCGATATGGCCGATATACCGATACCGATATGGCCGATATACCGATACCGATATCGGTATCGGTCGATCCCTAATTCTTTGTTACTAGTGCTGGCAAGAACCGGAAAAATTTAGAACCGGGTACCCGGTTCCAAAACTATCCGGGTATCCGGTTCCTGGAACCGATCTTCGGTTCCGAGTAGTGGAACCAATTTTCGGTTCCGGTTCCGGGTAATGGAACCGATCTTCGGTTCCGGTTCCGGTTCCGAGTAGTGGAACCGATCTTCGGTTCCGGTTCTGGATAGTGGAACCGATCTTCGGTTCCGAGTAGTGGAATCGATCTTCGGTTCCAGTTCCGAGCAGTGAAATCGAACTTTGGATCCGAGTTATGGAATATTCAATTATAATTTTAAATTAGCCTCGTCATTCTTGAGAAATATATTTTCTGAGAAATATTATTGAACGATATTAAAAAAATATATGTAATTTAATTGAAAATATCTGTGTAAATATTATTACATCAAAGGCAAGAGGATGCTAAAAATGTAACCACATAATATAGTAAATAAATGCAGATTTCAGTTTCATATTATATTTTCAATTTTCATTCATATGGTTTATTGTTATTGCAATAACTTGACCTTGAGTCATATTTTCATATAACGGTTCCTACATAATGACAATAGCGGCCCTAAAATTTAAGGGTAAAGCAATAGATATTTCCAAGAATTTCACCTATACCTATACTTATACATTCTGTTCTAATCTTTACATTTTGATCTCTCAGTTATGTATATAAATGAATATTTCTTATTTTTTGGATTTCATAACACCATTTAATAAATTGAAAGTAGCGTGCCTCATAATATGTAAAAAAAATTGGTTATTATTTTAAAATGCCCAATTGAATTAACTTTAAGATTAAAAGAAACCGAAAGGGGCTACAAAGCACAAATCCTATAGAAATTTAAACAAAGACACCGGTCGTGCAGTCGGGAATAAAGTACCTAGTTTTTGCACGTGTTCTTCAGAGAATTGCATTATATCAGTTTATAAGAATATCTGATACCAACTTTCCTAAATTGTTTACCTGTTCCTATTTAATAATTTAAAAAAAATATATCCCAAAATAATTAACTTATTCATCATAACATATTGATTCATAATACGTAAATCTAATTCACGGATTGTAATAATGAATATTTTATTAGCTTCATAATCGAGATTCACCCGTTTTCGGTCCCAGAACCGGGAACCGATACGTTTCGGTTCCAGAACCGAGAACCGTTGAGATTCGATTCCAGAACCGAGAACCGATGAGATTCGATTCGAGAACCGATGAGATTCGATTCCAGAACCGAGAACCGATGAGATTCGATTCCAGAACCGAGAACCGATGAGATTCGATTCCAGAACCGAGTACCGATGAGATTCGATTCCAGAACCGAGAACCGGGTAGTTTCGATTCCAGAACCGGGTAGTTTCGGACTCGGAACCGAGAACCGGGTAATTACACATTGAAATAACCGGGTACCCGGGTAATTTTGGAACCGGAACCGAACCGAACCGGAACCGGTTCCCACCACTATTTGTTACCTGGAATTTTGCTACTTATTGATTTTATAATAAAATGGGCATTGATAAACTTTGAAATACTACAGGTATTGTATAAGAAAGTTTATAATTTAATTTACAACTTTGATGTGCAGCTCCCCTAAATTTCACAGTCAAATGACAATGATCTCTTAGTTCAACATCATCTATTTTTTTACAACATACATAACGTACTACAGCATTCGTAAAATGTAACTTCTCACTAGGAATCATTACCATTACATTTATATTTTTTATTATATTCTCAATTTTATGTGCAATATTTTTAATTTCTTTCACAAACCAATCTATGCAATTCTTTCCTCTGTACATATTAAATATGGAATATGATTCATTGTATGAACACTTTAAAAAATACTTAGGGCCATTCATTGTTTTACAGCACACAATATGTTTTTTCAAACTATGCCCTGTAGTAAATGATTTAAGCATCAATCGCAATAAAATGATTTGCCTTGATATTTGTGAATATAATAATCAAGATGAATTTTTTATCCACTTAAAATGATAGTGTAACGTTTTTATTTATTTGGGTGAAGTGTAAATATTAGACAATTACTATTAATTAAAATAAAAGTTTATTATGACGATAAATAGGTATTAAATATAATTAAAGATGATAAATATAACGAACACTACGATTAAACAAACATTAAACACTAATTAAGACTAAGAATATTATAAAACACTTAAACACTAAGATTATTTATTTAAACAATATATAGATCACTTATTTATTTATACAACTGTATTTATTTATATTCACCACTTGTCTACTATCTGTTTATATCAACAACTGTTTAACACGCAACGCTTATTTATATCAGACTATCTAAGGCCTTCGCTAACGGTGCTTATATACCCTGGCATTTTTATTCCAGAGAATTCTAGAGTATTATTCTAGATAACACACAATAGGTTAGATCAACCGCGTAATTAAGCAGGCTCCGACAAGTCGCTTGCGTCATCGCTAACAATAGACAGTCGCTCGTCCCTGCGACAGCGGCGGCGACAGCGACGGGGACAGAGGCGGTAACAGTGGTGGCGACGGCGGGCACTGCACATTACACTGCCTTCTCCTTGAGACTGTTTCGTCCCGGAACAGTTCGTGATGACGAAATCTGCATGCATTACCCTTGGTGCATTTCTAAGTTTTGAAGAAATGACAGTCGATGGTCCGCTTGACTTCTTCTCTATGTCCGTTAGGGTTAAAGCTGCAAACGAGAATTTCAACACCGGTAAAACGGAAGAGGATTTCTATCATGTTCCTAACAATCCTCCAATCTAAACCATCTAAACCACAGCCTAACTTCGGTACGGCTAGCTTGAAAATGTCATTCTCAAGCAGATGATCCCTCAAATCTCACAGCGAGTTCCACAGTTTGCGGTACGACGGCTTCTGGTACGAGCGTGGTTTTGTAACCAGGTAATAGATGTACCGCTGATGGTCTGCATTGCTATCCATCAGGCGCAGCGTTTTCCCAACAGTTCGGCGTTGGTTGGCCAGTTCTTGTTGTCGCCCAAATTTCGCCTTAAAGGCTGAAGCTATGCCACGGGACATCTTTAAGTCTTCTGTTACGCAGTGACCGAGGGAATAATCTGAAGACATGGTGAATAGATCTCGGTGTTCTTCTTTCGTCACGCCGAACCGCGCCTTGCGGCCAAAGGAATAGTTCTCCATGAAGTCTTCAAAAGTTGGTTCTTGTGTTATGATCCGACGAACCGTTGCTCCGTTATGGACTTCATGGATGTCTCCAGCGAAAGGGGCTAGCCGATTAAAGTGTACTACTCTCGGCTTCCCGCTAGGTTGTTTCTTAATTCTGTATACCACGTGGTTTATCCTTTTGACTACCTCATAGGGGCCTTCCCAATTATTTTGCAGCTTTGGTGATAACCCACGACGTCTTTGTGGGTTGTAAAGCCACACTAAATCCCCAGGTTGATATCCACCCTTTTCGGCCTTGATGTCATACCGGTCCATCATTCGGTCGCTGGCAGCTTGAATGTTCGTACTGACTTGTTCATGAATGTCATCCATTCTTCTCCGTAAGTCCGTAACGTAATCTTCCCCGGCCAAATCTTCCCCAGGTTTACTGCCGGACACCAAGTCACTGGTAAGCGCAACTCGCGCCCGAATAAGATGTTCGCAGGAGTTTGCCCGGTTGTTTCATGCACGGATGAACAATAAGCCAACAGGAACAGATGGAGGTGTCGGTCCCAGTCTCTTTGGTGGTTGGAGACTACCTTCGACAAATATCTGTTGATCGTTCTGTTCATTCGTTCAACCATGCCATCAGACTGCGGATGTAATGCAGTTGTTCTAGTTTTATTAATTCCTAATATCTTACAGACATTTTGGAAAACGGCAGATTCAAAATTTCTTCCCTGGTCGGAGTGGAGTTCACGCGGTACTCCGAATCAGCATATACATTCCTTAACTAAAGTTTCACCGACCGTGGTAGCTTCCTGGTTGGGTAATGAATATGCTTCAACCCACTTGGTGAAGTAGTCCATAACAACCACGATGTATTTATTTCCTTCGTCACTTTCTGGGAATGGTCCAGCCACATCAATCGCAATACGCTCAAATGGGCTGCCAACGTTGTATTGACGCATTGGAGCTTTTCGTCGTTTATGCGGACCGTTACTTCCAGCGCAAACCACACATTTCTTGCACCAATCTTTAACATCTTCCGTAAAGTTAACCCAGTAAAACCGCTGGCGCAATCTTTCCAGCGTTTTGATGACTTCGAAATGGCCTCCAGATCCGTCATGGATCTCTTTCAACACGTCTGGTACTCTACTCTTAGGAATAACTAACTGGGTTCTTTTCTCAGTTCCATCAGCATTTTCTACCACACGCTTTAACATGCCATCCTCAATCACCATGGAGTCCCATTGCGCCCAGTACGATTTTACACTTGGTGAGTGTGGTGCAACATCTTCCCATACTGGTTTGCTCTCCTCTGCTTTCCATTCGAGTATAATTTTCAAAGTTGGGTCTTTTTCTTGATCTTCGCGTAGTCCATCGGGTTGCCAATTATCGACTACTGTCGTCCTGGCGACGATGTAAAATTTCTCTCCTAGTCGACTACAATGCTTGCAATCATCTTGGCACGGCCTTCTGGACAATGCGTCGGCATTACGATGGCTGGTACCTGGCCTATGCTCGATTTTGAAATCGTATTCCTGTAGTCTTTCAATCCATCTAGCCACCTGACCTTCAGGATTCTTAAATTGTAGCAGCCATTTTAATGCAGCATGGTCAGTTCTAATCAAAAAATTTCTTCCATACAAATATTTGTAGAAATGTTCCACGGATTTCACGACTGCCATTTTCTGGTAACACAATAATTTCTCTCTGGTTTTGATAAGATCTTACTAAAATAGGCAATGACCTTCTCATGCCCGTCTTGTATCTGGGAAAGAACGCCACCAATTCCCACGTTGCTGGCATCTGTGTCTAGTATGAACTCTCCTTCAGGTAAAGGATAACTCAGGACAGGTGCGCTTGTCAAAGCATGTTTCAGTTCTTTGAACGCAACTTTGCAGTCCATTTCCCAGATAAATCTTCCACCTTCTTCAGTAAGCCTTGTCAATGGCTTGGCTATGTTGGCAAATCCAGGTACATATTGTCGATAATAGGTACATAAACCAAGAAAACTTCTAAGTTCGTGTTTGTCTCTAGGTGTTGGCCAATCTCTTACAGCTTTTATCTTTTCCGGATCAACTGCAATACCCTTATCCGAAACCACGTGTCCAAAGTAATGAACTTCCTTTTGAAACAGGTGGCACTTCTTGGGGCTGAGCTTCAGGTTAGCCTTCCGCAATGTCTACAAAACCTCTTCCAAATTCTTCATGTGGTCCTCGAATGTTTTACCTACCACTATAATATCATCAAGATAGACTAAACAGGTTTTCCATGATAGTCCAGCCAGTACTGTTTCCATGAGTCATTCAAACGTTGCAGGGGCATTGCAGAGCCCAAATGGCATTACTGTAAATTTCCACAGTCCGGTGCCAATTGTGAAGGCTGTCTTTTCCTTACCTTTGGATACAAATCGACCTGCCAGTATCTTTAGATCCAGAGTGGAGAAAATCTTCGAGCCAGCCAAAGTGTCTAGTGTATCGTCTATTCCAGGTAGCGGGTAGCTATCCTTCTTGATGATACTGTTAAGTTGACGGTAATCGACATAAAATCGTGTAGAGCCATCTTTCTTCTTTACTGACACCACTGGTTAAGCCCATGAACTGCTTGAAGGTTCTATCACACCTTCCATTTTCATGTCCTCAATAATTATTTCTGCTTCCTCACGCTTCGCTAATGGTAGTCTTCTTGCTGGTTGGCGGATTGGTCTTGCGTCGCCGGTGTCTATCTTATGGTGAACCACATTAGTTCTCCCGTTGGTCTTCTTGTCAACTTGAAACACATCTTAAAATCTTCCAATTAATTTCTTCGCCTTGGTTCTCTGGTCGGCATTCAGTTCTTGGAAGGAGGTTGATAATTGGTTAATTAATGTGTCCGGAACTTCCTGAGATATGTTTCCTTTGGCCTTAACAGTTCAAATAATCGAGGATACTGCCAAGCATTCTCCTACAATTGTTCCTCTCTTAAGAACAACTGGATAACAATTTACGTTCATTATTCGAACTGGTATTACTTGACTGGCTTTGATCAGTGATTTTCCTACAACAACTCAAGTACCAGTCTTCACATCATCATTCTTGGGCTCAAGCATAACAATATTCTCCGCACAGAAACTACCATCTAATTGTGCTTGCACAATAGATTCACTTCGTTCTGGAAGGGTTACATCTTCGGCCATTAGTACGCGCACAGCTTTGTCTTCTCGTGGGTTTAAAACAAGTTCTTCTTCATTGACTATCATTACTCCATTCTTCAGGTCAAGTTTAAAACCGTGCTTTTTCATTACGTCCATACCGAGTATTAATTCATCTTCAACGTCAGCTACCAGCGCACGATGTTTAAAGAATGTGTTTCCAATAGTGATGGTCATATCTATTTCCCCTAATGTGGTAGCTTGTACTCCCGTCGCTGTGCGTAATCACCACTTGGTTGGTTGAAGAAGCGTCTTGCCTGTGTTCTTTACTAAGTCGGGTCTAATTATAGTCTTCGTCGCACCCGTATCCAGTAACATTTTTAGTGGTCTTCTATCAACAGAGTCGTTCACGTAGATGCTGCTGGCTTGATGATGAAGGGATGCGACATAACTGGTGGATTGTGAGGCTTTTACCGATTCTGTCTCTCTTTGCATTTTCTGTAAAGTCTCTGCGGATGACCCTGTTTACCGCAATACCAGCAGAGGAGTTTCTTTCTTCCGGCAAAAACTTCATTTACAATTCGTCGCATTTTCTCTTCTAGGTCTTCAGTGTCTTCTTTTCTCTCGGCATCAATATTTCGCACGCGAGATTGGTTTCGTGAAGCTTCTTTGGCAGCTTCATGTTCTAGTGCGTATGAGAGTGCGCCAATTAAAGTTTTTGGGCGGGCCAATCGCAGTGCTTGCTGCGTTTCGCTATCTCGAACTCCGTATATGAATGCTTGAACGGCCAGGCACTCCAAAACGCTGACAGGGGCTGCAGGATGTGCGAGACGAACCAAACGAGCTACGTCGACTTCAAATTCTTGAAGACTTTCTTTTGAACTCTGATAGCGGTTCCTCAGTTGCATCTGGTACATCTGCTCTAGGTGCGCATTGCCATATCGCATGTCCAACCGCTTGACTAGTTGGTCGTAGTCCTCTTGTTCTTCTTCCTTCAGAGTCTGTAAAATATCGATGGCTTCTCCACGCAATGTGACAGTCAACGCTGTAGCTTTCTCTGTAGACGTCCAGTTATGTGCTTTCGCAGCCACTTCAAATTGTTTTAAATAGTCCGGCCACGAAGACTTTTCATCAAATTCCGGTGTTTTGATATGCATTGTTGTAGTAGTTTCAGGTTTCTCTACTTTCCTTTCTTCATGTAAATTTGCTTTCGCTACATCGGAATTTGGCATTGGCGACAATGTAATTCTAGTGACCTGTTATCGTAATTCTTCGATCTGCTTGTCATACTTATCTTCTAAATTCTTCAGGTCTTCTTCAGTCTTTGTAGAATTCTCCTCTAACTTCTGCTCTAAACTGCTAGAATTTTCTTCCAATTTTTGTTCTATTGTCTGCTCCAGAATTCTAGAATTTTCTTCCATTTTTTGTTCTAATGTTTTAGACTGCTTCAATAATTCTTCTTTTAAAGTTCTGGAATTTTCCTCTAGTTTTTGTTCTAGTGTTCTAAAGTTTTCTTCCGCTTTTCTAGAACTTTCAATTAATTTTTCTTCTAAACTTCTAGAATGTTCCATTAATTCATCTTTTAATGTTGTAGAATTTTCTGTTATTTCCTGTTTTAATTCTTCTTTTAGTGTTCTAGAACTTTCTTCGGCTTTTCTAGAATTTTCTTCTATAAGTTTACGAATGTCACACTGAATTTCAAATAAGTAATCATAAGGATTTTGACCAACATCGATTAATGCTTCTCTCAGTCTCTCTTGAAGGACTGACTTCTTTCCTGTTGTGTCCAAATCTCTTTCTTTCAATTCGGTCTTGAGATCACTTACTTACCGTCAATAAATTGAACGATTAATTGTTAAGTGTAATACAGCCATTACAAAAATTAAAAATAGAATGGTATTAATAAAAATAAGTAAATACTTATGAGTACATACTTAAAAGTAAGTACTTGTAAGCACTAGCATTTACTTATCATTATCAACAAGCAGTTTCAAGTACGAGTATATACTAATTTTGAAATTAATAACCGGATGCTGATACCTATAGTAAATACATACTTATAAGTATGTACTTACGCATGAAATACAGTAGTAAGCCGTGTGATTGTAAAAAATCTGGTGTGGCCATCACAATACCTCCCGCCATTTACAGCCCGAGTCACAAAAAAGATTACGTTAATCCTTATTTTTGGATTAGCGAATTTTACTCTAATTTTGACAGTTTATTTCTTAAAATATAGTCTAATTCAAGTGTCTACCTTTTTTTAAACCCCTCAACAGGATAAATCCCAATTACAGAGTGGGTTCACATTCACAAACATCCATGCCTTAGTGGGATTCGAACTCAGGGCCCTCATGACATGAGGCGTTGCTCTAACCATTGGCACCGGAGTTATAATAAAATGAAGATTAAATTTTAAATACCGGGATAGAATAGAATTCACTAATCCAAAAATGAGGATTAGCTTAAACATTTTTGTGAATCGTTTATTTTTATTAATCTAAATACATACATATTTGCTTATGCTGGAAACTGTATTTAATTCCTTTTCTATTGCTCTATTTACTTTTTTCTTTTTAAAACGTTACTAATATTATTTTGAAATGATTAGTTCTTTGATAGTGACACTTATCTGTCAGTTACATAAATACATATGAATAACTGCGTTTTGTTTGTTTAAAGCGTAGACGCTGGGGTTTAAATTATAGATAATTTTATAAATTTATCCATAAAATATACACAAAAAGTATTAATTCAAATCTATAGAAAATTTAATAATCTTTAATTTTTATAATAACATTAATCTCGAAAAAATAACATTTTTCGAAGAAAAACTATTTCGAGCTTCTAGTAAAGTGTCATTTCCGGTTATCCGATTTTCACCAAAATCTGATGGGCTCTTTCCATTACAGAAAAAGTTCGAAATACAAGGTTTCAATATTTTCTGAATGATAGTATTTGAGTTAGAGTGGAGGATCCACACACACATACACAGAGATCATCGTGAAAATGTTGAAATTGGATTCTAGGAGCCTTAAAACGTGGTCATTTACCAAAATCTCGATATGCGATTTTTAGCACAACTCCTATACCTCCCTTACCAACGGTAGCGGGAGGTAAAAAGTATAAATTTTGACATTTTTCACCGTTCTTTTTTATATTTATTTATTGGAGGTTAACAAAGTAATCTGAAATTTAGTTCTTTAGTGTATCGGACTGTACTTTTGCGATGTTCAACATTGTTTAATTAGTTAAAACATCGCGCAAGTTCGTCAGTATAAAAGGTTGTCGTTGTGTGTATCTTATTTTTCTCGTGATTGTTCAATAAACGTTATTCATATATTTCAACTATTGACTTTTAATGAAACACCCCCAAAGACATTACAAGTTCTATATATTTTTTTTCAATTTTAAAAGTTCTTACTTTTGAAAGCAGCGACAAAGACGAAATTATGCGGTCTTCTCCATAATATCAAACCTGATGTAATATAAATTTTCGGCTTTTTTACTTCCTTGTACATAGTAAATAAAGTATTGTAATCGCGAAAAATTTCTGTTTTCAGATTTCAGCGGTATCCATTTTGACAATCCCTGAATCCATTTTGATTAATTTCGTTGTGACGTCTATACATATATACTCGTACGTAATGCGTATCTGGTATAACTCAAAAATGGTAATCCGTAAAAACTTGAAATTTTGTATTTAGGACTGCTATAACATAGTTGTGCACCTCCCATTTTGGTCATTACATAATTTTCAGAAGTGGTACTTAAATTGAAGCCTATAATAGATTTTAATGAAAAACTATTTTAAAATATAATCCAAAACTTTTAAATTTGGTATGTAAGTCTTTTATGCCAATGGGAATAACACACTTGATTTTGTTTAAAATAGGTTAAACGGAAGTGGTATATTACCTGAAGTTGTTAACAGTATTTCTTGAATAAACTGGTTTCATTTTGATTTAGAAATAAATGCTTCAAATAAGAGTTTTAGAGAATAAATTTTGCGTCTAGCACATCAAGTTTTTTTTTAATTAGCCCTTTGTATAAGCGAGATATATAAATTTAAAAATTCTGTACTTTTTGGTTTTTGTAATAAAGCTTGCTATAGATTAGGACAAAAAATAACAAAAAAAAATCTGATGTGGCCAGCACATTACCTTCCGTCAGTTCTATGTATTTTGTATAAATGTCATATAGAAAGTTCCTTGCAAAAGATTCAATTTCTTGTACATTACCTTAAGGCAGCTTTTATATCATATTTGAGCGTTTCTCGGTCTGAATCGACGATTTTGTATGTAGACTTTGGACACAAATTCTACCTGTAGTTTCGATGGCACTTGATTATTTAGGGTATAGTAAGTCAAAATACACTGATTTTTAGTGAATACAAACTTTTGGAGGCACACCGTGGTGCACTCTCCAGCGCAGCTGGAGTGCCGATTTGTAATATGGAAGTTACTGCAAAACACTCTAAAAACACGTAATTCGCGTAGAAAACGCATTTTCAAGTGTTTTGGAGGCATGTTTTGAGAAACAGTTTTTACTTCAGATTAGAACGTTTCACGATCTGAAACGACGATTTTGTATGTAGACTTTGGAAACATATTCTACCTGTAGTTTCGATGGCACTAGGTTATTTAGGGTACAATAAGAAAAAATCTGATGTTCTATGTATTTTGTATAAATGTCATACAGAAAGTTCCTTGCAAAAGATTCTATTTCTTGTAGGTGCATTACCTTAAGGCAGTTGTATGTATTTTATACAAATTCCATGCAGAAAGCAAAAGATCCTATATTTTCAGTAAAATTATAACACATACATACTGTCAACTGTACTTGACACTGACACCTTTCAATCAGAATTTTCTTAATACATCAGCTGTTTCCAGAGTAATAGCATAGCTAGCTAATATATGATATTTAATTTCTTTATCATTTTTTAACTCTATATCTATTTAATATGAAATATAAAATGCATTCAAATCCCATAGAGAATAAAATATTTTTTAATATTTATAATAACATCAAATGTGAAAAAATGATATTTAACATCGTTTTTTCAAGAAAAACTGTTAAAATTTTCAAATGAGGGTACTTCCGGTTGACCAATTCGAACCAAAACCTAATCAGCTCTTCACATGGATGTAACGAATAGGAATACGAAAGAATTATAATTTTTTGAATTGTAGTATGGAAGTTATCGTAGACGAAAATTTTGTTACACACACACACACAGACACACATACACACACACACACACATACAGACATCATCGTAAAAATAGTAAAATCGTGTTCTAGGGACCCTAAAACGTGCTTATTCATCAAAAACTCACCACCGAATTTTTTGACCAAAGACAATACCTTCCTTACCTAAAGGTGACGGAAGGTAAAAAAATCAATGTTAATGTCAAATTACATCAAATACGTGCAATTTTATAATTGAGTCTATACTTCATATTGGTCTTGCGTACAAGGAAGTCGTGTGGTGTCCACATCACATTTTTTAATGTTCACTTACCAGGATCGGAAACATCTTAATTTTGGTATCAACTCAATTTTATACTGTTACTTGAGCTATTATCAAAAATTATCTACCATCTACTAGCAACTAAAAACGTATTTCCAATTCTGACCGAGCGGTGTCAAAATTGGTGGGATATCAAAATAAATACAAATTTTAACTTAAATAAAATATAATTAAAAATATTATAAAACTGTATAAAAATATATCAATTAGAATGAAGATGTTAAACTTTTACATAAATTTTGAAAGTTTATATAGATATTATAAATGTTGCAACTGTTACCTACTGTGACGCAATACAACATTGTCGAAATAAATAGTAAAAATAATATGCAAAAACCTACCTTGAGTAGTTTCTAGAAGTGAAAGAAGTCTACCTGGGAGATAAGAATTCGGTTTCACTGTACTATAGTTTATTCTTATAAAACTTTTGTAGACTCTCTTATTAAATTTAGCCCTATCACAACCAAATGAGTCTTGAAACTAACACCGCGCCCGGTGATCTCGTGGTGAGATGCGTCGCGCTTTTGTTTAGAAAAGTACAGTCGTACGATTAAATATTAAATATGAATTTATACACCATTTACATTCATTACATTCCTCTCCCCTTTTTATAAAGAAATTCTTCATTTATAAGACTTTTTTTTAAATTTTTCGGAGCAAGACTTCTTCCATTTCATAAATTATAACAATATTAAAATATACTTAAAATTACACAAAAATAATGACACATATAAGACGATAGGGAAATTATTGTCTTCAAATTGACATTAATATAGCATTACATAGAAATGAAATAATTTACAGGTTTTTTTAATGAAATATTATGACGAGTAGAAAATCCGCCAGGTGGTGAGTGGAACTTGTTTTCATCCGATGATGATGTAGGTGACAGATTACTTGAGTTTAGCGCTGCTTTCATCAATTTCATGAGAATTGATCATCGTAAAAAACGGCGGCCGTCCATTTGTGCGTTAGTCAATTTTTGTTGGTGGCAGTGAAAAGTTGATGACTTCACGCCATGGTTTTACTCAACAAACAGTTGATGGAATGGTAATGTAGAGTAAAGGCGGGTAAGAGTACACACACTTTCTTTTTTGGCCCGTAAAAAATTATTTAGAAAAAAATACTTATCATTTATGAAAATATATATTATTTGTACATTTGGCAACAAAATTAAAACTATTCCAAGTAGATTCATTTATTTATATTTTTAATATTAACGAAAACAAACAAAATGGGAAATGCGTACTCTTAGACGTACATGAATTTAAGAGTACGCAACTATTAAGCCAAAGAGTACGCATATTATTCTGGTACACATTTGTCGCATTTAAATATTTTTTGGCCAGAATATGTGGTGCAAATTTCATGCCACCAAAGTTTGCGTAATTTGCACTGTATCCAGTCCATTTCTGGGGGATCCTTGTACTGCAAATTGTCAGGCATTTTAACATGTTCTTCAAGGTTCTTTTCCATATCTTGCTTGAAAACAGGCTTATACCTGCCTAGGGCATCTGGAGTTGTGTTTTCTTTGAAGGGTTTTCTTAAAGTAGCTTCATGTAAACCTAGTGATGATGCAATATGTCTTATAGATTCACCTTTACTAATTCGATTTTTTTCCTGCATTAATTCAGAAGTAAATTTTAATTGTCGATTGCATTTTCGTTTATAATTGCTCATCTATAGTACAAAAAAATGAAAATGCAAGATAACAAAATAATATTTTATTTAAACTAAGGGTTCGCATAACAGTACGCATGTGTAACACGTTTGCTTAGCGGCACCCTTTTGTTTAAATTATTGCAGCCGGACGACAAAATTAGTTATGGATCTTGCGTTCAGAACTTTTATGTTTGTAAAGTATCCTATTTTTTTGTAAATTTCTAAATTGGGATGGGTTTAGTTCTTGACATTTTGTGAAAATTATTGGGTGTTGTAAAAGTATTTTTAAAAATATAATATTACAAAAGAAAGTGCTAGAAAAGACGGATGTATCTCAGCAGGGGAAAAGCAATTTCAGTAATTTGGTTGAGTAACTTTTGTCACAAAGGCCAGATGTAAAACGCCGTTAGGAATTCACTTCTGCCCTCAAACACCCGAAATGTTCTCAGTTACTTGACCAATTATGTTGTGTTAATTTTTAAGTTAGCCAATAAGAGTATGAAGGTTGGACTTCCTTGTTGGAAGTGGAGTGAAAATCTAGTAAAGATGCTTTTGAGATGATCTCATCTCGAGGAGTCTTTATCTGACTGTTGATTGTGACGTTGTTCTCTTTTCCATTCGACTGTTTTTAATTGTCTTAGGGCCAGTTGTACAATCAAGTGTTAAGGCAAGGGTTAGTAATTAACAGCTGGTTAGTCAAAAAATGTGTTGTACGATAACAGGTTAAGCGTAACCATAGCTCTTAACCAGAATATTTTTAACTTTAAATGAAATAAGGGGTTACTGATTTAACGCTTGACATTTGACGTTTGTGTAACTATTTGTAATGGCTTTTCGGCAACGTTTAGTAGTTGAATCTGATTCTGAAGATGAATTATTAGAAAATATGTTTATAAGAAGTAGGAAAGCCAAAAGAATTACACAGAAGCCTGGCCATTTTAACAAACTTGACGACACTGATTTTTTTTTACACGAAACCAACAGTGCATCTTTTATTAGGTCAAATTTATCACAATTTGTCTTATAAAAAGGACAGGTACGCAATTAAAATTCTTTTATAATTTACCATTAAATTATACATTTACATATAATATATAGAAATTTTTGTATTACGCCAATGAACCAACTGCTATTGACATTGCGATTTTTGGCATGTGGCGACATGTTAATATGCGCTGGGGACTTCGCTGGTATAAAAAGACATATTTTTTAATAATTTATTACACTCGTTAAAAAATTATTTTAAAATATTCAGCAGGAAGCGAAATATCGGCTTTTCATTAAATATAATTTTATACATTCACTGCATTTCTGCTTACTTCTTTTATCCAATAACCAAGAATACTTCATGCACTTTAATAATAATTTATTTACCTTATCTTGTGTTATGATCGCATCAGTTTTTTTATTCTCTATTATATCTTTATACTGGGCAACAAAATCCACTAATTTTAAACAATCATCTTGCATAAAATTAGGTGTTCTATTACGCTTAGTTTTTGACATTTTGTAATTTTAATGTTAGTGTTAGTTTAAATTTATTTTTTTTCTTTGTTTCTCCAAATTAACTGTAAATATTTTAGTGTGTTAGTTTAATAACAAAGTGCTTCATTCGAGGCCGACCAGCGATGAAAAGTAAGTAGCCTGATAGATTACTTGATTCTTAGTAGTTGGTGTTGAATACCTAGCGCTGGTACCAATTCAGTAAGCTTAAAGCTTATTCTGAGGTCGCCCTTTTAAAAATTTAATTACTTTTATAGTACCGTCTTTTAAACTGTAGTCGCCACGATCATTAGTCATTAGTTCTTGTATTGTTGTTTACCATTTATTATTGTGTAAATAAATAAGTTCATCTACCAGTTCTCAGTTTTATTTGTTTAAGTTCTCCCAAGTATTTTCAGTTATTGCGGAAGAGTAAGTATTCTGTGTGAATATTGTTTATTTTGTAAATTAATTTTTCATACTCTTTGTATTGAGTCCTGCTATCCGAGGACTTTTAAAACACGGATTGTGGTGGCAGTGATACCCTTGATCCAAATTAAGTTTTACATTGATTAAATTAGTGTTTCTCTTGCGGGTCAAGTATTGAAACAAACCGTTTTAAACGGTTAACAGGAAAGAGTTATATTCAAAATAGTACCTCGCATTCTGTTATACGAGTACATGCGTACTCTTAGATTTTACGTATATTTTATTAAATATTAATTTTACTGTAACACGTTAGATGCCTCTGCAATAGCTTCTACGTACACTTAAAGTACAATGATAAAACTAACCTCTCAATAAGTAAAATAATGAATATGTTAAGCTGAATTTAATCGACATTACTGTATAAGTAAGCCAAAATAACAATATAGAACACGAAATTTTTGTTTCTTGTCTACTTTATAATTGTCTTACCTTAGAAAGAAGATTTTTTGTACTCAAGATGGACACATAAATACGTCTTGCTTTGACTGTTACACCAGCTGAATGATATTTTCTATACCAAGATACTGATACTGCGTACTCTTACGCGCCCTTACCCTACTCCTACTACCTTTCGTATTGACTTTGAAAGCATTCCTCATCTTTCAATTTTCCTCTCTCTCCACAGGGCGGTACACTTGTCAGCGTAACGGCATCAAAAACAAGTCTCCGTGTTTCCAGGGTTCTGGATGTAATATTACAAATTAACAACTGAAATTTTAAATGTAAGATCATAAATATCTAACTCATTCGAACACAAATCTGTTTTTAAAAAAATTGTAGCAAATAAGAAAAAAATAATTATATAATAATGACAATTTTTGCCAGTTTTCAACTATATTATTTTATTTGAAAATATCAATATTTAAAAAAATTAAGATTGTAAAGAGTTAGATACATATTTATGAAATATATTAGTCTTTCTTTATTAAAAATATCTTACGTAGTTTTTTAATACAGAGCAAATAACTAATATGCAATTCTAGTACCAGAATGGGTATATACATAGATGCCGCAGGTGTGTATTGGTAGGGTTGATCTCATTAGCTCCGCCCTGCCTTATCGAAAACTTCCGAATAGAGCCGACAATACAAGTAGGTGTAGAAGCAAGGGTTAGGGTAGATTAGATTAGGTTAGGGTTCGTTATCAAGGTTGGAAAGAAAATTGAAGGGGTGAATAATATAAACTATCGTTATTTTAATTATTTTCGGCAATAAAAGTTTAATGTATTGTTACATAATTAACAGAAACATTTTTATACTAGTATTACTAATCTCAACACTTGAAAAGGTATAACAAGATTTAAAATGATTATAATATAATAATAAAAGAAGACGAAGATGGATTTCTGCCTTCCCATTTCTAGTCGGATGCTCTACCAATTACGCTACAAGACCCCCGTGAGTTCCGAGAATTTTTCATATGTCATACATGCGTTGTACGCGAGGACATTCTTTCACAAGAAATAATTACTCGTTCGTCCGCGTACTCGCTACTATAGAAGAGCTCGTGTTGTGGCTCGAGTAAGGTGACCATTTTTGAAACGATGAAAAACAGGACGCTAAGCAAAGTGACGGCAAAACCGCCGGAGGCGAAAATTTTTATAAAAAAAGGGTGATTTCTAATTTAATGCAATTTTATTAGCACAAATACTATTGATGTCGGCATAAAAATATAAATATTTGGACAGATTACTGGTTAAGTAATTAAATAAAATACAATACCACAATCGGATCCTCCACTATCTGTTTAATTTTTTTTTTATGAATCTGCATCTAAACTGAAAGCGACTTGTAGTTTTAGAAAATCTTTATTGTTTGTTAAGTTGTAATATTTTTTTAAATATTCTATGATATAGATATACGAGATGATTTTGTTCTCAAACAGTGGACTTCGCTAATAATTGGAGTCACATAAATTGATCTTTTTCAGCATATAAAAATACGTTAAAATAAGTATTGTGCGCAATAATTGAAAAGTATACGTCGATAATAAGCAATGGACCTTTTCAATTTAAAGAGATAGAAGATATGCGCAATGGAGATATGCGCATAGGAAGCGTTTGTTTCTAAAAAATTGAGACGTAAAATATGAAAATATCTCACATTACTTTAAAAAATGTTATCGAAATAAGTTACAAAAGCTTTAATTGGAGTTAAAATGTCTAACGATGCAAATTTTCACTGAGAATACACGTATTTTACTGACTGCAATATTTTTGCAGCGATAGAAAGAGATAGCCGTTAAATTGAAAAGGTCCATTCATGGCAGCAAGATAATTTTGTACTCACTATCAGAGACACGTCGTTCTATTGGTCGGAATTGGATAACGATTAATTCTAACCAATAAAATGATTTGGCTCGCGATTTATGATCTATCTATACAAGTCTCAATACCGGAGTATCATTTTAGGTATAGTTTAGGCTTAGGCGCTTAGGGGACACTTGGCAAATAGAGGACTTTGTACATAGAAAATGCGGATATATACCGGACAGAATTTTATTCCCTGAAAAGAGGACTTGTCCGGGTAAAAGAGAACGTCTGGACAGCCTAGGCTCGAGTCCGAATTTCAAGCTCGTGTTCAATAGGTTGTCTCCTGTAACTTATGTTTTACATAGGCGCCGAAAGCATGGGTGCTCTGGGTGCGCAAGCACCCATACCAAATTTGTAATGGGTTCGGAGCACCCATACAAATTACTTAGTTATTAGTACTTTTTTTTAATCATAATTTTTATTTAAACGCAATTTCTGAGTTACCGAGTTAAAGATGAAAAAACTCAAATACCAATTGCTATTTTTACAATGACTATGTGCATTATTTGTTACGAATTTGCTATAAGCCCCTATTTAGTCGCAGCTTGTGCTTATGCCTATCTATTACCGCGCTTTGCGCCGCGCCACAGGAACTCAGTTTACTATTAAAATGAATGACGTTTGGACATAGTTAATTAGTTGCACCATTGAGTAAGTAATAATATAAAGTCACAGTTACTCAATTTCCTTTAACCACCAAATAAGAATCGAGGAACAAAACGAACCAAAATTGCCGAAATGCGCAAAAAGAGTTGCCAATCATCATTGTCGCAATTATTCAAAATATGGAGGCTACGCAAAAATTTTAAGTGTTGGTCAAGTTAGCGCTGTTGCGGGAAAGTAAAAAGTGAGAAAGGAGTTGATAGACCGTAGACGAGTGGTTAGGCGTTTTGGAATTCGGAGATTCCCATAGTTTGTTTATTTATTACCAGGGTCGCAATTGGCGAAATTAAAATTGTACTAACATTATAAATCATACTGTACTAAAATCACTTGAATATTTTTTACATGTTCCAACAAAAAAAAGAAATAAATTATATTATACATATAAAATATACAAAAAATAAACGGCACTATAGCATGGGCCACATTGGCTATATTCTAGTTTTATGTTACGCTACTAGATTTATTAGGTATGATGAATCGCGAGCACGCGAGCTAGGCTTGCCAGTTCAATCCGAGGAAGAAGACAGCAAGAAACTTTTATTATATTCTAACACATGTTTTCATGCTGCAAAAAATATATGTCTTTATCTAGCACATGCTATCTCGCTCGTAGTGTTTCTTTTCCATTCGGTATGGGTACTCAGCACACACGGTACACAGCCACAATACCGCCAACGCCAGCTATCATATTTTAATGAAACTAAGTGTGTAATATTTTAATATTTCAATAAATATCTATAATTAAAAAATGGGTGCTCTGGGTACGTTTGCTCGAAACGTAAATATATCTAGAGAAGCTCGGTTAAATGTGTATAATGGAGTGCTAGTGCCTGCTTTGATGTATGGAAGCGAATGTTGGGTATGGACGGGAAAGCATAAAAAGAGAGTGTCTGCCGTGGAAATGAGGTATTTACGTGATGTATGTGGATATGTAAGACGAGATCGCGTGAGGAATAATTTGGTATATGAAGAATGTATGGTTAGGAAGAATGTTGTTAAGAGAGTAGGAATGAACCAGTTGAGATGGTTTGGTCATGTGGAGAAAATGAAGAGTGCACGTCTTGTAAAGCATATATATCTTGGTGAAATTGATGGTGTTCGATTGCGTGGACGTCCGGTGTGTAAATGGATGAATGTGATTGATAAGGTGCTAAAAGAGAGAAAGTTTCCGAGTGAGAAGAGAAGAGCGTGTATGAATGCGATTATGAATGTGGCCGAGGCAAAAGAAGTGTGCTTAGACAGGAATGTGTGGCGAAGGATGATGGTTTCGTAACTATTACTGTGGTCCGGTTGCGGTATTTCGCTACCGAATATCGGTCACTTTAATATGTTAAGAGAGGAATAGTTCTTGTATGGCGTCAGGTTAGTAAGAATGTTGTTGAAAGAGAGAGTGATTGTTTTTGTGGTTGATATTATTATTATTGTTTCGGGATTGTGCTAACCCACTAAGTGGAAAATGCGTGATCTTATGTATGTATGTGTTAAAAAGGAATACGAAATTATTAAATTGATTAGATTGAATTAGATTTCGGAAAGAGGTACTGATTATTAAAAATCAGAGAATTGTACATTGTACTAAATCTAGTTTCTTGGCTTTAGTCGGTTTTCTTCTAACCCTCACCCCACAGCATTATTACATAATTATTTTTATATAATTATCTATGCCCTTGGCTAGAGCACCCATACATATTTACAAAAACCAGCGCCTATGTGTTTTAATATACAATTAGCATTGAATTGGCAGTTTACCAACTTCAACAAAGACGTTTTGCATTGAACGACTGACAAGGGAATACTATTAAATGACCACTCACATTTAATACAGAATTTACTAAATAGACATATTCGTACGTATATACAAGCAGTTACAAAAAAATTCAACTGTGAGTGTAAAATGCAACTTCGTGCCCGTTGAAGAGTAATTTTATTAGTTTAAAAATAGGAACAGTTCATAATTTTAATTTAATTTTTACACAAATTGAATGTTATGGCCCTCTTACTAGATAAGTTAGGAATGTAGAATATTTGTTTTAAAAATCGTATATAATGAGACTTTTACAATTATTCCTAATACCTCTCTCACCTATGGTAGGCAGAAAATAAAAACATGATACGTCATCGATTTTTAAATAAAATAAATATAAATAATGCAGCCAAAGTAAACAAAGAAATTATTCGTGTTATTTAATAAAAGTGAAAATATAAAAATAGTGCGTGGGTAACGGTTCTAGGTGTATAAAAACGCGAGTTTGGCAATTAATATTCAACTGTTGCACTGCAATCATGAAGTTCTTCTTCGTCTTCCTGCTCTGCGCTTTGGTACTAGGGGTTAGCCTCCAAGTCGGTAAGTATTCCACATAGATTTCTAATAAAAAGCTATTTACTAAATAATCTAAAATATTAAGATTTTTTAAATGACAAACAATGTAATTCGTCTGTAAACTTCTTCGGAGAACTAAATTCAGATTTTGCCTAATATGATTCAAACTTCTAAATTACGAGTGCTCCATCTTGTTCATAACCAAACAAAAATAAGTCAGTGGCGTCGATAGACCATTTCTGAGGGGGCTTGCGCCCTCCCAGTTTAATTTTGCGCTCCTTTTCTGCGTTTTTATTTAAATAAATTATTAAAAATAAATCTGATTTTTTTTACTATTTTATTATGCACTTATTTATCTGCAATAAGCAGCGAGACGATTATGTACCTACGACTTTAGCCGAAGAGGAAAGGTTACCGCTGCTCTAAAATATGAAGCGAAAATTCAAATAAATTATTCCTGTATTAGAACTATTAACGCATTAAAAAATTCAACACACGACAAGCATCCTTCCGATACTAACCAGCATTTTAAAATAAAAATTATTGAAATCTATTAATACTGGACTTTTCTCGTTTTGCCATTAATCAAAGTCAAATACTAATAGATTTCAATAATATATTTTTTTAATTCAGGTTAATATCGGAAGTGTGCGTGTCGTGTGTTGAGTTTTTTAAAATGTTAATATTGTAACGTTTTTATTTATTTGGGTGAAGTGTAAATATTAGACAATTATTAATAATGAAAATAAAAGTTTATTATAACGATAAATAGAAATTAAATATAATTAAAAAAAGATAAATATAACTAACACTACGATTAAACAAATATTAAGACTAAGAATATTATAAAACACTTAAACACTAAGATTATTTATTTCAACAATATATAGATCACTTATTTATTTATACAACTATGTTTATTTATACCCACCACTTGTCTACTATCTGTTTATATCACCCACTGATTAACACGCAACGCTTATTTATATCAGACTGTCCAATGTCTTCGCTAACAGTCCTTATATACCTCGGCATCCGTATTCCAGAACTCACTAGAAAATTTCTGGATAAAACACAATAGGTTACATCAACCGCGTAATTAAGCAGGTTTCGACACGTCTGCTGCGTCATCGCTAACAATAGACGCTCGCACGACCCCGCGACAGTGGCGGCGACAGCGACGGGGACAGCGGCGGCGACGGCGGGCACTGCACATTACACTGCCCCCTCCTTAAGACTGTTTCGTCCCGGAACAGTTCGTGATGACGAAATCTGCATGCATTACCCTTGGTGCATTTCGAAGTTTTGAAGAAATGACAGTCGATGGTCCGCTCGACTTCTTCTTTATGTCCGTTAGGGTTAAAGCTGCAAACGAGAATTTCAACACCGGTAAAACGGAAGAGGATTTCTATCATGTTCCTAACAATCCTCCAATCTAAACCATCTAGACTAGAGCCTAACTTCGGTACGGCTAGCTTCAAAATGTCATTCTTAAGCAGATGATCCCTCAAATCGCACAGCGAGTTCCACAGGTTGCGGTAGGACGGCTTCTGGTACGAGCGTGGTTTTGTAACCAGATAATAGATGTACCGCTGATGGTCTGCATTGTTATCCCTCAGGCGCAGCGTTTTTCCAACAGTTGGGCGTTGGTTAGCCAGTTCTTGTTGTCGCCCAAATTTCGCCTTAAAGGCTGAAGCTATGCCACGGGACATCTTTAAGTCTTCTGATACGCAGTGACCGAGGGAATAATCTGAAGACACGGTGAATAGATCTCGGTGTTCTTCTTTCGTCACGCCGAACCGCGCCTTGCGGCCAAAGGAATAGTTCTCCATGAAGTCTTCAAAAGTTGGTTCTTGTGTTATGATCTGACGAACCGTTGCTCCGTTATGGACTTCGTGGTTGTCTCCGGCAAAAGGGGCTAGCCGATTAAAGTGTACTACTCTCGGCTTCCCGCCAGGTTGTTTCTTAATTCTGTATACCACGTCATTTATCCTTTTGACTACCTCATAGGGGCCTTCCCAATTATTTTGCAGCTTTGGTGATAACCCACGACGTCTTTGTGGGTTGTAAAGCCACACTAAATCCCCAGGTTGATATCCACCCTTTTCGGCCTTGATGTCATACCGGTCCTTCATTCGGTCGCTGGCAGCTTGAATGTTCGTACGGACTTGTTCATGAATGTCATCTATTCTTCTACGTAAGTCCGTAACGTAATCTTCCCCGGCCAGATCTTCCACAGGTTTACTGCCGAACACCAAGTCACATGGTAAGCGCAACTCGCGCCCGAATAAGATGTTCGCAGGAGTTTGCCCTGTTGTTTCATGCACGGATGAACGATAAGCCAACAGGAACAGATGGAGGTGTCGGTCCCAGTCTCTTTGGTGGTTGGAGACTACCTTCGACAAATATCGGTTGATCGTTCTGTTCATTCGTTCAACCATGCCATCAGACTGCGGATGTAATGCAGTTGTTCTAGTTTTATTAATTCCTAATATCTTACAGACATTTTGGAAAACGGCAGACTCAAAATTTCTTCCCTGGTCGGAGTGGAGTTCACGCGGTACTCCGAATCGGCATATACATTCCTTAACCAAAGTTTCAGCGACCGTGGTGGCTTCCTGGTTGGGTAATGGATATGCTTCAACCCACTTGGTGAAGTAGTCCATAACCACCACGATGTATTTATTTCCTTCGTCACTTTCTGGGAATGGTCCAGCCACATCAATCGCAATACGCTCAAATGGGCTGCCAACGTTGTATTGTCGCATTGGAGCTTTTCGTCGTTTATGCGGACCGTTACTTCCAGCGCAAACCACACATTTCTTGCACCAATCTTTCACATCTTCCGTGAAGTTAACCCAATAAAACCGCTGGCGCAACCTTTCTAGTGTTTTGATGACTCCGAAATGGCCTCCAGATCCGTCATGGATCTCTTTCAACACGTCTGGTATTCTACTCTTAGGAATAACTAACTGAGTTCTCTTCTCAGTTCCATCAGCATTTTCTACCACACGCTTTAACATGCCATCCTCAATCACCATGGAGTCCCATTGCGCCCAGTACGATTTTACACTTGGTGAGTGTGGTGCAACATCTTCCCATACTGGTTTGCTCTCCTCTGCTTTCCATTTGAGTATAATTTTCAAAGTTGGGTCTTTTTCTTGCTCTTCGCGTACTCCGTCGGGCTGCCAATTATCGTCGACTACTGTTGTTCTGGCGACGATGGAAAAATTTTCTTCTAGTCGACTACAATGCTTGCACCCGTCTTGGCACGGCCTTCTGGACAATGCATCGGCATTACGATGGCTGGTACCTGTTCTATGCTCGATTTTGAAATCGTATTCCTGTAGTATTTCAATCCATCTAGCCACCTGACCTTCAGGATTCTTGAATTGTAACAGCCATTTTAATGCAGCATGGTCAGTTCTAATCAAAAATTTTCTTCCGTACAAATATTTGTAGAAATGTTCCACGGATTTCACGACTGCCAAGAGTTCTTTTCTAGTAACACAATAATTCCTCTCTGGTTTTGACAAAGTCTTACTAAAGTAGGCAATAACCTTCTCATGTCCGTGTTGTATCTGGGAAAGAACGCCACCAATTCCCACGTTGCTTGCATCTGTGTCTAGTATGAATTCTCCTTCAGGTAACGGATAACTCAGGACAGGTGCGCTTGTCAAAGCATGTTTAAGTTCTTTGAACGCAACTTTGCAGTCCATTTCCCAGATAAATCTTCGACCTTCTTCAGTAAGCTTTGTCAGTGGCTTGGCTATGTTGGCAAATCCCGGTACATATCGCCGATAATAAGTACACAAACCAAGAAAACTTCTAAGTTCGTGTTTGTCTCTAGGCGCTGGCCAATCTCTCACAGCCTTTATCTTTTCCGGGTCAACTGCAATACCCTTATCTGAAACCACGTGTCCAAGGTAATGAACTTCTTTTTGGAACATGTGACATTTCTTGGGGCTGAGCTTCAGGTTAGCCTTCCGCAATCTCTGGAAAACCTCTTCCAAATTCTTCATGTAATCCTCGAATGTTTTACCTACCACAATAATGTCGTCGAGATAGACTAAACAGGTTTTCCATGATAGCCCAGCCAATACTGTCTCCATAAGTCGTTCAAACGTTGCAGGGGCATTGCAGAGCCCAAATGGCATTACAGTAAATTGCCACAGTCCGGTACCAATTGTGAAGGCTGTCTTTTCCTTATCTTTTGGATCCAAATCGACTTGCCAGTATCCGCTCTTTAGATCCAGAGTGGAGAAAATCTTCGAGCCAGCCAAAGTGTCTAGTGTATCGTCTATTCGAGGTAGCGGGTAGCTATCCTTCTTGGTGACGTTGTTAAGTTGACGGTAATCGACGCAAAATCGTGTAGAGCCATCCTTTTTTTTACTAACACCACTGGTAAAGCCCACGAACTGCTTGAAGGTTCGATCACACCTTCCTTTTTCATGTCTTCAATAATTCTTTCCGCTTCCTCACGCTTCGCCAATGGTAGTCTTCTTGCTGGCTGGCGGATGGGTCTTGCGTCGCCGGTGTCTATCTTATGGTGAACCACATTAGTTCTCCCGTTGGTCTTCTTGTCAAATTGAAACACATCTTGAAATCTTCCAATTAATTTCTTCGCCTTGGTTCTCTGGTCGGCGGTCAGTTCTTGGAAGGATGTCGATAATTGATTAATTAACGTGTCCAATAGTGATGGTCAGATCTATTTCTCCTAATGTGGTAGCTTGTTCTCCCGTTGCTGTACGTAATCGCCACTTGGTTGGTTGAAGACGCATCTTGCCTGTATCCTTTACTAAATCGGGTCTGATTATAGTCTTTGTCGCACCCGTATCTAGTAACATTTTCAGTGGCCTTCCATTAACAGAGCCATTCAGGTAGATGCTACTGGCTTGATGATGAAGGGATGCGACATAACTGATGGATTCTGGGGCTGTCAGATTACGAGTTGACGATTGCCCCTTCGCATCAACCCGACTTAATTTTCCAACTCCTTTTCTTCTTTTGTCGATTCCATATGCTTTTGCATTTTTCGAAGAACTAAGTTTCTTTCTTTCAGCAACCACTTCATTTACAATTCGTCGCATTTTCTCTTCTAGGTCTTCCGTGTCTTCTTTTCTCTCCGCATCAATATTTCGCACTCGAGATTGATTACGTGAAGCTTGTTTGGCAGCTTCATGTTCTAGTGCATATGAGAGTGCGTCAATTAATGTTTTTGGGCGGGCCAATCGCAGTGCTTGCTGTGTTTCGCTGTCTCGAACTCCGTAGATGAATGCTTGAACGGCCAGGCATTCCAAAACGCTGTCAGGAGCTGCAGGATGTGCGAGACGAACCAAACGAGCTACGTCGACTTCAAATTCTTGCATGTTTTCTTTTGAACTCTGATAACGATTCCTCAGTTGCGTCTGGTATACCTGCTCCAGGTGCGCATTGCCGTACCGCATGTCCAGCCGCTTGACTAGTTGGTCGTAGTCCTCTTGTTCTTCTTCCTTCAGCGTCTGTAGGATGTCGATGGCTTCCCCACGCAACGAGACAATCAACGCTGTAGCCTTCTCTGTAGACGTCCAGTTATGTGCTTTCGCAGCCGCTTCAAATTGTTTTAAATAGTTCGGCCACGAAGATTTTCCATCAAATTCCGGCGTTTTGATATGCATTTTTGTACTAGTATCAGGTTTTACTACTTTACTTTCTTCTTGTAAACCTGCCTTCACTACATCGGAATTTGGAATTGGTGACAATGTAATTCTAGTGACCTTTTCTCGTAATTCTTCCATCTGCTTGTCATACTTATCTTCTAAATTTTTCAAGTCTTCCTCAGTTTTTCTAGAATTTTCCTCTAATTTGTGTTCTAAACTGCTAGAATTTTCTTCCAATTTTTGTTCTAAACTTCTAGAATGTTCCATTAATTCTTCCTTTAAGATTCTGGAATTTTCTTCCGCTTTTCTAGAACTTTCCATTAATTTTTCTTCTAATATTCTAGAATTTTCTGCCAAGTCCTCTAATTTTCTAGAACTTTCCATTAATTTTTCTTCCAAACTTCTAGAACTTTCTTCTGATTTTCTAGAACTTTCCTCAAATTTTTGTTCGAATTTTTGTTCTAATGTTCTAGAATTTTCCGTCAATTCATCTTTTAATGTTCTAGAATTTTCCGTCAATTCATCTTTTAGTGTTCTAGAATTTTCTGTCAATTCTTCTATAAGTTTACGAATGTCACACTGAATTTCGAATAAGTAATCATCCGGATTTTCACCAGCATCGATTAATGCTTCTCTTAGTCTCACTTGAAGGACTGACTTCTTTCCTGTTGTGTCCAAATCTCTTTCTTCCAGTTCTGTCTTGAGATCACTTACTTTTAATTCATTTAATTTTAATTGTTTAGTCGCCATTTTTATTATTTTTTTTTAATTACACTTCACAATTTATTAACCCCACACCTGACACCAATTGTAACGTTTTTATTTATTTGGGTGAAGTGTAAATATTAGACAATTATTAATAATGAAAATAAAAGTTTATTATAACGATAAATAGAAATTAAATATAATTAAAAGATGATAAATATAACTAACACTACGATTAAACAAATATTAAGACTAAGAATATTATAAAACACTTAAACACTAAGATTATTTATTTCAACAATATATAGATCACTTATTTATTTATACAACTATGTTTATTTATATCCACCACTTGTCTACTATCTGTTTATATCACCCACTGATTAACACGCAACGCTTATTTATATCAGACTGTCCAATGTCTTCGCTAACAGTCCTTATATACCTCGGCATCCGTATTCCAGAACTCACTAGAAAATTTCTGGATAAAACACAATAGGTTACATCAACCGCGTAATTAAGCAGGTTTCGACACGTCTGCTGCGTCATCGCTAACAATAGACGCTCGCACGACCCCGCGACAGTGGCGGCGACAGCGACGGGGACAGCGGCGGCGACGGCGGGCACTGCACATTACAATATGTAGTTCGAAGTCGGCTTGGTGGCTGAGCGGGCTAGCGCACATCTCGTAGCCCGTCACCCGAATCATGGTCCGTGCGTTCGATTCCCGTCGACCGACAATGTGTGATTTGTCTTAAAAAATAAAAAATACATCTACTTGTATTAACCACACTCGGATGCTATAAGCTGGCCACTTATACATCTTAAATAAATGTAGCAATGGCTGAAATCCAACTGGCAGTACGGCAGTGATAAAACACTGCGGCTCGGTGAGTCCAGTTGAAGGGTAAACGGCGACAGCTGTATACAAGCCCTAAGTAGTAGTAGTAATAGTTCGAAACAATTAATTGAATTTTCGCTTCCTATTTTAGTAGAGGGGTAACCTTTCCTCTTAAGAAATCAAAATGATGCCACTATTCAGGCTATAAAAGAGACGAAATTATTTAAGGCTATCCCATTGCAAGGACATAATGAAATAAAAAATTCAACAAATAAGGCCAATTTTATAGACTCTAGTTATTAAAAAATTTGATCCTTTTCTCCAGAATTACAATGTACCTCAAAATGCACATTATTGTTCACTACGTCACAAAATCATGTTATAGAGAGTAGTGCAAAATGTATAATACGCAAAATAACTCCGGAAATTAATAATTGTAATTATTTTGCAATAATAATAAAAAAGAAATATTTTTATGTTTTAAACATAAAAAAAATTAAATGCAGAATCAGACTGTCAATAGTTATTTGTATCACTAGTCCAGAAACTGGATATTTGCGAGAACGAGTTTATTTTGACAGGCCGAGCTGAAAGCGAGGCCTGCAAATACGAGATCTCGCAAAACAGTTTCTGGGCGTGTGATACACAATATTTTTTGTGCCGACATCTCCATAAATTCTTCGTATATTCTCAACACTTTATTCTATTTTACATAACCTAAAAAAATGAACACATATTTTTATCGGTTTTGCATTGCAAGTTTAAATATAGTTACTTACATTTGAGCTTAAAATGCGTAATTATTTTATATTTATTGAAAATATATCATACAAACATTAGTTATATATATTTTATATACTTTCGCATATTTTCAATGACAGATAGCGGAAATTCAATTGTATCACGTGAAGTTAGTTGTAGTTACAAAACAAACGAAACAAATTAGTCCTAAAGTTGGAACTTTTAATTAATCTATACGAGATGACAGCAATGACATTATTTTTATGACAAAATTTGATTATTTAAGGTAGAATAATAAAGATTTAGCCCTAAAATTTGTAAACATTTTGCTAATTCTTGTATTGAAAATAATCTTAAATTGACATATCACCAGAACAGTAATGTCAACTCCTTTTGCTGGCCTAGGTCAGCAACAGCGCATTTCTGGACGATTTTGAGGTCTGTAATACTAGTCAAAATGGACGGAGGTACGAAAAAATTATTTCGTTCGCCCTGTTGCGCCTTCTCTGTTAAAAGTACCTAGTGACGTCCCTAAAATAAGTTTATCATTTTAGCTCAACTTCCGAAATAAAAATTCGCATTTTTGTAAATATATTTCCTAATGTTTAGTTTGGTGTATTCGTTTATGATTAGGTATGCTCACACGCATCGTGTATCCTCACTATTTGCTGTCGGTCACGTCGGTCGGTACACGACTACTTGATTCTTCATACTCCAGTATATTTCGGTACACATTTTTTTATTTGCTTAAATTTATTAAAATACATACTATACAATTATTCTTTGCCGACGATCTGAAAAATTTTCACCCGATTTCTTCATCTTCTGATTGTGACATTCTTGAACGTGACCTTATTAATCTTTCCAACTGGTGCTTGTATAATTTGTTTTAAACCTTGATAAATGCCAAATAGTTTCATACTACATGAAATTCTCTCCAATTTTGTTCAACTACTCCTTACAGGGCCGCTCCGTGGGTATTAGGCGCCTTTGTGCTATGTTACATTTTAGCGCCCATTCCCCTCATGATGTAAAATTTGCAAATTAAAGTTTAAACTATACTTTTGGCTCTTCAAAAATGCTAGATTTAATATATTGATGAAATTTTCCGAGATTCCTTCTTGTAATCAATAGGTTATAATCTAAATTGTTTGTTGTAATCAACAATTTTACACCAGATTTCAGAATTGTTTATGCATTTGATTCTTTGTAAAATGATAGTAGGTATTTAAATATTAGATTCATTGAGTTTCATTCTTATAATCAATATACTTGAGTTATAATCAATATATTCATTGTTGTAATCAACATTTTAACAGTTATTATTTCAATATAATAATGCTAGAATAATAACGAACCGATATATACGATTATTATTTTACTTATAACTAGAGCTCTAATGCAAACAAATTACAAAATATTTTGTTCACTTCTATCATGTTACTTTGTAAGGTTTATAGTAATTTTGTCTTTACAAATAAGAGCATTTTATAAAATTTACTAGTTTTTACTTTATTGCCTTGAAACGGCGCCCCTCAAAGTCGGGCGCCTTTGTGCGGGGCACAACCTGCCCACCAGCACGGCGCGGCCCTGAATCCTTAGATAATAAAATTCTAACCGTAATGGACCTTTTCAATTTAAAGAGATAGAAGATATGCGCAATGTTGATCTGCGCATAGTAAGATCAACTGAGGTCTATGACGTTTGTTTCTAAAAAAATTAGACGTAAAATGTGAGAATATCTGAGATAACTTTAAAAAATCTTATCGAAATAAGTTACAAAAGCTTTTATTGAAGGTAAAATGTCTAACGATGCAAGTTTTCACTAAGAATACAGGTATTTTAATGACTGCAATATTTTTGACGTTTCGTTTGACAGCCCAACTGGCAGTTATTCGCGCCATTTTCTTAATATTTGCAGCGATAGAAAGAGATAGCCATTAAATTGAAAAGGTCCATTCTCTCGTTACTGACCTTGACCTTAGCAGTGGCGGATTTACGCATAGGCACAGTAGGCACGTGGCTACGGCGACAAATTTTCGGGGACGGTAAATTTTTTAGAAACGTAAATTTTAATAAAGATTCGCCGATCAAAAAGCGCGACGGAAACATTTTCTGATGGTAAATTCATATAAAGTAAGGTTTTTAAATACTTCTTATTATTCTATTCTATTCTAATTTGTAATTATCGTGTTTTTCAGGAACAGTGTGATGGAGTATGTGCTTTATTTTCATCAAATATCCAAATAGTTTAAGTCATGTTTCATACTTTTCAGGGCAGGTGCGAATGGTGCAACAAGCAGCACCAGGCCTCAGCCTTCAAAGGAAAAGGGCCCCGCGATTTGTAAACAATTTATATTTATTTACTACTAATTAGTTCAATATTTTTGTATTCTTTAAAATTTTAATCTTACAACTCTTCAGTTAAAGAAGATAAATTTGATTACAACAATAAAATTATTGATTACAATAATGAAAATGACTAATTACATAAATAGTTATATATTATAGTTTTAAATTTGCCGGTAATTGTAACGTATCTTTTATTTTACATTTATTAAAGTATTAAAAATTAAAACTCCTTTGAATTTAATCAAAAGTATATCAAAAGCGAAAAGTGGAAACATTGAAAAAAAATAATATTACACCATTTCTACTATAATTTTTGATTAATATTTAAAAATTAATTTTGGTTCGTCCGTTAAAAAGTGCACTTTCTCATTGCAAACGGGTGAAAAAATAAAATGCTATGGCAATTATTTATTCACGCTTATATTGTAAACGAAAAAAAAATGATATTCAACTAGTGTAAAACCTACTGCTCGTGTGGTCAAACTTCCTATTCGTGAAATAATTCTATACTTTTAATATTCTACAAATACGGCAATTTTCTGGAGGCCTACAGGCGGAAAAATTCTTAATCCGCCCCTGGACCTTAGAGTGAAATTCGACAAGGAATTAACATTTATACCTCACATAAACTTAATCTGTAATGCAGCCTTATGCTTACTAGGTTTCACAATTCGTAATACACGTTCTTTTACTAATGTAAATGCAATCGTTTGTTTATTTTATGCCTTGGACTTAAATAAATAAATAAATAAATATATCATCACGGCTTATTACCCATTGCTGGGTGTGCCAATCTGCTTTGTACACAGATATCGGTAAAGATGATATATTTGCACCGTGCGGGCGCTTACCAGGCGTCACCTCACGGGCACTCATTGCTGGCGTAGAGAATGCACCACAGGGGCCAATTTTTTGCCTTGGACTTGGTACGTTCAAATTTAGAATACTGTTCTCTTATTTGGAGTCGTTCTACTGAAGTTCACCAGGATCGCATAGATACTATTCAAAAACTTTCCTTAAGTTTTTATTCCTTAAAACTTATGGTAGCTATCCTGATCGTTTCATATCTTATTACCAGTTGCTACTTACGTTTAACTTGTTAACCTTTTGCAAGCGACGTAATATTTATTCTTTTACCATCTTTCTAATAAAATCCACATTAATGTTGATGATCGACAGTTATTATATCTTCTTAACTTTCACCCACCTATGTATCTCATTGAATACTCATTTACTTTTATCATCACCACGTACCAATATTTTCCTCTTTTCTCCTGTTAAAAAATGTGTTTTTTAAACAATCCTAAATTTTCGTCCCTAGGCGCCGACTACGTAATACACGGAAAAATCTGAAGGGGTTCTGCCTAGTGATGTGCCATTTGAAAGTTTCATATTGAAAGTTTCAATTGAAAAATTTCAAAAAGTTTCAAGGCTTAAATTTTATGAAACTTTCATAAGCTACATTGATCATGCGCCGCCCAACTCTCTGCAGTAGACTTGCGCAGATAACATGCATTCGCCTGAAGCCTGCACTTATCTACGTACAAGTTATGTTTGGAACATGCTGAAACCTGTATATTTCTCGAATATAAAATTCAGGATTCAGGTATGGTGAAAATTAAAGGTAGAATATGGCTATATTTCAATTAAATAAATACAAAAGTCAATAAGATACTTTCTATTTTAAATGTTTAATACTTATTTTTGTACCTATTACATTTTGAATAATAAATTATTTTCTTTCGAATCTTTTGTTTTTCTTATTTATTTTCAAATTAGTTAAATTGAGATCCAAATTTAACTGAAAAATGTTAAGTTTCTTGAAATTTAAATGAAACTTTCATTGAAATTCATAGCGAAACATTTTGTGAAACTTTCAATAAAATTTTCAGTGAAACTTTCAAAAAAATAAGTTTTCGAAATTTGCACGTCACTAGTTCTGCCCCCACACACAAATTATTTTTAAAACCAATAAGCAGTACACACATTTTGAATTTTTTTTAATACATCAATTACTTATATGAAGTAATAATGTATACTTATTCTATTATTTATTTTATAGGATATCCAACTTGTCATATTGTATCAACTAAAGTACTGTGCAAGTAACGTGTGCGGACTAGCAAATAGTACTGATATCAGTGTTGCCAACAGGGGCGGACTAAGGGGGGGGGGCGGTCCGCCCCGGGTGCCAGGCTAGCTAGGGATGCCATTATTACCAAATTTTTATTTATTAACATTTTTTTAATATTAATATAACTAAAATATTATTAATTAAATGGGGGAAATTTCTCGACAATGGTATAGATTAGGTGGTAACAATTATTAATTAAAATTATAATAATACGAAAAAAATGTAGTACAATAATAGCTTATTCTAGCGCAATCGAATTAAGAGAAATCAATAAAAAGCGAAAGTATTTATATGCTTAATAATGAATATTAATAAAGAAATAAAATGATATAATTGAAATACTTCGGAAATATAAATATAATTTTGATCGGCGACTGAAAACCCGACAATAAATCTATAAGAAATAGCGTGTTAGGAGGTTCATACTACTCTGGGCCTAATTAAGGTCTTCATGAGCCCTTGGCTACTGTTCTTTTTTTAGCTCCAACTAAGTCAAAATTTGATAAATGCGCCCCAGGTTGCTGGTAATATACGGCCTATTTGGTAATCCGGCACTGCTACTACGAACGGAAGTAAATAGTTTTAAATAACGGAAGAGTGGCCATCACTCCAGCACTGTAGTTTTCAAATCGTTTTTATTACAATATAAATTTCTTGTATTAAACTTAATTATTTAAATACACTTGTAATTTAAAAATATGTAGAGTACAGTGTTGTAATATTAATTTATTTTTTATAAAAATCATTTAGAAGTAGCATATACTTTAAGAAAATTTAGGTCCACGAAGAAAACAGTTTAATACAAAAACTTCGTAACGTCACATCTATTTTTTCAAACTTTGGGGGACCATAATTCGGTTATTAAAGAAATTCTTTCAACGGATTTTCTTCAGATGAAATTACAAAAAAATTGTGGAATTTTCCATTCAAATTTATATATAGAGAAAGTTAATTAATCGTCAAAAATATTGTGGGGAGGGGGTGCCGCATAAAGTTCCGCCCCGGGCGTTAACTGTTCTTAGTCCGCCACTGGTTGCCAGATTTAAAATGCACTATTGTCGGAAATTAATAATAAAATTATCAGATATTAGTGAAAATTAGGGTAGATTTTGTAGACTCCTGTGAAATAAATTTTATATACATTTTCAACATACATTCAATTGAAATTTATGTTCTGTCTTATGTTAAGTTTCGCGGTAAATCTAAAAAAGTCAAGATTTTTTAAAAAAATAGGAAGGTATTTTAAGTCACGATAAATTTGCATCTTTTGTACAATTTTAAGAAATAACATTTTTATTTGGTAAATTGTCTGTTGCCTCGTTTTAGCCAACGTACGAAAATCCAAAAGTCGGCGCTTATGGTTCTTAGATATCTTTCTCCTATCGTCTAAACAATTTTACCGCTGTCTTCTGAATTTTTCAGTTGGTCAATTCCTGGTTATTACCTCTTTAATTTATTTCTTTACCCAAATACATTGTTTCTCAACTTAGTTTTCCTTTATAATGTAATTGGGCTCTGTCTATTGCACGGAGTATTTAATAATAATAAATAAAATAATGTCTTCTTGTGCTACAAGCAGGTGTCCCAATTCAACAAGAAATTTAGTCTAAAGCTGCGTTCAGAGCTACTGAATTGTAAATTACAATTAATACTTATAAATAGTAATCGGTTGGAGCGTCTTAAAACTACCGGTTTTAAATCTGAAATAACGTTTAGAATTTTAGCACTTAGTGAAAGTGACATTTACTGAAAAATCGATGAAGCAATCTATATAAATAAAAGAATTAAATGATTTTTATTAAACAATTGCAAATAGAGTAGTATTTGTTGCTTGAACACTATAATTGACGGATAAAACTATTTCGGATCATCATTTTATTTGTGATAAAAATAGGGTTAAGCTACGTTTCCAGCTCTTAACATAGTCACTGTTTTTGTTATTTGTCATAACCTTGAAAGTTTGTCATACGCATTGTGGCTTGAGCGTTTCCAGCTACTGTTTTAGTCTTTAGTCTTTGTCTTTGTCATAGCGCATAAACACATAGTTTGCATGCTTCATACTTTCGTCATAGTCTTTGTCGCTGTTCTGTTGGAAAGAGATAAGTGATGTAAGCGCTATCTCTTTTTATGTTGCGCATTAGTTCTACGCGTTGTATCTGTCATTATTTTGGTGGTTATGTTATTATTTTTGTGTTGAGATAATATAAATATGGACAACAGAAAGAAAAAAAATCATATTTTTTATATTATAAGTACAAATAAAATTATATCATATCTTATGGATATACAGACAATATTGAAATTTTAAAGTGGAATATTAGAAATATTGTGGCTCGTTCACCATATTAATTTCGTGCTTTATGTCAAATGTTATTTTGGAATTATACAAAATAATTACATTATTACTTAATTTGAGTAATGATTATTACTCATCATTAATATCATTAATAACTATATAATTTTTAAAGCATTGTAAAGAGTTTTATAAATGTGTTCCTTTTTTGAGTGAACAAACATTATCAGTACAAAAACTTAAGACTGTGCTTATGTTAACAGCTGGAAATGGCCAATATCTTCTAACAAAAACATAAGACAAAATACAAAAACAAAGACTAAAACAGTGACTATGTTAAGAGCTGGAAACGTAGCTTTAGAAATGAAAGACAATCTGTAAAAAGAGACAAGTATAGGTAAATGTGATTCTTCGCCTTTCTATATTCTTATTTATTACAATATCCTGCATCATATACCACATTTAAAACAGATTATATGCGCTATGCCGTTTACGTTTCTGACAAAAAGAGACAAGATGATATATCTGTCGTACTAATTGTAAGTGAAAAGTTTGGGGTTTGTATCTTATCACTTATACTTAACGCCTTAATTTTGTCGCTGTGAACGCTAACGTTGTTTGCCATAAGTCAAAGTGCTTGTATTAATTGTAAGTGCTAATTGTAATTTATAATTTGGTAGCTCTGAACGCAACTTAAGTAAATATATGCAATCAAACTGCATAGAGAAGAAAACATTCTTTAATATTTATAACAACATAAAATGTCAGATGATATTTAACTGCGTTTTTTCAAGAAAAACTGTTAAAAATTGCAAATGGGGGTAATTCCGGCTAACCAATTATAATAATTCCGCTTAGGTGCTGATCAACCCTAGTGGCTTTACTTCGGCCTTAGGGGCATAGTTACAAAACCAGGAAAAAACTATCCCTGCCGTTACGACGCGGTCAATCAGCGAAAACCCACGAGGCTATCAATAGTGGACACATAGATCGCATTCCTGGTTACCCTTATAGCTCTCTCATCACACCTGAAGGCTCTAACGGGCACGACCGTTCAACAAGGATTAGGATAAAGGACAACGCAGTAAAATAATAGAATAATCATACAAATCCGTACACACATGTTGGCAACCACGGGCAGTACCGCTAGTTACTACGGAACCTCTGCCGCTTCGGTGGAGATCCGGAGACAATCCTCTTAAACAACTGGATCAGATCACTACAGCCCTAACTGCTGCTACCGTTGGCGACCACAGATGCGGGTCACTACAGCCTTCCCTACTGCTACGCTGGCGACCCTCGGGTTCACACGATGCGGCCACTACAGTACACCGTACTGCTCGCACACACACACCCACAATCATACACATGCTAGATTAACTCTCTCACCTGAATAACTACAATATCGATGTTCTCACACTGAAATCTAGACATAAACTGAAATAAAATACGTGAATATCAGTATCATTAAATGTAGCTCTTATCCAACAGCATTGGTTATGTGCCTAAATAGCTAATTAGAAACAAAACATAATAAATTTAATAAAAAAATAATCTTACGCAAATAATTACTGTGACACTTGTATATTATTGATAAATTTTTCATTCGCCTAGACTAGAAGAATTTATAAATACTACAGGATTTTGTTTTTTGCAGAGGCAAACTACTACCCAATTGCACGATGTATTCCCGGATATGCGCTTGACTACTTAGGAATTTGTAGACCGAATGTGCCTTACGGGGGATACAGAAGGAATGTCGTCAAGCCTGCGCCTTATAATAATGGATGTCCTGAAAGACAGCAAAGGGGCCATGACGGAGTGTGTAAAGATATTTATGAATGAAATGATGAAATTTTAAAACTACGGGGGGGGGGGGCTTAATCTGCATGCTCTGATGTTACCATTTATTAATAATAAGTATTTATGAATCAAAATACGTTCAGATGTTATTTATTCATTATTACTTTTCTTTCCTCCTTACGTTACATTTTCCGAAGTCGTTGCAGTTCGTTTCATCTTCTCATTTACCGCGTGAATACGCCGAAGATACGCCGTTAAATGACACCATATAGGTACAGTGATGGACAGAAAAAAAAATAGGACAAGTCGAAAATTCAAGCAAACTTTCTTCTATTAGACTTAGTTGCTTGAATTTGGCTTTATAGTAATTAAAGCTCGAATTTATATGGGGTCTCGTGGCTGCGTGCCTGAGTGTCAGGTCGCGAATCTGAGGAACCGGGTTCGATCCCGACCAACGCCAAATATTTCCAATTTTAAATGGCACAAAATTGACCCCTGTGGTGCACTCTCCACGCCAGAAATGAGTGCCCGTGAGGTGACGCCTGGTAAGCGCCCGCACGGTGCAAATATATTATCTTTACCGATATCTGTGTACAAAGCAGATTAGCACACCCAGCAATGGGTAATAAGCCGTGATGATATATTTATTTATTATTTATTTATATGCAAGGAAAATAGAAAGAATAAGCGCATATATATATGTTAGCACATAGCTTTCCCACAATTCCGCTGACACCGCATAGGAATATTCCACATCCGCGGAATAAACCATCATACAAGGGACGCTGACCCAGCCATCTCAGGTACACATAACATTAACTCTGATATATCATTTTCTTGTAAATCTGACAATACATACAGTTGTAACTTATAAATTTGTAATAATATAAATAATTTTTTTTGGAATATAAATAATTTTATATTAAAACTGGCGCAGTCGGGTAGGATTCTCAGCGAAATACAAAATTGATTTCGTTCGTTTCAACGATTTACTGAGAATTCGAACTTTAAAGATTGTCCGGTATCGCGTCGCGCATCAGCTACGAAGACTTTGGTGCCCGAGAGAACATCGAGCTCCATCTTCACAGGGACAGCATAGCCCAGCAGCCGCGCAGACCAAGTGACCGAGCGAATATCGATCACCGGCCAATGGACATCATCTTCTTACTCCTGTAAGTACCTATGTCAATTAGAGATTTTCAAAGCGATACAGAGTTAAGTAATACAGATACAGAATCGGACTCTGGTGACTCACTAACATCATACACAAACCCCATTAATCCAACAGATCTCGAACAAAATTTAATAAACCCTATCAATAATTTAACAATGGCTGTTGCACCACCCACAATTAAGAAGGAATATCTGGACATGATCCCAGAATTCCACGGGGACAATACACACCTACCACGTTTCCTTGAAATTTGTGAAAAACTGGTAAAAATTTTTTATAACGCTGTAGATACCACAGACTTTCAAAATGAGTATCCAATGTCAACAATACTCGGTAAAATTAAAGGCGAAGCCGCTAACAATCTCGCAACGTCCACTATAACTTCCTGGGATGATGTTAAACAGGCTATGTTGAACTCTTTTGGCGACAAAAGAGACTGTTATACATTGGGAATGGAATTGACAGAGATGAGGCAAAACGGCGACACCCCATTCGAGTATTACAATAAAATACAAGACATGTTACACCTGCAAATTTCATATGTAAACCACAATAAAGCTGATGAAGCCACAGTACTCTGCGAATATTTCCGCGAGTACGCATTAAGAGTTTTCCTCAAAGGGCTAAAAGAACCCCTTGGTACACTAATGCGCACCAAGAGCCCCAAAGACTTAAATGCTGCACTGAGTATGCTAACTAATGATTTTAACATCGAAGCAACAATACGTGGACACCACACACACCAAAAACAAATACAACACCAGAAACCTAAACCATTACCACCACCTCAAAAATATTTACCCCAAAGAAACCCACCACACTTAACATATAGACCAATCCCCAACAATCCAGCGCAACAATCAAATTACAGACCATTTCCTAATAATCCACCACAACACAAAAATTCCTTTAACCAAACTAATGTGTTTAGACTTAATAACAATCAAAGATTCCCAAATCCGACGCCTATGAGCATTAGCACAAGGCAGTCCGCAATGCCTAGATCCGGACCATTCAACAATACACAACAATACCGTCCGCTGCAACAACCGCGTGGACCTAATTTTACCTTTGAAGAATTACACAACACTGAAGTACACGACATAAACATAGACGAACAAACATACAACGTAGAAGAACCAAATGACATGGAAAACGAACAAAATTATGATAACAATGTAGAGTACGAACAAACGTACGATCCAAATTCTTTTTTAGCGATAGAAGCCTCGGACAACCTATAGAATTATTAAATTTGAATAGCATCACTACACAGAGCGAACTACCATTCATTATATTCCCTGAATATAATTTAAAAGCGTTAATAGATACAGGTAGCACTCGTTCATTCATAAAACCCGATATAGCACACAAAAATTGTAAATGATTATTTCAAAATTACTACTGCACACGGTACATCTACAGAAAACTTTAGCGTTCATTTACCATGCTCTAAATTATTTAAACAAACTAAATTACTTTTGAAATACCATCTGTTTGACTTTCATAATAATTTTGACATCTTACTCGGACTTGACAATTTAAAATTAGTAGACGCAATAATAGATCTCACAAGAGACAAAATAATAACGCCTACACACGATATTAACATTCATTACCACAAGATTATGCCAACTACTCGTTATATTAACATCCCTCCTGAAACGGAAAAATTTACAAAACTCTATGTTCATAACATCGAAAACGGAGAAGTTATTATTCCTGAATTAAAATTAAATAATATTATAATACCAGAAGGCATAGCGAAAGTTGAGAATCACGAAACATTATACCCCGTTATCAACACGGACACTAGCGAACAAATCTTTACATCAGGACTCCAAATTACCGCGCAACCTTTAGAAAATTTTGAACTAAATAACTTAAATTTCAATATACCAAATTCAGAAAATAATTTAGACATTTCAAAAATTAGAACCGATCACATGAACTACGAAGAAAAACGAGAAATTACAAAATTGTTAAAACAATATTCTGATTTATTTCATACCGCTGATAAACCCCTTAGTTTCACTAACAAAATTAAACATGTCATAAGAACATCAGACGAAATCCCTGTCTATACAAAAACCTATCGTTACCCAGAAATTCACCGTAAAGAAGTTGAAAATCAAACACAAGAAATGCTAAATCAAAACATTATTAGGCATTCGCACTCCCCATGGTCATCCCCAGTATGGGTTGTGCCCAAAAAATTAGACGCCTCCGGAAAACGGAAGTGGCGCATTGTCATTGACTATAGGAAAGTAAATGACAAAACTATTAGTGACAAATACCCGATTCCCAATATTAACACCCTTTTAGACAAATTAGGCAGATGCCAATATTTCACAACTCTTGATCTTGCATCCGGATTCCATCAGATCGAGATGCATCCCGATGATATAGAGAAAACAGCATTCTCTACTGAAAACGGACATTTTGAATTTCTTAGAATACCGTTTGGGTTAAAGAACGCGCCCGCTACGTTCCAACGCGTAATGGACGATGTCCTTCGCGGCCTAGTAAATAAAATATGTCTCGTCTACCTAGACGATGTCATAATATTCAATACTAGCTTGCAAGAGCATGTTGATAGCTTAAGAGCCGTATTCGAAAGACTTAAAAAGGCCAACTTGAAAATACAGTTAGACAAGTCGGAATTTTGTAGAAAAGAAGTTGCATACTTAGGACACGTCGTAACACCAGACGGAGTCAAACCGAACCCTGACAAAATTGTTGCTATCAAAAATTACCCGATACCCAAAAACACAACTGAAATCAAAGGTTTTCTCGGACTCCTCGGATATTATCGGAAATTCATAAAAGATTTTGCAAATATTACAAAACCACTCACTAAAAAATTAAAGAAAGGTGTAAAAATAAATGTAAAGGATTCAGATGACATAAATTGTTTCAACGCGTGTAAAGACCTCTTGACCAATGAACCCATCCTACAGTATCCTGACTTTACAAAGCCATTCAACTTGACAACTGATGCCAGCAATTTTGCGCTAGGCGCTGTACTCTCCCAAGGCCCTATTGGCTCAGATCTCCCTATAGCATATGCTAGCCGTACTCTCAACAATTCCGAGCAAAATTACTCGACAACTGAAAAAGAGTTATTGGCGATCGTATGGGCTACCCAATATTTTAGAACTTATATTCTTGGCAGAAAATTTAACATTATCACCGATCATAAACCTTTGGTATGGCTTGTTTCACTTAAAGAACCAAATTCGAAATTAATTCGCTGGAGATTAAAATTAGAAGAGTATGATTATACTATTATTTATAAAAAGGGATCCTTAAACAAAAATGCCGACGCCCTCTCACGAATAGAATTAAATGTAAACACTGTCGATTCTAGTTGTCAGCCATTTTTCGATTATATGAAAAATTTCAATGAGCAGCTAGAAAAGAATTAAAACACAGGTTCAATGATAGCAGAACCAGATGACTCACCCGACTCAGACTCTTATGATACAGTACATTCCAATTCCGAGAACCCGATAGTAGGCATTCCTATATCCGATTCTCCTGTCAATGTTGGAAAAACCAAATCATTGTATCAGAAGTTCCACACTCTCCATCCCAACCAAGAATAATTAAATTATACTCTGACAAAATGAGAATCCATTTACAAATTTCGAAAAATAATTTTGAAGAAGACATCACAAAATTTATTAAAGATTATATCGCACCTAAGGTCAAATACTATTTATATTTCGAACATCCTGTATACGAAAAATTTAGTAATGTTTTACAAACAAATTTTAAACATTCAGAGATAAATTTTGTAAAATGTAATACGAAACTGATAGACGTCGAGAGAGAAGACGATATCTTAGAAAAGATAAAGAATTATCACGAAGGAAAGACGAACCACCGTGGAATTCACGAAGTTCAAAATCAAATTAAGAAAATTTACTATTGGCCAAACCAATGTCTAGCTAGCAAATACGAGCGTAACCCCTTGAAACCAAAATTTAATATAACACCCACACCTTCGAAGCCATTCGACACCCTTCATGTTGACACACTCAGTTTAGAAAATTCAAAATTTCTAACCATAATAGACGCCTTTTCGAAATATGCCCAGGCATATAAACTAATTTCTAATAACGCTGTCGAAATTAGCAATAAATTAATTCACTATTTCTCACATCATGGCACACCTAGACAAATCGTCTCCGACAATGGTCTAGAATTCAAAAATAACGTAGTAAAAGAATTACTAGCTTTACACAAGGTAGAAATTCATTTCACAAGCTCTCAGCACCCCGATTCAAATGGCCTAATAGAGAGGTTTCATTCCACCCTAATCGAACACATTCGATTATATAACCTTCAAGATAATTTCAAACGCGAACCCATTGATTTAAAAGTATGCTATGCAATCCTCGCATATAATAACACCACGCATTCCTCAGTTAAACTCAAACCTTTAGAAATAATTAATGGACATTTAGACACAAATTCCCCTTTAGACATAGAAATAGAAAATCAAATTACCCAAGATTACGTACAAAAACACAAAGAAAAAACTAAACAAATTTACACAATCATTAATGAACGATTACAATCAGGCAAAGAAAAAACTATTTCAAAATTAAACGAATCTCGCGATGACTTACCCGAAATACCAAAAACAGTTTACGTACATAATAAACAAAAAGTTAACAAAACAAAACAAAATAAATATAAGAAAGAAAAAATTAAAACTGTACCCAAAAATTTTAAAACAGCCGAAATTGAAACCGATGGTAAAGACAAAAAGCAGGCCAAAATTCATTTGTCCAATATTAAGGCACCCAGGAAAGTAACAAAAAATTCAAATATTCCAGGTCCGTCCTGTTCACGTTCACCCACGGACTAAACCTGTTGGACATAACGCATAACCCTGGACTGCTGACAATTAACCTAGGACAAGCAAACTTGCAAAAATCCACACACACATTTCTTCACTACTACGACCTTACATCATTATTCGAACACTATAACAATTTAAATATTCAATACTTTAATCTAAAACAAAGTATCACAAAAGACATTTCATACGAATTTATAAATAACAACAAAATAATTAATTACATTCAAAATTCAATCGACAACAAAATTAATCATTTAACACTAAATTCAGACAATTTAGTAAAAAGACAAAAACGAGGCGCAATAAATGGTCTTGGAACCATTATAAAAGCAATTAGCGGCAATCTCGATGCCGAAGACGAGAAACGTTATAACGAAATTTTAAAACATTTAGAAAATAACCAACAAAATTTAAATAAACAACTAAAACAACAGTATTCAGTCAATCTTAAACTCACAGAACAGTTCAACAACACCTTAGTAACTATTAAACAAAATGAAAATATTTTGAAAAATAAAATTGAATAGTTGGTACACATTGTAGTCAGTGGAACCTTTAATCAAAATAAAAATGTTATTCACGATATTTACAACCAGTTTAACACACTTTTCACAATGATATTAAATACCCTACAAGACATTGAAAATTCCTTAACGTTTTGTAACCTACACGTTTTACACCCAAGTATTATTCAAAAACATGATCTTTTGGCAGAATTAACCAAAATTCACAAACATTATAATAACGAATTACCCTTTGAACCTATTCCTGAAAATGTACCAAAATTTGAAAAATTTATAACAGTAAATTGCAAATTAGAACCCACAAGAATAATTTATTTTATTGAAATTCCCCTTAATTACGAAACAGAATTTGAATTACTCCATCTCATACCTATCCCTACAAAGCACCAAGACGATTTTGTAACTGTTATACCAAACAAAAATTACTTTTTAAAATCAATTGATGGCAAAATAATTTCTCTAACTGGCTTATGTACCAAAGGAGATAAGTACCAATGTCCCAATAAGATCAACCAAGTCGAAGATAATTCCTGTGAGAAGAACATCATCTTGAAGAACAACGTAGAAAACTGCCAATACATCAAAACTAATATCAAGAAGAACCACGTCGAAATTTTGGAAGAAATAAACCAATTTTTGGCCGTATTTCCCAAACCAGAGACCATCCAAATACTTTGCAACGAAAGCGACAAAATTAAAAACCTAGAAGGAATATTTTTAATAAAGGAAGATAATTGTAAATTAAAATTCAAAAATGAAATTTTAACTTTTAACCAAAAATCTTTCGGCAAACCAATTATACTAGACAACTATAACATCAATTTAAATGAAAATCAAGCACCGAAATTAACCATCGACTTGAACACAATTCAAGAACTACAAATACCAATCAATAAATTCGAAGACATCGAACCCGAAATCAACGACACCTTCGCATCAATCAACTACCCTGTAATAATTTTGTATGCCCTACTTTTAATAATTGTATTCAGTTCAGTTACAGTTTACATACTTAAAAAACTCGAACATTCTAAGCCAAAGAACCAAGCTCCAAACCAGGGCATCGAACTAAGGCCTTCACCTTGCCAGTCCATCCGACTACCCGATGAAGCCCAATTTTAGGGGGGAGGTGTTAGCACATAGCTTTCCCACAATTCCGCTGACAACGCATAGGAATATTCCACATCCGCGGAATAAACCATCATAAAAGGGACGCTGACCCAGCCATCTCAGGTGTCTTGCTTCGAAACCGAGACACACAGAACGAGCAGTCTAGTCCAGAATCTCCAACACATAACATTAACTCTGATATATCATTTTCTTGTAAATCTGACAATACATACAGTTGTAACTTATAAATTTGTAATAATATAAATAAATTTTTTTGGAATATAAATAATTTTATATTATAATTTATATATATATATATATATATATATATATATATATATATATATATATATATATATATATATATATGCATTTATTGGAAAATATGCAGTTAGGTGTCCAATATATGCAAAAACATATGCAAAATATGCAGTACAAGAATACAAAAAATATAGCAAAAAAATACTCAACCCATCTACATATCAGTTGTAATTTCTACGTAAAGTTTAAATACAGTATAGAATTATTTTTATTATGTAAAATATAAACAAAATAATGTTTTTAACAAATTTATTTGCTTATAAATACAGTTATACTGACATGCTTAATATTAATTACTTACAGAAATTTACAATCTATTACTACGAACTACGGAATATAAATTCATTTACATTAATAATTAAATGTTCTTCCAAGTTTCCCATTTTAAATTATTGCCTTCTGTCACTTAGCATGTGTTTATACATAGAAAATCTGCATTCTACGTCGACAGATGTAATAGGGGCATATTTTAATGATGACAATATTTGATGGTCAATTCTTAGCTCTTCTGAAAATTCCACATCCAAAACTTTTGATCAAGAGTTAAAGTAATGAAACCTTCGTTTTTTTAGAACTTCCTCTAATTTTTTTGATACTGATTGAGCAATAAGCCCCTGTGCTTCATTAACAGTTAACTTTAATTGTGCTACTAATTTAACTGATTCATTTAAAGGTACTCCCTGTCATTCTAATTTTGTCATTGTCTCAATAATTAATATATAATTGTTATTAATAAAACTCAAGTATTGGCCTATTTGTGGATCATTTAATATTTTATTGGCACCCTTTATTGCCGCAGAGGAATCATCATTAAATTTTGACATTATTTCTTTAATTTGTTGTAAATATTTGAAATAAAAGAAAGCCGCGTCAGGCCATGAGCCCCATCGTGTAACTACAGGTTTAGGGGGCAGTGGAACATCTGTTAGAATTTCTCTAATATATTTGAACTCTTATCGGAGCTTTAATAATACTTTTTTCATATTATTAATTAAATCGTTTCCTAACGGAAATTGATTTCGTATTTCTTCGGCGACTCTATTTATTCCGTGAGCGACGCAAGTACAATGTATTAAATTAGGATAAAATACTTTTAAATGTATTCCAGCTTTTACAATGTATGTAGCAGCATCAATTAGCAACAATACGATTTTATCGAATGGTACAGCATTTGGCAAAAAATATATTAGTCAAATTTTCTTGTATAAATCTACTGATAGTTACGTTATTCGTTTTTTCTAATTCTTTAACTGCAATTAAATAAGGTTTTGCTACAAAATTTTCAGATAAAATGCCAATTAATAAATTTGCTATATATCGAACGCATACGTCTGTAGTTTCATCAACAATAATATAATAGAAATTATTTTCTACGAGTAAGTGCATCTTAATTTTGGACAAAGTTTCAGCGTAACATGTATCTAAAGTTCTTTTCCTTAACGTACTTTCATCCGGAATGCTCTTTTTACAATACTTTTCAAGAAAGATCCTAAACCTAGGGTTACTTAACTTATGTAATGGAATGTTCGATGCAAGCATGGCGTGACATAAATCGAACTTTAATGAACCAACAAAGATTCCCGTATGGATGTCTGCGATACATTCGATGTATTTCTCTTTTCAGAATTTCTTTTGTGAAGAGGAGTCCTGCAGTGCTGGTCAATCAGGTACTTTCTTGTGCTGGATATCTATTAAATAACAAATAAAATTTGTTATTAAAAACAAATGTATGTTAAACAACTTGCCACAAGGTTTACAGAAAATATTGTCGCCGTCTATAGACAGTTCCGGGTAGCGACGAATCCACGCAAATAATTTTGAAGCCATTATTTTAAAAACGTTACTGTCCCGTAGGTAAAATCTGATGAATGGTTTCAAAATGTAATTTAAAGTGATGTACATTTTCCACCCCTCTCTATACTAAGATAATGAAACCGACAGAAATATTTAAAGCTAGAATGACCGTTACTTTCTCTGTAAGGTATTAGGAATTACAGCCATAAATGAAATTGCACATCACAATGAAATATGCAAAAAATGCAAAAATTAGGTGAAATATTCAAAAAATGCAAAAATATGCATTTTGCATATAATCCGAGCTTTAATAATAATGATACTTGTCACTTTTATTTGTCAAAAATTGAATTGTCGAATCGACGTAAAATAAATGGCTAGAATTAGCGATATTGTGAAGTATTCGATAATTGTTAAAGTGGAAAAAGGAATGCCGATCAAACAAATTGCCCAGCGTTGTAATATTAATAAAAATTTCGTCATTAACATCAGGATCAGGTTACACTATAAAAAAAATACTGTCCTATTTTTTCTGTCCATCATTGTACATGTAAATTTCTAATATTTTTGACCCATAAATTAACTATTAAATTTATTTAATTTCTTATTAATATCGACAGCAATAATGGCATTTGAACAATAACAACCAAATATTTGTTAATTTACCTATGTAAAAAATACACAAATTTGCTGATGAGAACAGACTTTATTTATTTATTTATTTATTTGTTTATTTATTTATTTATTTATTTATTTATTTATTTATTATTTGGGAAACCAACAGAATAAATCCAATAATAGGTTTCCTCGGAATACATACAAATTAAATATTGTAAAATTACAAACAAACTAAATTGAAAACAGATATAAAACAATAGAAAAGAAAAATGATATTTGAAATTTTACAAATACAAAAAGTACACATTGAACGTATTTAGATATTTAAGGCACGTTTAAATTTACCTAATGACAGACAAAAAAGATCTAAATGCTGAAAATTATCATTGTAGCATTGCATAAACCTTTGTATAGGAGAATTTTTGAAATTGTTAGAATTACATTTAATTGTATAAAATAATTGCTTGTTACGCACTACTACTGTTGGAGTATGGAAATTTAAGTTGACAAGAATGTCGGGACAGTTAACAAAATTATTTACAATTTTAAATAGCAAAATCATGTCAGCATTAGATCTTCTTTTCTCAAGTGATGACATATTTAAATTACATAATGAAAGTTCATAGTTGCTTTCATTTAAACCAAATTTAAACTTAAGCAATGAAATAAACTTTTTTTGAACAGATTCTATTCTATTAATATTTCTGGTATACGATGGGCTCCAAACTTGAGAAGCATATTCAACAATTGGACGTACAAAGGTATTAAATAATAAAGTAAATGAAGTGATGCTATTGAAACGATTAAATGTATATAAATCCTAAACTCTTGTATGCTTTTCTAGCTATGGTATCAATATGTTCGTTAAATAGTAGTTTGGGGTCAAACAGAACACCCAAATCTTTTATTGTTGTTTTTCTTATAATATTAGTGTTATTTAACTTAAAGAAGAAATTGATGACATTTTTATATCTTGAAGATGATACCACAGAACATTTGTCTATGTTTAAATGTAAGTCAATCTCATTACAAAATTTTTCTAAATTAAGTAGTTCATTCTGTAGTCGGATACAACCCTGTACGTGGTGAATTTCAATGAACATTTTCAGATCATCGGCGTATAATAGAAAATTGCAATATGTAAAGCATTTATGAATTGAATTAATATAAAAATTACAGAGCAAGGGACCTAAGTGTGAGCCTTGGGGAACACCTGATGGCACTGGAAATGACCGAGACTTATAACCGTTACATAAAACAAACTGAGAACGATTTCTTATGTAAGAATCAACCCAACGTAATAGTGAGCCATGAATACCGTAAGACAACAGTATAGCAATAAGTTTATCATGATTAACTCTATCAAAAGCTTTACTGAAATCAGTATACACCACATCCACCTGAACTCTTTTATCCATACTTCTGCTTATAAATTCGGTGAAAGGTATTATATTATTTAAAACCGATTTATTCGCGGAGAATCCAGTTTGTTGAGGAATAAGAATAGAGTTATAATCGGATTTAATTTTATCAAAAACAAGAGATTCAAAAATTTTACCAGACCTTGAAAGAATGGAAATAGGTCTGTAGTTGCATATATTACTTTTGTCACCAGATTTAAAGATAGGTGTAATGGAAGATACTTTCCATACATCAGGAAATAGACCGGTTTTCAGTGAGTTATTAAATAAAAATAACAGTGGATAAGCAAGGTATTGAGCACAATTTCTTATAAACAGCGGGTGTATTTTGTCTGGTCCACTCCCTTTATTTACATTTAAGTTACACAGACACTTAAAAATTTCATCTTCACTGATAAACAAATTTGCCGAAATAATAGATTTAGGAATTGATGTATGTAATCTGTTGCTATTGTTATTAGTATTAGTAGAAGTGGTGTATACTGATTCAAAGTAATTAGCGAAAAGATTACTTATATCATCACCATTATTTGCTGTGGAATTATTGTAGAGCATCACGTTTGGTAGACTATTATCTTTTTTTAAAGATTTTATATGTTGCCAAAAATAGTTAGTATTTGAGTTTAAGTTATCTTCAATATTAATATTAACAATGAGTTAACAGTTTGTATATTTGAAATAAATTGTGAAAAATTGTCAGCCATCGGGATTCGAACCCGAGACCCCTATCTTGCCAGGACAGTGCTCTTACCAACTAAGCTATTGGCTGCTCTATCTTCAATATATTTAATATAATTTTTATAGTCCGATCTTTGAGCAATTTCTACTTTCTATGAAATTTATTTTTCTCCTTAATAACTTTAATTAAACTTCTGGAAAACCATCTAGGATATTTTTGATTTTTATAAAGAATGATATGGCAGTAAGCATCAAGAGGACTGTACAATATATCGTAAAAAATATTGACATTGATATTAACATCAGAACTTAAAAATTTTCTATCCCAATCAATAGCTGACAACTTCCAAATAATATTTTCATAATCACGTTTTTTAAAATTGTATGATGTGGGACAAGTAAAAGTTAATGGTTTATGATTATGGAGAGAAAAATCAATTTCAATGACAGGGTGATAGTTGTCCAGTTTGCTTAGTGGAAAGTTACATACCGTTACATTTAAATTAGAATTACTTAGAACAAGATCAAGTATAGAATTCTTATGATTTACAATGTGATTAGATTAAATTAGATTACACAGGGACTTGGTAATAATTAAATGACGATGAATGTCATTATTAATATTATAAATTGGTAAAAGGGTAGATTCTTGCATTGCAGACCACTGGATGTCCGAAAGGTTATAATCACCCATAATTAAAATGTTATTGTTGGCATGATGCATACACACATTACTTAATTTTTCGAAGTGATTGACATAGATTGTTAGGTCACTTTTCGGAGGAATGTAAACACTGCACAATAAGAATTTCTGATGATTTAAATTAGATACTGACACCCAAATATCTTCAGCTGAAGAACACCATTCAAGATGCACCCTGGAGTGAAATTCTTTTGAGATCATGAACATTACGCCACCACCTTGTTTATGAATTGTATTATTTCGATCCCGTCTGTACACAGAGAATTTGGAGAGATCACATATTTCGCTGTCACTGATAGTATCATTCAACCACGATTCCGTGAGGCAATTACGTCGTAATTACCGGCAGAAATTTCATTGTAGAAGTCAATTAGTTTAGATTTAAGTCCGCGAACGTTCTGATAATAGATAGAGATCATTGAAACGGTGTGCTTAATTAATTAATTTTTATTTTATTATTTTTTTTTAGTCAATTTTCCCCAAATCGATTTCTGAATTGATAATAATAATCGATGATGTGTCGTCTTTTCTAGCAAATATTTTGCAGTTTTTAACCCACGTATATTTATAATTCTTATCACGTGCATGCTCTTTCGTTTTCTTCAGTAAAAGTTTGTTATAAGGGCTAAGATGGTCATTTACATAAATATTAGTCTTTTCGACGAAACCAATAATGTCTGTCTTCAGATTTTTGTACTGTTTAGCATGCGCAATGAAACTGTCACGTTTCAGACGAGAAACAAATCTGACAATAATATTTTTTGGTCTCTTATTTTGCTGGTAATGAGACACCCGGTGTATAGCGTCAAGGTCTGATTCCATTACTGGACAATTGACTGCCTTACCGATGTTAGACAGAACGTGAATTAAATTCTCACTCTGTTTTTCGGGGACTCCAACGATTTCAAGATTGTTAGAACAAGACCTTTGCTCTAGATCATTAACTTTTGCACGTAAAGCATCACACTCGGATTTGAGAGGTTCAATGAGCTTAATTTTATCAGTCCAAATTTTCATTTTGTTCTCAAAATCGTCTAATTTACTGCAGCAATAATCGCGCCAAACTGTACACACACATACACTTCCTCCTTTTACATTGATGTCAGCTCAACCATAAAAATTCCCTAGCTGGGAAAACACTCAAACAATAAAGTTACTACTATACAACCGGGATAGCTGTGGAAGTGCATACTGTGTAGTGTTGACGATTATTGGGAAGCTAGGTATACGGGGACAGTAACGGCGAATGAAAGTGGATACTCGGCAGTGGTAGTGGTGTTGAAAAGTTGTGGCATACGGACAGTCGGTGATACTAAGGCTGTGGAAGTGAGAGAGTTACATAAATAGACAGATAGTGAGATGAAAAATGTGACTTCTGTCCGAGCAGTTGAATATACAGACGCTGTTGAGTCAGTTGAGTATATAGACGCTGTGGAGGTCGGTAGGCGGACAGTTGAACGTGATATAATTATATAGTGACATAAATATAGTGATATAAATATCGCGTAAACAGTTTATAAGAGTCTGTAACAGACCGGCAGTCTAAGATTGGAGCGCGTAGTGGGATAAATAATTAGTAATATCGTGGAAATAAATAGCAATGTTAATTGGTTAAATAAATAAATAGTGTTAGTGTTATTTAGTAAATTATAGTTTTAGTCAATTAGATTATAATAATTGTTTAATATTAGTAGTAATTGTTATTATTTAGTATCTTTTAATATTTTCATTATAGTTTAATAAACACTTATTTTAATTAATAAAAATTGTTTAATATTTACACTTCACCCAAATAAATTAAATAAAAAACGTTACAGTACTTTAGTTATAATCATTAGAAGTTTCCGGTGATGGAACCCCCCCCCCACCACGTCGTGACGTCAGAGTTTGGTTTGTATTTAATCGCCCATAAGATTTGTACAGTAGACATGATTATAATACAATTTTCTTGTAATTTTGGACACTTTGTAAAATATTTGTGCATTTTATACATACCGTGTGTCTATTTTAAAGGTACACATAGAAGATTATCCTAATTATTTTAAGCAAAAACGTATCAAATACAAGTTTTAGGGCATAAAATTCTTCATCTAAATCAATAAACAGAATTACCTTTACATGCATTGTAACGACAGAAATGTCGTAAATTACGTTGAAAATATCGACAGCCAAGGAATTGAACAAAAAATAAATAAATGCTTGACACAACGTAAGTTAACCTATTTGACGTGTCTGACAATTTGAAATTATTAGAAAATGAACATTTATACTAACGAAGAGCGTGATTTCAGAACTGCTAAATTCGTGACAAAATTTGTAGACTGCTAATGTGTCTTCAAAAAACACACGTGAGCCGCGTAATCAGAATATAGGACGAGCAGCAAAACGTGCGTTACTGGAAGAAAGAGTGTTAGGAATAAGTTTAGTCCCCTTCTGTAGTATTGGAAATGAGTTGGGAGTACATCACAGCATCATACATAATTTTTTCTTCAAGCGTATTATAATATGCATATTATGCTACTGTACACACGCTGTAGAAGATATTCATTGTCTTACTAGTACAAAAATGTTGTTATTGTAGTACTAGTAAAAAAATGTTAGTTTCTTAGTTCACCGCTAGCGACGGCAGTAGCCACAGGAACACAGATCATATTGAAAATTGTTATTTGACAGTTGAATTTTGTGTTTTGTAGTGTACACAGCCAGCTTTGATTAAATTGCAAATTTTACAAATAAAAAAATTCCAAAAAAATCTCAAAAAATTATTAGAAACACTTGAAGAAAAAATAGTATATGTCATTCGGAGTAGAACGCCCTTTTTGTGTTTTACCCAGCTTGCCAGGCCTCGGCTAGCGCCTCGGCCGCAATAGCTGGGTTCAACACAAAAAGACCGCTTTCTACTCCTAATAACATAATATACTATTGTTGCACAGTTGGATTTTTAATAAATTCATATTATTTAAACAAAAATATATTTTTTAACTTTATTTATTAGTCTAATATAATATTACTCTTATTATCATAATTAACGATATATTTCAAATCAAATTGTCAGAAACGTCAAATAAGTTAACTTACGTTGTGACAGATAAAACGTGAAGCATTTATTTATTTTTTGTTCAATTCCATGGCTGTCGATATTTTCAACGCAATTTTCGACATTTTCATATTTAATTACTGTCGTTACAAAACATGTTAAGGTAATTCTATTTATTAATTAGATGCAGAATTTTATGCCCTAAAACTATTATTTGACGCGTTTTTGCTTAAAATAATTAGGCGAGGAGTAATTTGCAAAAAACTGATTTCCCATGTTAATCTCCTATGTACACCTTTAAGGCAGACACGCGGTATATAAATAATCGTATACAGAGTCTTTCATGTATGTAACAGTACAAGGCTTCGGAGTATGAATTCTAGATACCAAAACGAGATAAAATCTTAATAAACATTGGTAATAATAATAATAATCTTTATTGTATATCAAGTATTCAACTTATTACAATCGATATTTAATGAGGGTGAGTCAGTTTTCTTACAAATTTTCATAACTTCGGCGTTCTATACCTATATTTGATGAAGATGAGATGAAAGACACACACAACAACCAAGCCTTATCCGGGATTCGAACCCGGGACCCTTGGAGCGTGAAGCGACAGCGCTACCGCTATTCCACCTGGGTCGGCAAAATCTTAATAAACATTGGTATCATATCGCTTCCAGGCAGAGATATTTTTATTTCCTTGCACGAAGTAAAGGAAGTATTGTAATCGCGAAAAATTTCGGTTTTCAGATTTCAACGGAAATATCCATTTTGACTAATTTCGTCGTGACGTCTGTCCGTACGTACGTGCGTACGTGTCTCGCATAACTCAAAAACGGTGAGCCGTAGAAAGTTGAAATTTTGTATTTAGGACTGCTATAACATCTAGTTGTGCACCTTCCTCTTTGGTCATTACATAATTTCTACTTTATTTCAAGCCTATACTAGATTTTAATGAAAAACTTTTAAAATATAATCTAAAACTTTTCAAATTTGGTATATAAGAATTTTATGTCAATTGGAATAACATAATAGATTTTGGTTAAAACAGGCTTACCGGAAGTGACATATTACCTGAAGTTGTTAACAGTTTTTCTTCAATAAAATGGTTTCATTATGATTTTAGAAATAAATGCTTCAAATAAAAGTTTTAGAGAATTAAATTCTGCGTCTAGCACATCAAGTATTATTAAATTAGCCCTTTGTATAAGCGAGATATGTATATTTAAAACTTATATACTTTTTGGTTTTTGTAATGAAGCTTGCTATGGATTAGGACAAAAAATAACAAAAAAATAAAAAATAGATACTAATGTCAAATTACGTCAAATACGTGCAATTTTATACTTGGGTCTATACTTCATATTGGTCTTCTGTACAAGGAAGTCGTGTGGTGCCCACATCAGATTTTTTATTTATTTTTTTATTGGGTCATAAATACTTAATTATAAAAATAATCTTAGAGATAATATTCAAAATGAGAGGTATTGCATTTAAAACATAACTCAGTATTATTTGACAATATAATAGCGATTTTATTTACTCATTTTTACAAAAGTGCCACTGATTTATTCCCGGTTTCATATAAGTACACTATCTAAATCTCATGTTAATTAACATGAGTTTAAAAATAGCAAATTGTTAAATTTTGACAGTGTTTCACAAAATTAACATTTTGTTTTTAACAATATGTTAGTTAACATAAGTGTTATAGTTATTTATGTAACAAGTGTGTAAAGTAATACGTTTTTGGTCGAGTGCGATATTTTTGGAAATTGTAGCACGAGACAAAAAATACTATTTTACACACGTGTTGCATACAACATTTTTCCTACAACCGTAATGGTATTGATGTTTCTCATAATACTGAGTGTACAGGCATCCAGCAGCTTCAAATACTGTTAGTACTCTTTCTAATAACACTGTACAAAATGTAACTTAAACACTTGGAAGAATCTCAGACAGGCGATGATTAGTTCTTTTATAATGTACAAATTGTACATTTAATATTAATATTAAAAATTAGGTTAGGTTAGAATACATGTCAAAAAAATGTTATTGTTCTTAAAAATTAGATTAGTACTCAATCTGTTAAAAAAATATTAGATTTGTTTTAGTTACAGTGTATATTCATATTTCTTAATAAATTTTATTACTTTCATTATTATTTACTACCTAATTATATACTTGACAGGTAAATTAACCGAATTTTAATGTTGCCTAGCAACGCTTATTTACTTTTCAAGCACTAGTGCGTGAAAAGTGACAGTTTACACACTGTAAAAGTACTTTTCACGCACGGTTGTAGGAAAAAGTATTTATGTCTCACTAAAGTATTATGAACTGTTTATTGCTAGGATACGGTGTATATAAACATATCTATAACAACCGGGGCATTATATGAGGGCATAATAGTTCATTATGCCGTCATTATAATCCGATCATCCTTTACCTTTATGGACTTTAAATTAGAAATAATATGAACGGTATATAATGAAAATTATTTTTTAAAAATTATTATTCAGTACAATTATAATAATGATTGATTACAACAATTAATACATTAATTGATTAGAACAATTAATATAATACGAAAACAGCTTTGACAGCACATCACAGAAATCATTTTTAATTTAATTATAATACTTAAAATTGATTATGAAAAGGGCCTTAAGCAGCAATTTACTTTCACCACAGATGCAAATAGTAATTACGTTGAATTGCAGACTGCAATATTTCGCATTGATTTTTGACGGATCACAAATTTTTTGGAGATATTCAACCACATTTAAATTCATTTTTGATATTATTTACCGTCACATGTGACACATCCAAAGCAGTATAAACTCTCTGAAATGTAATAATATACAGAAATAAGTTCATAAGAAATAAAGAACTGGGACCTTGAAAATATAATACTTATATCTTCTACAGACGAGAATAAAATAATTAGAAGAACATTTATGCGTTTGTCTTCCTCAAAGTATGCATAAGCATTCAAAATAATTTCTTTACACCGTTTTGATAAAATATCTTCCGAAATATCAAATTCACCCATTCTATCTTCTCCATAAATAAAACAATTAAAAAACACCCTTAGCAACGCCAAAGCTTAAGCATTATTGTAGTCAAAATTATTATAAATGAAAACTTATTTCACATATTCTACTAAGACATAAAATCTTGTATGCACCACGAGCATTACTAGATAATAATGCCCATCGGACGACATCTATCCCTCGGGCTAGATCCCCGTCGCCCTCCTGGCATTATCATCATCGTAATCGTAACGCCATTGGTACATAAAATACTATTCTATATTTCAGTGTTCTTATGACTCTATAAAAGCACTGCATGTTTATCACTGAAAACACGACGTTTAGAAGATCTATAAACGTACTGTTTTTGGCGCCTTTCGTATTCTAGAGGTGGTAGTCATGACAGATGAATTACATACAACCTCAAAATGGTAAGCTGTTTATATTGAAATATTACTTCTAATTATTGATTTTTATCTTATCTCCAGGTGATAGGACTACAAAAAAAAGAAATTTATAGCTATAGCTGTGTTAGTTCAGAAAGAAGAATCTGTGAAGTTAAAATCTTTCAACTAAAAAATTATGAAATAAGAAACAGTGCGCTCCGATATACATTGTCAGAACAATTTAAACGGTAAGTTTTATTTATTACAATTTAATTTTATGGTAATATTGCAATTTTCAGCTGATTGTATTGTCATACCAGGCAGGTTTTGAAATGTATGGTGCACGTTACTTGAAATGTTGACACTGTCAACGCAATTTGTGGCTACTTGCAACCAAATATGAAAATTTTACGATCCATGATTTCCAGTTCCCACGTCGAGGCGTGCTATCGAATATTAAATTTTTAAATATGATTTAGAAATAAGTGCCATATACAAATACAACATATAGCCGCCTTGGTGGCGGAGTGAGTTGAGGCAGCGTGCTTCTTCAGCGCTCGAAGCGACCTTCACCGTTCGGTTCTTGGGGTCGTGGGTTCGATTCCCACCAGGGGCTTGGATTTTTGTGACTGTCCTATCATCTCATCTCCATCAACGCAACGCAAAAATGTTACAAAACAAAGTAAAGCTAAAAACTGATTCACCTTCATCAAATATCAATTGTAATACTTATTAAATGAAATAAAATAAATAATTATTATTATACAAATACAACATATGTTTTGTATTGAAGAATGTAAGAGCAGCTGTTGCTGTTATGTCTGTAACTGAGCAGTGGATGTGTTGACAAAATGGTGGAATCTAAAAGTGTAGATCAATAAATTGTTCATTAATGTATTTTATTATATATAGAGTTTTATTTATGATAATAACTAACACGAACCAGCGATCCCGATTAGTTATTTGATAAATTTACCTTTATTACAAGATATGTCAAATCAGGTGGTTCATTAATAAACCGGTGGAGTTGGAGTTCATTGTAAGTATTGGTTTTCTTCTTCCATAATTATATAATGCTTGATACAATAATAACTGACCAAAAAAATACACCAAGACATATTTTGACAAGTCCTTTTTAAAAAGTCTAGTCAAATTACCTCAATAGAAAAAATACTATAAAAAACATGTATTATAAGGCCTGTTAACGTACGAGTCCAAGTTTGGGTAACGAGCCACTAGGCGAGTTTTACAAAGGACGAGTGCTTTATGATTGTTTATGATACTTGATACTTGTGTTTTAATATATTATTATAGAGAATTATGATTTATGTTGGTCTTATTAAACTAATATAAAAGCTATATATTCTTTTGTTTTCTTATTCAAACTGCTGAGTGAAACGTCAAAATCTATTGTGATATGCAGTGGTACAGAAGAATGCAGATGCAAGAAAGTATTAACAAGATTATTTGAAATTGTGAATTTACATATTATAGGTATGTAAGTATTTCAATGATAAAATGTGTGATTACAATAGCATACACTTAATTTAATTTAAATATACTGAAAAATAGAGGACATAATTATACGGAAGGAGAAAAACAAGAATTAATTAGCATCGTTCAAAAATATAATTGAGAATAAAAGAACATACGGTATTAGTATTAAAGAAAAACAAGAATGCTGGAGAAAAATTACAGAAGAGTACAACAGCAGAATAGAACGAAAATTTTTAAGGATTGGCAACACTCAAAGTTGATCGTTGTGTCTTCGTAACTCGATGCCACCGTCGTTAACGATGCTGTATGCGAGCTTTAACCCAATTGGAACTTCTATTGTAATTCCGCGCTAAAACTGTATCGTCTGTAATAAAAGAACGATCTTTTCTTCTTACATTTGTAATCTGTTTTATAAATTCCCTTTGCTTTTCATGAATTTCATCTGTCAAATCTGGTCGGAGACGATCTAGAATAGTTTTCAGGTGTCGTTTCATCAAAAGTTCAGCAGGACTCTTTCCTGTGGTGCAGGTAGTTGAGAGAAATATGTTGCGTAAGAAGGTATCGCACAATTTCTAAACTGAGATTTCGATTATCCATCTTTTTAATCGCATTCTTGGCGGTTTGTATCATTCTCTGTCTGTCCATTTGAAGAAATGTGATTAGAAGCATATTCATTGGACTGAGGATGATTTCTGTTAGTAAAACTAATCAAATTGTCGCCAATATAGTCTAATATTATTCTAACAGTTTTCTTGGTAAATATGTATCTGATTTTAAATTCCGTATTAGTATAAATTTCAAACGGATTTGTATGAATGCCTCGGTCTACGTATCCAGACAATAGCAATTTCAAGAAATTCTGCTTCTGAGTCTGAATCAGATAAAATTTTTAGTGTTTATTCTATAAATTTTAATATAATTAATTAGAATATTCAAAATGTAATTATCAATATTACACAAATGAACTTATAAAACTTTCATGTAACCAAATATTCGTATTAACATTTGTAACAGGGCCGGCGCTAAGCGGTAAGCCAGGGAAGCGTGGCAGAAGGGCGCCAACACATGAGGGGCGCCGAAATTTAAAAAAAATTAAAAAGTAGTTATATATTTATCAAGAAAATTACATTCTTCAAATTTATAATCTAATACATATTGAAATACCTTCATAAAAAGCAAATGAAAAATGACGTTAAGTATCTTTTTCCAATTCGAAATTTAAACACCCAAACAAAGTTTTACACTTTGAAACACCCCAGCACAGCGTTAATTTAAATTTTTTATTATTGTTTTGTTTTCTTATCTTTTTACTTCCTTGTACAAAGTAAAGGAAGTATTGTATTCGCGAAAAATTTTGGTTTCCAGATTTCAACGGAAATATCCATTTTGACCATCCCTGAATCCATTCTGACTAATTTCGTCGTGACGTCTGTACGTACGTACGTACGTATGTACGTACGTATCTCGCATAACTCAAAAACGGTAAGCCGTAGAAAGTTGAAATTTTGTATTTAGGACATCTATAACATCTAGTTGTGCACGTCCCTTTTTGGTCATTACATAATATCCAGAAATGGCACTTTATTTGAAGCCTATAATAGATTTTAATGAAAAACTATATTAAAATATAATCCAAAACTTTTCAAATTTGGTGTATAAGACTTTTATATCAATTCGAATAACATAGCAGATTTTGGTTAAAACAGGTTAACCGGAAGTGATATATTACCTGAAGTTGTTAACAGTTTTTCTTGAATAAAATGGTTTCATTTTGATTTTAGAAATAAATGCTTCAAATAAGAGTTTTAGAGAATTAAATTCTGCGTCTAGCACATCAAGTATTATTAAATTAGCCCTTTGTATAAGCGAGATATGTAAATTTAAAACTTATATACTTTTTGGTTTTTGTAATGAAGCTTGCTATGGATTAGGACAAAAAATAACAAAAATATTAAAAATAGATGTCAATGTCAAATTACGTCAAATACATGCAATTTTACAATTGAGTCTATACTTCATATTAGTCTTGCGTACAAGGAAGTCGTGTGGTGTCCACATCAGATTTTTTCTTTCATGCAATAATGTGGAGTATTTGCATTAAAAAGTAAAACTAAGTTAGAATTAGAAAAAATTCTAAATGTTAACTTTAAACTGGGAATAAATAATAAATAATAAATACAAAAACAAATCTTGGCGATAGTTGACCCTCATAAATTAGTAAGGATCGATTTTGTTTCTACATGCAGTAAATTATAAGAATGATCATCATCGTTCGAAAATGTATGAAAAAGTTTTCCAATGAAGTGCAACCAAAATTCAATATTATATAATATTTAGAAGTTACATGCAAAGGAAAAATAATTAATGTCGGGAGAGATGGCTTACCGGGTGAGATGACTCTTTTGCCAATATCCAAAGAATAAAAGAACACATCGTTTCGTTCTACTATTATTTGGATTTTGGCAAAAGAGTAATTTCACCCGGCAAGCCATCCCTTTCGGAATTACCCTATGCACAAATATTTGAATTTTTGTATTTATCTGGTGATATGCATTTTTCGGGTAAAATACAACTGGTACTCCAGCGGGGCAACTTTTACTTAATTTTACCGACTTCATCTCATATAATAAGTAAGATCCCAATAGGTCGAAAACGGGCATCTTTTATATGAATCATTTCTGTAAAATAGATGTTTAATATTCGAAGCATTCATTTATAATAATATTTATACAGGAAGTTGACGCTAAGGTGGGAACATATACGGATTTTACATCGGATTTTAGTTTTTTTTGCAATTTCCTGCTCTCCTGTTCGTGTTACGGCAAAGTTGTACAGAATTAAAAGCTGTATAGAAAACTGTTTTTACATTTTTTACTTTCTAGTTTCTTCACAATTTTAAAATTTCGGTTTATTAGTAGCTCTAGCCATGACACTTGTTTTCATTTTTTCTGATTTTCAATTTTTGCCGTAACAGGATCAGGAGAGCAGGAAATTGCAAAAAAAAAACTAAAATCCCATGTTAAATCCCTGTTCGCACGTTACGGCAACATCCTGTCTATAAATACGAATCGTGAGATTTTTAAAATATTTTTATATCTATAGGAGGGGAAGGGGGGTGCTATTTTATAGGCTGGGGAAGGGCGCCAGATACCATATCGCCGGCCCTGATTTGTAACAAATTTATCAAATGTCAAATTTAGCAATGAGTTAAAAATTTAGATGCACCTCGAAGCTCCTTTTAAATTAACGTAAGATTTAACATGTTAAATTTAACACCCGTTGGTGAAACATTTATATTTAACAAAGTGCTAAATCATTTAATAATGTGTTAAAATTTAGCAAACGTTTATGAAACCGGGCATTAATGTTTTTATACGGACCATTAAAGTTGTTGCTTAATAAAAAAATAATTATTTCGCTAGCGTTTTAAAGAATTTTTGTTTTACTAGCCATTTTAAAATGTTAAATGTCAACCAAAATTGTTGGAATAAATTCAAATATTCAATGTATACGCGCTATTCCGTCACAAGAAGAAGAAGAATGTTATAATTTTTTGTAACGTATGTCTTTGATTCATTTCATATAGTCATATAGTATGACTCATATTGCATTTTGTTATATCTTAACCTCTATAGCAGTATCAGAATTATGTATTTCAAAGTCTATCATAATACAGGTTTTAGACAGTCGTAAAATGTGTGTAATTGACCTTCGGGGGCCTTATTGTATTTTAGCTGAATGAAATTACTTTGAACATGTTAAAAGAATCTGATGTGGCCAGCATATTACCTCCCGTTAATTCGATGTTTAAAACAGCAATGAGCTTTAAATAAACTATCACTTCCGATTGATCGCTTGTAAACAAAATCTAATTTCTCGTTCAAATAAGTAGAAAAGTCTGGAATACAAAATTTTGGATTATATTTTATTTTTTTCCTCTAAAATCTGTTAAGAGCTCCAAATTAAGTACCACTTCTGGTTTATCATATAAGTATAGTCAAAATCGAGTTTTATATACCAAATTTGATAAGTTTTGGATCATATTTTAATATATTTTCACACAAATCTGTTCAGAGCTTCAAATAAAGTATCACTTCCGGTTTATCAATTTTAGCCAAGATCAAATATGTTGCTCCCCTTCATATAAAAGTATTAAATACCAAATTTGACAGTTTTTGGAATATATCATAATATATTTTTCACGAAAATCTGTTCAGAGCTTCAAGTAAAGTATCACTTCCGGTTTATCAATTTTAGAAAAAATGTAATATGTCCTTATTAACAAAAGTTTTAAATACCAAATTTGAAAAATTTTGGTATATATTATAAAATATTTTCACGAAAATCTGTTCAGAACTTCAAGTAAAATATCATTTCCGGTTTATCAATTTAAAAAAAATCTGATATGTCATTCTCATTAATTTAAAAGTCTTAAATACCAAATTTGACAAGTTTTGGAATATATCATAATATATATTTCTCGAAAATTTGTTCAGAGCTTCTAGTAAAGTATTACTTCCGGTTTATCAATTTTACGTATGTAAATTTAATATGTTGTTCCCTTTCATATAAAAGTCTTTAATACTAAATTTAAAAAGTTTTTGAATATATAATATATTTTTCACGAGAATCTGTTCAGAGCTGTAAAGTATCACTTCTGGTTGATAAATTTTAGCCAAAATCAAATATGTTATTTCACATGCTGCAAAAGTCTTAAATACTAAAATTGAAAAGTTTTGGATTACATTTCAATATAGTTTTTCATTAAAAACTGTTGTGGGCTTCAAGTAAAGTATCACTTCCATTTATCCAATTTTACCCAAAATCTAATCAACTTGTTTTATGAATGCAGGAAGCTTAAATACGGAAAATAGATATATTTGGAAGTTTGTTATAAGACTTATCGTGGACGAAAAAATCGTCACACACACATAAACACACACACACACACACACACCCACACACACATATATATATATATATATATATATATATATATATATATATATATATATATATATATATATATATATATATATCACAGTAAAAAAAAGTAAAAACGTGTTGTGGGGACCCTAATTCGTGCTTATTTACTGAAAAGTCACCATCTTCAAGTAAAGTATCACTTTCGGTTTATTAATTTTTGCCAAAATCCAATATGTTATTCTTCTTGATATGAAAGTCTTAAATACTACAATTGAAATGTTTTGTACTATATTTTAATATAATTTTTCATTAAAAACTAAAAAGTAAAGTATCACTTCCGGTTGTCCAATTTTACCCAAAATCTAATCAACTCTTTATATGAATGTAAAAAGCTTAAATACGGAAAATAGAAATTTTCGGAAGTTTGTTGTATGAACCATATATTTTATTCTCAATAATTCTAACTGTCAAATTAATTTCAGGTTGACATAAAAACTGCCAAAGCTGTAAAATTATAAATAATGAAAATAAATGATTATTATCCTAAACTAAATTAATATTTACAACTTAATTTTAAATGATAAATAAATAACTGTTCAAAATTATGTGAAAATTTTGTTTTCCACGGCCTACCTGGATTTCTTCTTCTCAACACCTCTAGCGCGACCCTCGTATAAGTAATTGAAAATTTGTATTTGTTAAAAAAACTGTATATATTTTGCGTATTATAACGTAAAAAGATATAAATAAAACATCTCTGCTACAATAAATTTTATTCTTTGCATTTAAATATTTGTTTTTACATTAAAATTCAAACGTAATACGTAATATATACTATATTGACATAAATGTTTAATATATGATTATACGAATATGATGTGCAGTACCTATCATTAACTTTATGATTTACCAACATCAAAATTCATCATAAATGTTAGAAGAGAGAACATCATCTTTGAAACCTGAAAGAACGTATTAGGAATTATACATACAATGTCTATAGGTACAGGAAGATCAACAAAATTCGACACATATGATTTATAGTCCGAATTTTCTTCAGAATATCTTCTTCTTTGGTACGCGACAACTGGGCGAGTTATATTGGACGATGGTAAACTGGGCGACAGTGCCGACTTAAGACATTTTTCCGCCCGGGGCTAACTTTAAAAACCGCTATTCTCGACAAAGAAAAAATCACATAAAACTGTTTTCAATTATAAATGGTATATAAAAGTCAAACTAAGAAAAGATTGGATCAAAATAGTTATTTTCGTACCTCCGTCCAATTTGACTAGTATTACAGAACTCAAAATCGTCCAGAAATGCGCTGTTGCTGACCTAGGCCAGCAAAAGGGGTTGGCATTACTGTTCTGGTGATATGTCAATTTAAGATTATTTCCAACACCAGAATTAGCAAAATGTTTACAAATTTTAGGGCTAAATCTTTAATTATTGTAACTTAAATAACTAAATTTTGTCATAAAAATAATAATATGCTGTCATTGCTGTCATCTCGTATAGATTAATTATAAGTTCCAACTTCATGACAAATTTGTTTCCTTTGTTTTGTAACCACAACTAACTTCACGTGATACAATTGAGTTTCCGTTATCTGTCATTGAAAATATGCTAAAGTATATAAAATATATATAACTAATGTTTGCATGATATATTTTCAATAAATATAAAATAATACTCATTTTAAGCTCAAATGTAAGTAATTATATTTAAACTTGCAATGCAAAACCGTTAAAAATATATGTCCATTTTTTTAAGTTATGTAAAATAGAATAAAGTGTTGAGAAATATACGAAGAATTTATGGAATTCAGCTCGGCCTGTCAAAATAAACTCGTTCTCGCAAATATTCAGTTTCTGGACTAGTGATACAAATAACTATTGTATCACTAGGCCAGAAACTGAACTTTTGCGAGAAACCGAGGCCTGCAAATACGAGATCCCGCAAAACAGTTTCTGGGCGTGTGATAAACAAGATTTTTTGTACCGACTTCTCCATAAAATCGTCGTATATATCTCTGCACTTTATTATATATTACATAACCTAAAAAATGAACATATAGTTTTATCGGTTTTGCATTGCAAGTTTAATTATAATTACTTACATTTGAGCTTAAATGCGTAATTAATTTATATCTATTGAAAATATAACATACAAACATTAGTTATATATATATATATATATATATATATATATATATATATATATATATATATATATATATATATATATATATATATATTATACTTTCGCATATTTTGAATGACAGATGGCGAAAACTCAATTGTATCACGTGAAGTTAGTTGTAGTTACAAAACAAACTAGTACTAAAGTAGGAACTTATAATTAATCTATACGAGATGTCAGTAATGACAGCATATTATTATTTTTATGGCAAAATTTAGTTATTTTAGTTACAACAATTAAAGATTTAGCCCTAAAATTTGTAAACATTTTGCTATATCTTGTGTTGAAAATAATCTTAAATTGACATATCACTAGAACAGTAATGCCAACTCCTTTTGCCGGCTTAGATAAGCAACAACGCATTTCTGGACGATTTTGAGTTCTGTAATACTAGTCAAAATGGACGAAGGTGCGAAAACAATATACTTTTAATAAAATTTTATTAAAATCAAATCGTGAATTTCGAGAATAGAACAATAGAGCATGCAACTGAATATAAAAAGACAGGAGAGATATCCTTCTCGTACTTTCGCAACATAGCAGCGCAAAGAAACAAGGAAATAGTACTAACTTCAATTATTTTTCGATGTATATTTATTGTAATCACAATCAGTTTATAATTGAAGAGCCAGCAGAGAAAAGATTAATGTCTTTTTTTCAGTACGCAAATTCTAAAGTTTGAAACCCCATGTAATGTTTTTGGAAAGAAAAAATTGTATTGAACCTTATTTAGAAACTCAGATTGGTATTTCTTTTCAGATTATTATATCCACAGATGGGTCGAGTTTCAACTTATGTGAAGCCTAATAAAATTTACCAGTCCGATTACCATCCACATTTTTGAAATTAAATGTTATGCTAGTTTTAGAAAAAAAACAATTTAGCTATAATAAACTATTTTTTAAAATTTCAGAATATTAGAGTAAACAGAAGTGATTAATCATATCAAAAAATTAGATATGGATATGGAGTAATGATGCAAGGTAAGCTTGAGCATCTTCATTGCAGAGTTTCGAAAGTTTTGGAATTCGCTTATATGTTATTTTCGAATTGGTTTTGAAACTTTGGCTAATAGAACATTTCAAATATTCACAGTAACAATCTTCACCGGTTTCATGACTGCAGTCTGGGCTTTTTACGTCGCTTGGTGGTTTTATTAATGCTACCCATATTTAAGTAGATTTTCGGCCCTATTCTGTAATTCAATGATTAATTTTTAGCAACTTGTTTAAAATTGTATACAATTTTTGGTTATTATATCAACGTAATTACTTGGTTAAATTTTTAATCAGTTGCTACAAATTAACCACTTAAATGTTAAAAACTGTCATTCTGTAAGCTTCACTAGAAACCATGGTAAAATTATTTTCAATTATTTTGTTAACAATGAATCATTAGAATCGAAAACATCTGTGCGAGATCTTGGAATAATATTTAATCATAAATTATTATTCAATGAACATGTTGACTTTCTCATCAAGAAATCTATAAAAATGCTGGGATTCATAATAAGAACAACAAAGTCTTTCACCCATATCAAATCATACAATCTGTTATACAATACCTTAGTTAGACCACATCTAGAATACAATTCACTCATTTGGAACCCATTTTACAATCTCAATATAAATACAATAGAAAAAATTCAAAAAAAAAATTACAAGAATATTATATTACAGGCTACAGATTCCATATGAGTCATATACATGCAGATTACAAGTTCTTAATATGACATCTCTAGTAAAGCGAAGAAAAATGTATGATCAAATATTTTTATACAAAATAATACACAATAAAATTATTGCCAGCGAGCTATTACAATATTTAAAAAATTTTGTACCGTCCAGATGTACTAGATCTCAAATTATTTTTAAAGTCGAAAATAGTGCCACAAATAGTTATATAAATTCGCCAATGCATCGGATTACTATTGCACACAATAATCATTGTGCTTTCATTGACATATTTAATGTCAGTTTTACACATTTAAAAAAAAATGTTAAGTGTTTACATAACGGAATCTCACGTTTAGCTTTATTATATTGTTGTAAATTTCTTTATTTGTGATAAATACTTTCTTCCATATGCATTTATATTTACGTTGAACTGTATTATATTATTGTAACTTTATATTTTGTAAATAACTATGTTTTTCATGCATATACATGTGTTGTATACATTTTTGTAAATTCGCGGGGACCTGTTTGGCTTAGGCTGTTGGTTCTCCTAAATAAAATAAATAAATAAATAAATAAATAAATAAATAAATAAATAAATAAATAAATAAATAAATAAATAAATAAATAAATAAATAAATAAATAAATAAATAAATAAATAAATAAATAAATAAATAAATAAATAAATAAATAAATAAATAAATAAATAAATAAATAAATAAATAAATAAATAAATAAATAAATAAATAAATAAATAAATAAATAAATAAATAAATAAATAAATAAATAAATAAATAAATAAATAAATAAATAAATAAATAAATAAATAAATAAATAAATAAATAAATAAATAAATAAATAAATAAATAAATAAATAAATAAATAAATAAATAAATAAATAAATAAATAAATAAATAAATAAATAAATAAATAAATAAATAAATAAATAAATAAATAAATAAATAAATAAATAAATAAATAAATAAATAAATAAATAAATAAATAAATAAATAAATAAATAAATAAATAAATAAATAAATAAATAAATAAATAAATAAATAAATAAATAAATAAATAAATAAATAAATAAATAAATAAATAAATAAATAAATAAATAAATAAATAAATAAATAAATAAATAAATAAATAAATAAATAAATAAATAAATAAATAAATAAATAAATAAATAAATAAATAAATAAATAAATAAATAAATAAATAAATAAATAAATAAATAAATAAATAAATAAATAAATAAATAAATAAATAAATAAATAAATAAATAAATAAATAAATAAATAAATAAATAAATAAATAAATAAATAAATAAATAAATAAATAAATAAATAAATAAATAAATAAATAAATAAATAAATAAATAAATAAATAAATAAATAAATAAATAAATAAATAAATAAATAAATGTCAGCTGATCAAGTTAGTTTGCGCATATAGCTGTCGAACGGGCATTGATCTTTTATACCCTAACGCTTGGATCGTCATCCTTTTCGCTCTTTTATTACAATATCTGAGACCTGTATCTTAGGATTGTTACCGTTTTTGCCTTCTTCAATCTATAGTACAACCAATCATCTCATTTTGCTAGAAAATCGACATTCATCCTTTTTCCCATGGCTCTTCAATCTGTTTTAGTTCAAATTTTTATTACAAATATATTTAAGAACGTCCTCTGCTTGGTGTACCGCCCTTTACGTAACTACCGCCGGGGACTATAGACCCCAAAAGCCCCCCCCCCCTCCCCCAGTGTTATGCCGGCACTGCTGGGTGATAGTCAAATGGGAGACTGTCAACGGCCGACAGAAAATTTTTGCACGCATAGCAGAATTTGATGGATTTTCTGGAACAGGAAAATTTAATAGTGGTGCTTTGATTTTGCTAAACATAACTTAGAATTATGGAAACATACCTATATACTATTTTATGGCCCAGATGTTCGGTGCCCACTTGACTATCGCCCTCGCCCAGTAGACCGCGTCCGTTCGTCGCGTATTAATGCTGTTGCAAGCATTAAGCAAATTTTGATTGATTAATCTAGCTCATTTTGAAATAATGCTATTGAAAAAATTCGAATTTTCGAATTTTGAAATACGAAAAATAAGCTTTATACTTTTTCGAATTACGAATTTCGAAGTCAAAATTCGGAATATTTTCGAATTTTGTAATTCGTTGGATGATGTCGCCATCTATTTGTTTGTGTTTTACAACGACATGACTTGTTTAATCCTGCTCTCAGTCCAAATACCGAGATTTGTCGCTTGTTTGTTGAAAGTAAAATATTCTTAATTATCATGACGCCGGGAAGTACAATATAGAAATATCTTTTACTCTTGAAAATATATAATTCTAACTTCGTAAATACTCGAAATTGGAATTTTGAATGTGTTTTAAATTCGAATTTTGATACAAATTCGAAATTTCGAATTTAGATAAAAATTCAAAATTAGAATTTTCAAGTTTCGAATTATTTTTCAACTGAATTTTCGAATTCCATTTTTTTCAAAATCAACAGCACTATTTTGAAACGAAGAATAGTTAGTATTTTTTGTTACCTTGGTGAATGTCTCAAGAGAAAGTATAAAGAATCCCCCCATGGTCAGATTAAAACACTTTTGCGATCTTTGAATAATTAAAACTAAACTCAGTCGAATATCTTTTTCTGGAATGTCTTGCCAAGGCATCATATAGACTGCATCAGCAACGGATTCTGTCTGCAAATTACATAAAGAAAATCTTATGGCCAGGCATGCTTTGGCTGGCATAGTGAAAATATTTCTCCATTACTATTTTGGAAACTATATTTTCTACAACTAAAAATTTTGTTGGAAACAATATTGTAACGTTTTTTATTTATTTGGGTGAAGTGTGAATATTAGACAATTATTATTAATTAAAATAAGTGTTTATTAAACTATAATGAAAATTACTATTACTAATGTTAGATAATTATTAAAAACTAATTAAGGCTAAAATTATAATTGACTAGATAACACTAACACTATTTATTTATTTAATCAATTAACACTACTATTTATTTCCACGATATTGCTAATTATTTATTTTACATTCAACTGTCCGCCTACCGACCTCCACAGCGTCTATATACTCAACTGACTCAACAGCGTCTGTATATTCAACTACTCGGACAGAAGTCACACCTTTCACCTCACTGTCTGTCTATTTATGTAACTAACTTTCTCTTTCCACATCCTTAGTATCACCAACTATCCGTATGCCAGAATTCGTCAACACCAATGCCGAATATTCACTCCAACTCGCTGTTACTGTCCTTGTATACCTAGCTTCACAATACTCTTCAACCCTACCGAGTATTCACTTCCACTTTTATCCCAATATACCAGTAACTTCCAGAGTACCTACTCCACTCGACACTTTACTGCATACGCTCACTACGATACTGCTGTGCTTCTCAAACTCACTAACACTCTATGTGAATATCTCTATAACTCTGAATGTATCTAACTAAGTAAATAACTAACTCTTTCACGATGTGTAACTAACTCTTGGCTACTAGCGCGATTGCATCATCGCTATACTTAGACGTTTGTTCAGCATAGCAGCAGGGCTCGCACGTTACTATATTATTTCAACAAACCGTCTGGAATAATACTGATACTGCACGTTTGGAATAATTCCATACGGGTTTTGACAAATAAGAGGCCGCAGTATATCAATTATCTTTGTTCGCTTGCTATGGGTACGTCTCTTTGTTTTATTTTTATTTATTTCTGAATTCGCGTTGGACGTTTTGAATTTTTGAACAGTTTTGGAGTTTTCTGTTAACTTTTACAGATTGTTTGGAGATCTTCAGAGCAGGAAGTTTAGCTAAATAATAATAGGTAGGTATAATACTTAGAAAATTAACTAAATAATAAAAAATATTTAAAAAAGCAACATTTTTTGTATAATTTCTAAAATCTTATTGGAGAAAATATAGGTTACAACAAGTTTTGAATGGCATATCCCATTACTTTTTGTATAATATACTATTGTGCAGACTGCAGTGAAGGCACGCATCAAAGTTTGTAACTAGATAATGATGTCACGGAATTACTAAGTTTATATGGTATACTAATTTAATTTAAAAAAATCTGATGTGGCCAACACATGACCTCCCGTCAATTCCACGTTTGAAATAGCAATGAACTTTAAGTAAAGTATCACTTTCGGTTGATCGTTCGTAAACAAAATCTAATTTGTTGTTCTAATAAATAGAAAAGTTTGTAATACCAAATTTTGGATTATAGTTTATGTTTTTTCTCGAAAATCAGTAAAGAGCTCCAAATTAAGTACTACTTCCGGTTTATCATATAGGTATAGTCAAAATCTAATGTTGTTTCAAATTATACACGTGTTTGAAGTACCAAATTTGAGAAGTTTTGAATCATGTTTTAATATATTTTTTCAAGAAAATCTGTTTATAGCTTCCTGTAAAGTAGTACTTCCGGTTTATCAATATTAGAAAACATCTAATATGTCGTTCTCATTAATATAAAAGTATTAAATACTAAATTTGACTAGTATTGGAGTATATCATAATATATTTTTCACGAGACTCTGTTCAGAGCTTGAAGTAAAGTATCACTTCTGGTTGATTAATTTTAGCCAAAATATAGTATGTTGTTTCACATGATATAAAAGTCTTAAATACTATAATTGAAAAGTCTTGGATTATATTTTAATATAGTTTTTCATTAAAAACTGTTATGAGATTCAAGTAAATTATCACTTCTATTTATCCAATTTTACCCTAAATCTAATCAACTTATCTGAATGCAGAAAGCTTAAATACGGAAAATAGATATATTTGGAAGTTTGTTATAAGAGTTATTGTGGACGAAAAAATCGTCACACACACATATACACATCATCGTAAAAATAGTAAAAACGTGTTGTAGGGACCCTAATTCGTGTTTATTTACTGAAAACGCACCATCGAATTTATGGCACGATCACATTACCTCCCTTACCTACGGTATGACGGGAGGTAAAAATAAGAACATTAATGATAAACGACATTAAATGTATACTAATCGAGAGAAATAAAAATAATATAATAATCGCAGCCGCGCCGCACTGATGAGCGAGTGTCTATTTTTAGCGATGACGCAATAGCCACGGAGTGTCGTGCGTTGTCAACAGATTTGTCCGAACTTGCGTAATTACTCGGGTGATGTAATCTATTGTGTTTGAGTTTTTATCTGTCATAGTATTCTATAATTTCTAAAATACAAACGCCGCAGTATATAAGCACTGTTAGCGAAAGCATTGGACAGTCTGATATAAATAAGCGTCGCGTATTGAATAGTTGGTGATATAAACAAATAGTCGACAAGTGGTAAACATATATAAATATAGTTATAGAAATAAATAAGTGAATTATATATATATATATATTGTTTAAATAAATAATCTTAGTGTTTAAGTGTTTTATAATATTCTTAGTTTTAATTAGTGTTCAATATTTGTTTAATCGTAGTGTTAGCTAAATTTATTATCTTTTAATCATGTTTTAATATCTATTTATCGTTATAATAAACTTTTATTTTAAACTTGACCTGAAGAATGGAGTAATGATGGTCAATGAAGAAGAACTTGTTTTAAATACACGAGAAAACAAGGCTGTGCGCGTACTAATGGTCGAAGATGTTACGCTTCCAGCACGAAGTGAATCTATCGTGCAAGCACAATTAGATGATAGATTCCGTGAAGAGAATATTGTTATGCTTGAGCCCAAGAATGATGATGTGAACAGTGGTACTGGAGTTGTTATAGGAAAATCACTGATCAAAGCAAGTCAGGTAATACCAGTTCGAATAAAAAACGAAAATTTGTATCCAGTTGTTTTTAAGAGAGGAACAATTGTAGGAGAATTGGCAGTTTCCTCGATTATTCGATAGGTGAAAGCCAAGGCAAACATATCAGGAAGTTCCGGACACGTTAATTAATCAATTATCAACAGCCTTCCAAGAACTGACTGCCGCAGGGCCAGAACCAAGGCGAAGAAATTAATTGGAAGATTTCAAGATGTGTTTCAATTTGACAAAAAGACTAACGGGAGAACTAATGTGGTTCACCATAAAATAGACACCTGCGACGCAAGACCCATCCGCCAACCAGCAAGAAGACTACCATTGGTGAAGCGTGAGAAAGCGGAAAGAATTATTGAGGACATGAAAAAAGAACGTGTGATCGAACCTTCAAGTAGTCCATGGGCTTCACCAGTGGTGTTAATAAAGAAGACGCCTCTACACAATATTGCGTCGAATTACGTCAACTTAACAACATGACTAAGAAAGATAGCTACCCGCTACCTCGAATAGACGATACACTAGACACTTTGGCTGATTTTTTGTACTCTAGATCTAAAGAGTGGATACTGGCAAGTAGATTTGGATCCAAAAGATAAGACAGCCTTCACCATTGGTGCCGGACTGTGGCAATTTACTGTAATGCCATTTGGGCTCTGCAATGCCCCTGCAACGTTTGAACGAAACGAAACAGTATTGGCTGGACTATCATGGAAAACCTGTTTAGTCTATCTCGACGACATTATTGTGGTAGTTAAACATTCGAGGACCATATGAAGAATTTAGAAGAGGTATTCCAGAGATTGCAGAAGGCTATCCTGAAGCTCAGCCCAAAGAAGTGTCACCTGTTTCAAAGGGAAGTTCATTACCTTGTACACGTGGGTTCGGATAAGGGTATTGCAGTTGACCCGGAAAAGATAAAGACTGTGAGAGATTGGCCAACACCTAGAGACAAACACGAACTTAGTAGTTTTCTTGGTTTGTGTACCTATTATCGACGATATGTACCTGGATTTGCAAACATAGCCAAGCCACTGACAAGGCTTACTGAAGAAGGTCGAAGATTTATAAGGGAAATGGACTCTAAAGTTGCGTTCAAAGAACTAAAACATGCTTTAACAAGCGCACCTGTCCTGAGTTATCCTTTATCTGAAGGAGAGTTGGTAGTGTTCTTTCGCAGATACAAGACGGACATGAGTAAGACTTTGTCAAAACCAGAGAGAAATTATTGTGTTACCAGAAAAGAACTATTGGCAGTCGTGAAATCCATAGAACATTTCTACAAATATTTGTACGGAAGGAAATTTTTGATTAGATCTGAACACGCAGCATTGAAATGGCTGCTACAATTCAAGAATCCTGAAGGTAAGGTGGCTAGATGGATTGAGAGACTACAGGTATGCGATTTAAAAATCGAACATAGTACAGGTACCAGCCATCGTAATGACGACGCATTGTCCAGAAGGCCATGCCAAGATGAATGCAAGCATTGTAGTCGACTAGAAGAGAAATTTTCCATCGTCGCCAGGACAACAGTAGTCGACGATAATTTGCAGCCCGTGGACTACGCAAAGACCAAAAAAAAAAATATCCAACTTTGAAAATTATACTGGAATGGAAAGCAGAAAACCAGTACAAGAAGATGTTGCACCGCACTCACCGAGTGTAAAATCGTACTGGGCGCAAGAGACTCCATGGTGATGAGAATGGCCTGTTAAAGTGTGTGGTAGAAAATGCTGATGGAACTGAGAAGAGAACTCAGTTAGTTATTTCTAAGAGTAGAGTACCAGACGTGTTGAAAGAGATCCATGACAGATCTGAAGGCCATATAGGAGTCATCCAAATTTTAGAAAGATTGCGCCAGCGGTTTTACTGGGTTAACTTCACGGAAGATGTTAAAGATTGGTGCAAGAAACATGTGGTTTGCGCTGGAAGTAGTGGTCAGCATAAACGACGAAAAGCTCCAATGCGTCAATACAACGTTGGCAGTCCATTTGAGCGTATTGCAATAAATGTGGCTGGACCATTCCCAGAAAGTGACGAAGAAAATAAATACATCGTGCTTGTTACGGACTACTTTACCAAGTGGGTTGAAGCGTATCCATTACCCAACCACGAAGCCACCACGGTCGCTGAAACTTTAGTTAAAGATTGTATATGCCGATTCGGAGTACCACGTGAACTGCACTCCTACCAAGGAAGAAATTTTGAGACTGCCGTTTTCCAAAGTGTCTGTAAGATATTAGGAATTAATAAAACTAGAACTACTGCATTACATCCGCAGTCTGATGACATAGTTGAACGAATGAACAGAACGATCAACCGATATTTGTCGAAGGTAGTCTCCAACCACCAAAGAGACTGTGACCGAAATCTCCATCCGTTCCTGGCTTATCGTTTATCCGTGCATGAAACAACAGGGCAAACTCCTGCGAACATCTTATTCGGGTGTGAGTTGCGCTTCCCGTGCGACTTGGTGTTCGGCAGTAAATCTGAGGAAGATATGGCCAGGGAAGATTACGTTATGGACTTACGGAGAAGAATGGATGACATTCATGAACAAGTCTGTACGAACATTCAAGCTGCCAGCGACCGAATAAAGGACCGGTATGTCATCAAGGCTAGATATCAACCTGGGGATTTAGTGTGGCTTTAGAACCCACAGAGACGTCGCGGTTTATCACCAAAACTGCAAAAGAATTGTGAATGCCCCTATGAGGTAGTCAAAAGGATAAACGACGTGGTATACAGAATTAAGAAACGACCTACCGGGAAGCCGAGAGTAGTACACTTTAATCGGCTAGCCCCTTTCGCCGGAGACAACCACGAAGACCATAATGGAGCAAAGCTTCGTCGGATCACAGCGCAAGAACCAACTTTTGAAGACTTCATGGAGAACTATTCCTTTGGCCGCAAGGCGCGATTCGGTGTGACGAAAAAAGAGGACCGAAACCTATTCACCGTGTCTTCAGATTATTGCGTCGGTCACTACGTATCAGAAGACTTAAAGATGTCTCTCGGCATAGCTTCAGTCTTTAAGGCGGATTTGGGCGACTACAAGAACTGGCCAACCAACGTCCAACTGTTGGGAAAACGCTGCGCCTGAGTGATAGCAATGCAGACCATCAGCGGTACTTCTGTTACCTGGTTACAAAACCACGCTCGTACCAGAAGCTGTCGTATCGTAGCCTGTGGAACTCGCTGTGCGATTTGAAGGATCATCTGCTAGAGAATAATATTTTGAAGCTAGGCGTACGGAAATTAGGCTGTGGTCTAGATGGTTTAGATTGAAGGATTGTTAGGAACATGATAGAAATCCTCTTCCGTTTTACCGGTGTTGAAATTCTCGTTTGCAGCTTTAACCCTAAGGCTCGGGCCACACTATGCGTTTTGGCGGGACCGGTTTAACGGAACCGGTTGACCGGGAAGACAACAACTTATTGTTTTAAATGAATGCGTCCACACCGATGCGGTTGCGGTCCGGTTGCCGGATAACCGCAGTATGTTGCGGTTTGACCGGACGGTCACTTTGCCGCATGACAACTATAACACATTGGAGATAATGCGAGCGATCACAAAGGTTTGGTTTTGTTTTTTAATAGACAACGTATACTGTTTGGGCTCTGCACCGATTAGACATTGGTCCGACTGTGTCCGAATCGGGTTGTCATTGCTGCCGTCCTGTTTAGCGGGATATATGTGGACGATGTTCGATCCATTCCGTTTAACCGGATGCGGTTTTACCGGTCCCGCCAAAACGCATAGCGTGGCCCGGGCCTAACGGACATAAAGAAGCAGTCTAGCGGACGACCATCGACTATCATTTTTTTTAACTTTGAAATGCACCAAGAGTAATGCATGCAGATTTCGTGATCACGAACTGTTCCGGGACGAAATAGTCTGAAGGAGGGGACAGTGTATTGTGCAGCGCCCGTCGTCGCCGCCGCTGTCGCTGCCGCGCCGCACCGATGAGCGAGTGTCTATTTTTAGCGATGACGCAATAGCCACGGAGGGTCGTGCGTTGTTAACAGACTTGTCCGAACCTGCCTTAATTACTCGGGTGATGTAATCTATTGTGTTTGGGTTTTTATCTGGAATAGTATTCTAGTAATTTCTCGAATACAAACATCGAAGTATATAAGCACTGCTAGCGAAGGCATTGGACAGTCTGATATAAATTAGCGTTGCGTATTAAATAGTTGGTGATATAAACAAATACTCGACAAGTGGTAAACATAAATAAATATATTTATAGAAATAAAGAAATGAGTTATATACAGAGTGTAAATGAAATAAGTGGATTCAATTTAACCGGTAATGTAACTCGACGAGAGCAAAAATATTTCTTAATAACTTTTTTCTGAGTCTTAGATTTTGAGTTACAATCCTTTAAAGATTTGCTGCATATTTCGTTACCCGACCATGGAGAACAAATGGCTGCTGCCGTATTCAAGTGGGATACAAACAGCTCAAAAATTGTCGGTTATCGGTTACACTTGCAGTTACAGTAATTAATAAACGAATCACCGGAAATAATATTTATTATTAATTATTTGTAATAGTACAATTTTTAAAATAAAGAAATTTAAATTTTGAATGACAAAATTATAAATTTGTGTATTAAATCACCTGTGAATAGAGGAAGACAAGGAGGAACGAAGAAGAGCAAAAGCATATTTATTAGGTTATGAGATTATTGGTGGCTGAACGGGCTAGCGCACATCTCGTAGCCCGCAGTAACGTCACCCGAACCATGTGCCGTGCGTTCGATTCCCGTCGACCGAAAATGTGTTATTTGTCGTATAAAAATATATACAGCTACTTGTATTAATCACACTCGGGTGCTATAAGCTGGCCACTTATATATCTTAAACAAATGTAGCAATGGCTGAAATCCAACTGGCAGTACGGCAGTGGTAAAACACTGCGGCTCGGTGAGTCCGGTTGAAGGGTAAACGGTGACAGCTGTATACAAGCCCTAAATAGATAGACAGATTATTATTTATCGTCGACAAATAATCATAATAGTTTAAATACGTTATTCAAAAAATGTAAGTACAAACACTTGTCCATATAAACGAGGTACATGAGTACCAATAATTACTCGTCCATTTATTGTTCCCGCTCAAATATTTTTTAATGAAAATATTTACAGCATTTACGTCTGTCGAGATGTGTATTGTGCATAATAAATACACCGTCCTAAGTAAATTCAGTCTCATTAATGAACATTATGAGCTATTCCAAAAATTGAAGTCTGTTATGTGTTTAAAACGTTGAACTTTTTGCACATGGTATGGGTACAAATGTTGCTTTTTTTAAATTGTCATATATGACACTCCGTATTATGATAAAGATGTAGAAGATTAAAAAATAACAAATGTGCGAATATTAGGAACAGTATGATTTAGAAACGCTCCGTCTAAATGCGTTGGCAACTCTATAACACTGGCTTCATATCAATCACAAATTAAAATGTAGTAAAGATACGAATAAATAAACCATAGGTAAGTATTTACATTGTCTGTGCACTCGCTATTTCTAAACGTAAGCATTTTGACAAATTTTACCTTATAAACAAGTCAACTAATGCCAAAATTTAATTGCAACAATTGACAGGACTGTCAATTGCTAAAACAAAATTTTTCAGTGCTATGCTACTGCATTCAATTATTAGAAAAATACTTGGAACGACTCGTCACTTTACGGGGTTGCAAAAATGCTAAAAAATATGCGATTTCGAGAAAAAGTTATTAAGAAATATTGTTACTCTCGACGAGTTATATTACTGGTTAAATTTAATGTACTTCTTTTATTTACACCCTGTATTGTTTAAATAAATAATCTTAGTGTTCAAGTGTTTTATAATATTATTAATTTTAATTAGTGTTTAATATTTGTTTAATCGTAGTGTTAGTTAAATTTATTATCTTTTAATTATATATTTATCATTATAATAAACTTTTATTTTAATTGATAATAATTGTCTAATATGTATTTACACTTCACCCAAATAAATAAAAACGTTACAATAATTGGTGTCAGGTGTGGGGTTAATAAACTGTATAGTGTTAAATAAAAATAAATAATATGGCAACTACACAAGTAAAATTGAGTTAAAAGTAAGTGATCTCAGGAAAGAACTGTATGAGCAAGATTTGGATACGACAGGTCTGAAAATCGTTCTACAACATTTAATCTACTTGAGAGCAAAACTATTCGGCCTAACAACCTTAATTTTAAAATAATAAACAGCATGCTTTCTTACATTTGTGAAATAGCGCATTGCTATCATTTCGAAGCCCGATTATTATTCTTTGAAATGATAGTAAATTAATCTCTGGTTAGCTTTTGTTTATCGTGTTAATTTTTGTTATCATAGTCAGAATAAGTAAGATGAAAAAATTTAAAATTTGTTTATTAATAACAGAAACAAAAACAAGTTTGAACAAATGCGGTTTTCTCAATACTTTGTTTGACCCCTCTTGCTCGTATATTAGTTTGCATACGGTTTGGCATGGATCTGATCAGCCCTTCAACAACATCTTGAGAGATATTATCCCACTCTTCTTGAGCAGTCCTTGTCAGTTCCTGAAGCATTGTTGGAGCTGGATCCGTGACCGATTTCTTTTCTTGAGTTCATGCCACATGTACTCAATCGGATTAATTTTCAGGCTTTTGACTGGCCACTTTATGACTCATACACCAACTTCGTTTATGTAATTTTGAACAATCTCAGCTGCACGAGGCCTTGCATTATCCTGCATAAGTACGAAATTATCGCCAATGAAGCCAGCATGTGGGACAACATGCTCCTCTAAGACTTCAGGAATATAGCGTTGAGCAATTAAACCACCTAGGTTACCTATGGGGATATAGGCCAGTTCGGTTTTTGCATGAAGATAAATGCCCCCCCCCCCCGAAACATGCATTAACCTCCTCCAAAAGCGAGTTGCTTCACCATGCAGCAAGCAGCACTGTGAAAATCGTTCTCCTGGACGACGGTGGACTCTAGCTCTTCTATCGCTAACATATAAACAAATCTTGGTCTCGTCCAACGTCCAGTTTACGTACTCATGAGCAAAACGTAGGCACTCTGCACGATGCGCTGCCGTCAATTTTGGGCTTATTGTAGGTTTTCGGCACCTCTGCCTATTTTCAAATAGTCTTCTTCTAACAATCCAGCGACTTACTGTTACTCCTCTGACGTCTCGAAGTTCTTGTTTAAGCTGGACAGCATTTAACATGCGATTTTGTAAAGAGGTCGTTCTAATAAAGCGATCATCTCGTATTGAATTTATTCTTGGTCTGCCTGTTTTTGCTCTGGCCACGTACGGACTAGTTTTCAAAAACATTCTGAACAGTAGAACGTGTCATGTTCAGTTGCTGAGCTACAGACCGCTGACTGTTACCAGCTTGAAGCAAAGCAACAGCTTATGGAATGACGTTTTAACATTTATTCCCACATTTTAAAACAGTCGTACAAATTAATGTATCGTAAAAATAAACTGTCATTAAAAAGAAAGATTTAAACTTATTGTTGAATTAAGATGTTTGTTGGTAATATAATTACAAATTTTTCAAGCAAACATTTTAAATCAACAAACACACAACTTTCTTTTTTATATTAGTTTAATTTTATGTTTGTTTAGTTTATAAGATTGTTGATATTTTCTAAACAAACGTAAAAATTTAAGTATCGTAGAAATGAAGTGACATTTATAGGAATAAATTAAATTTTTTCATGACACATGAATTAAAACGATTGTTTATTATTATTATTCAATATCATTGTTGATAATTTTAAAACTATCAATTTAATTAGCGCCGTTGTGTCTATTTCAAGAAGTATTTACAATTCGGCCATTCTTTCACAGATGGCTCCATCGATCACCTGTGTAATATAAAAGGAAAAAATATCAAATAATTGTGTTCAAATTTTGGAAATTATTATTTGATTAAATATTTATTACTATCTGTTAAAAATTACGAAGGTGATCTGTGAAAGAATGGCCAAATTGGAAATAGTTCTTAAAATGGACACTACGGCGCTAATTAAATTGATTGTTTTGAAATTATCAACTATCGTCTTAATGTATGTATCGTAGAATTAAACAAACAAATTAATTCAAGTATCATAGAAATAAACAATCGTTTTAATTCATATGTCGTGAAAATAAAAAGTCAATTTAAGTCATTCATACAAACGATACTTCATTTCTATGATACTTGATTTTTTACTTTTGTTTAGTAAATATCAACAATCATATAAATTGAACAAACATAAAATTAAACTAGTATTAAAAAGAAAGTTTTGTGTTGACCGTGGATATAAAATGTTTGTTTGAAAAATTTGTAATTATATTATCAATAAACATCTTAATTCAACAATAAGTTTAAATCTTTCTTTTTAATGACAGTTTAATTTTACGATACATTAATTTGTACGACTGTTTTAAAATGTGGGAATAAATGTTAAAACGGCATTCTTTAACAGCTTGTGCCATATTTTAATATTGTTGGAAACAAATTGCGAATTGATAGTTAGTGACAATTTCTTTCTAATAAAATGAATTAAGCAGTATTTTTTCTTTAATATGAGTTACTAGTATTGTACAAGATGCAGTTTAATATTAAAAATCACTTCTTATTGAAAAGTAATGGGTGGCCGAATACTTTTGCTCTCAAGTGTTATATATATATATATATATATATATATATATATATATATATATATATATATATATATATATATATATATATATATTACCTCATTTTCAATAAGTTGTCCCATAAAACAATAAATAAATAGTTGGCTCATGAGACTAGTAATCATGAACACATAAGTTACTTTTCTTCCTCTAAAAAGATTAGAGAATAAATATAAGAACATTAGTATTTTTTATACAGATTGTTCCATAAGTTTCTTATACAGGCTGGCGACCAGCACAGTCGAACATAGGGATTTAACATGTAAAATAATATTTTGGTAATTTCCTGCTTCCCTAATTATTTTAGATAAAAAGCTTCAAGTAAATTTGTAGAGCAAAAAATTAATTTTGCATTCTTTATAACAGCAGAAATTACGTACGAACATGTAGAAAATCACCTCAAAATAGTGATAGTCATGGAAATGAGACAAAATAATTAACAATGTCCAACGATTTATGTGTCAAGATATTATTTTTTATTAGGTACTATTTCTAATTTCTGTTCAAGTGAACAATTATCTCTTAATTCATTATTATTATTATTATTATTATTATTATCATTATTATTATTATTATTATCATTATTATTATTATTATTATTATTATCATTATTATTCTTATTATTATTATTATTATTATTATTATTATTATTTCGGCTCATACCAAAATTCCAACAAAAGAGAGGGATATAGTACATTCTTCTCCAGTGTCTTTTTCTTCTGGCCCATCTCCTACTATCATTGCTACTAAGGAAAAGAAAAGGACAAATAATACTCGCGTAGTTTCTTCTTCCGACGAAGATCTTTCGCTTTGCTCTGCATCTTCGCAGCAGCAAAAGAAAAAGAAGGGTTGGCCTCTAAACAAGCCAAGGAAACCTGTTTAGTTCTTCTACATTATATTATAAGTCATGAATAATATTATTCAGTGGAATATTAGGGGATGTATCTATCATTATTGCAACTTGAAGATGCTGCTATCGGAATTTAATCCGATATGTACGTGTCTTCAAGAAACGCACTTTTTATCAGGCCAAGCTTACACATTAAAGAATTACAGTATAGTTAGGTTGGATTCTCCACCCCACATTCGGGTTAACGGAGGTGTGGCGATCATCATAAGACAAGATGCGAGCTTCAATCAGATAAATCTCAACACTAATCTTCCGGCCGTTGCTGTACGAATGTCAGCTCCATTTAACGTTACTCTCTGTAACATTTATTTACCTGATGCGAACTGGGATTTGGCTGACATTCAAGGTATTAATCGGCAACTTCCCACTCCCTTTATTCTTTTGGGAGACTTCAATGCCCACCATACCATATGGGGATCTGGGCACATCGATCCAAGGGGAAGAATCGTTGAGAACCTGCTTGATGATCCTAATCTTGTTCTTGTGAATGATGTGGTTCGCCCACATATTTTAATGCTCGTTCAGGGTCCTTTTCTTGTATCGACCTAACTATGCTGTCTTCAACGTTATCAACTCGTTACTCTTGGCGGGCACTAGATGATCTACATGGCAGTGATCACTTTCCTATAGTGATCACTACAGACACTCCCGTGTGTAAACAAGTGTTTGTGCCAAGTTGGTTTATTAGTAAAGCCAACTGGCTATGTTTTAAGTCATTCCTTAAAGTTCCACCCATGACTGATAACACCAATGTAAATGTGGAAGAATTAACAGCAAATATCTTCTTAGCAGCAGAAACTGCAATCCCTCAGAGCAAGTCCAAAGCTCGAAAAAGGTCGGTCCCTTGGTGGAATCGTGAAATCCAGGAGTTGGTCCGGCATAAGAAAACGGCTTTTAATCGTTTCAAACGGATTCCTACTCAGGAGAACCTTATTCTCTTTAAAAAAGCCAGAGCATTAACACGTCGTTGTATGCTGGAAAGCAAACGTAAATCTTGGGACGAATATGTCTCTGGTATTTCGTCAAGTACCACTTCACAAGAGTGTTGGTCAAGGGTTAAACGTATCGCTGGGCATGGTAATTCTAAGGCATAACATGCCTAAAACTGAATAATGGTACTTACACGCATGATCCATCAACAATCGCGGAAATAATGGCTGACAAGTTCCAAAGTACTAGCAGCTCTTCTAATTACGAGGCTGAATTTGAAATCTTGAAAGCGGAGAGGGAAGTTCCGCTAGATTTCAGTACTGCTAAAATTCTAGATTATAATGCTGCATTCGGACTTATGGAACTGGAATATGCTCTCAGCCAATCTAAGTCATCAGCTCCAGGCTTAAATAGAATTACAAACGAAATGCTCAAAAATTTAACCATTGAATTTAAACTTCACTTGCTTTCCGTATACAATATGCTCTGGCAAGAAGGTTCATATCCCGAGAAGTGGAAGGAAGCCATTGTCGTCCCTGTACCTAAGGTCGGAAAAGACCTATCGATGCCGTCTAATCATAGGCCTGTCAGTTTAACGTCGTGCATTGGAAAAATATTCGAGAGAATGATCAACAACCGTCTAATGTGGATTCTGGAAACCAATCATTTTCTGTCAGACCACCAGGCCGGGTTTCGAAAATTCAGATCCACCGTTGATCATCTCGCATATCTGGAAGATGCAATTCTCACTGCTTTCAACAAAAAAGAACACTTGGTAGCAGTGTTCTTTGATCTGGAGAAGGCCTATGATATGACGTGGCGGTATCACATTCTTAAAAAGCTGCATGTCTGGGGTTTTCGTGGTAATTTGCCTCAACTTATTTCGTCTTTTCTGGGGGAACGCAAATTTAGAGTTCGGGTCGGTACGTCTCAATCATCCACAAGGATATTAGAGAATGGAGTACCCCAAGGCTCTGTTTTGAGCGTCACGCTTTTTGCCATTGCGGTAAATGAGCTTGTATCATATGTTAGCTCCATAGGTATGTGTATGTATGTTGATGATCTCACTATTTTCTGTTCTGGCAAGAAAATGGGAGACATCAACAAAACTTTGCAATCAGCAATTAACACCATCATACGCAGATCTGACAAAATTGGATTCAAATTCTCTCGCGAAAAAACCCAGTGCATGCACTTCTGTCGCCTTAACCGACCTCGCTATGGACCACTCCTATATATGAGGTAAAATACAATTAAAATAGTCAACAGCGTAAGATTTCTGGGACTTTATTTTGATCCAAGGCTAACTTGGAAACTGCATATTGAAGAGCTGAGGACTGTCTGCCTTAGAGCTCTCAACATTGTAAAAATGTTGGCGGGTACTAAATGGGGAGCAGAGCCAAAAACTCTTTTACGGGTGTATCAATCTCTAGTTCTATCTAAGATTGACTACGGGTGTGTTGTGTATGCCTCAGCAAAACGTACAACCCTCAGTAGACTAGAGCCAATCCATAACCAGGCTCTACGGTACGCTCTTGGTGCGTTCCCCAGTACCCCTACAGTAAATTTATATTCAGAGTCAGGACTTACGCCACTCGACTTAAGACGGAAAAAGTTTTTGCTGCTTTATGTTTCAAAAATCAAGTCCTTGCCGCAACACAAAAATTTCAGTACTTTCTTTCAAAGTAATAATTGGTGCAGTCGACGACGAATTCAAATCAGGCCAGCAGGTATCCATGTAAAAGAGCTACTACAACAAATGAGTTTTGATATACCATTATTGATTCCTGCAGGGGAGTGTGAGGTACCGCCGTGGTTGGTACCATTAGCTAGGACTAACTACGAACTTACCAGGTACGACAAGTCCAACAGTCCCCCGATAATGATACAGACAAAATTTCTAGAAGTTCTGCACGGATACAAAAACACGATGGTGATTTATACGGATGGTTCTAAAACCCACCATGGTACTGGTTGCGCAATTGCTGTTGACAACATGCAGCACTCATGGTCAATGCCTTTTATAACTTCTATCTACACAGCAGAGTCCTATGCTATTTGGTAAGCTTTACACTACTGCGAGTTCGTCAGAACTTATAAAAAGTTTCTCGTAGTTAGCGATTCATTGAGCGTTCTCCAAGCCATCTCAAACCCTTTTACCGTTGATCCAATTATTCAGAATATCTTATCCCTCATGAAACATCTTCGTGACATAGGAAAAGATATTTATTTTCTATGGGTCCCAAGTCACGTTGGAATAAGAGGTAACGAGATGGCTGACGAGGCAGCACGTTCTGCCGCTGATAGTGACTCTGTTGATGTGATAATGTATAAATCGTCAGACATTAGACTTCATCTGAAGAAAGAGACATTGGCCATTTGGCAGCGCACATGGGAAGGGGTACAGAATCATCATAAAACAATTAAACCATTGGTTGAACCATTCTTCATGCCAAGTGATCTTACCAGAAGGGACCATGTCAAGATACATCGCCTGAGAATGGGTCATACAAGTCTGACCCATGGGTACCGTTTAAGTCGGGATGATGCCCCTATGTGCAACAGATGTGACACTGTTCTGACAGTTGAACACATTCTTGTTGCGTGTCCACAGTATGATCCACTCAGGCGACTATATCTTTTAGATCAAAATCTTTCAGTAATATTAACAAACTCTGGTAAGATTCGTAATGTTCTAAAGTTTTTACTTGCGGTTAATATTTATGATAAGTTATAGACTTAATTATTTTTCATATCAATTATATTTTCTATATCTGATTTTTGCATTCTTCTCTATTTTTCATCTCATTTATATTTCCTATATTAGATTTTTGTACTCTCTATTTTTGCAATTATATGTATATGCTACTGTATATGTATGTATGTATATGTATACATAAGTATGCGTATATACTTATTTTTTATAAAATATTTTTTGGGTATAGAATTTGTCTTTCTTGTGTGTAATATTTCTACAACTATACATAAATTTTATAAAAGCGATATTAGTTCTTTTTCTCGTATATTTGTAAATTTATTTATGTATTACTTTTGAGTAGTACTTGGGCTAATAACCCCAGCAGTTGATGCCCTAACCTAGTTAAAAAAAATATTATTATTATTATTATTATTATTATATTATTATTATTATTATTATTATTATTGTTATTATTATTATTATTATTATTATTATTATTATTATTATTATTATTACTATTATTATTATTATTACTATTAACACTTAAAAATTCAACCAATGGGAACAGTATTATACTGACTATTTTACTCATAAATTTATAAGCCAATCCAAATTCAGGATTCTACAGTTACCAAGTTTCATTTTGACAAAACAGCTATTTAGGTACGTAACCGATGCTGTTGGATAAGAGCTACATTTAATGATACTGGTATTCACGTATTTTACTAGAGTTTATTTCTAGATTTCAGTGCGAGAACATCGATATTGTAGTGATTCAGGTGAGAGAGTTAATCTAGCGTGTGTATGATTGTGGGTGTGCGTGTGAGCAGTACGGTGTACTGTAGTGACCGCATCGTGTGAACCCGAGGGTCGCCAACGGTAGCAGCAGGGAAAGCTGTAGTGACCCGCATCTGTGGTCGCGAACGGTAGCAGCAGTTAGGGCTGTAATGATCTGATCCAGTTGGTTAAGAGGATTGTCTCCGGATCACCTCCGAAGCGTCAGTGGTTCCGTAGTGGCCGCTCGGGTGAACCCGAAGGTCGCCAGCGTAGCGGCAGGGAAGGCTGTAGTGACCCGCAATCTAGTGTCGCCAACGGCAGCAGCAGTTAGTGTTGTAGTGATCTGATCCAGTTGGTTAAGAGGAATGTCTCCGGATCACCACCGAAGCGGCAGTGGTTCCGTAGTGGCCGCTCGTGTGAACCCGAGGGTCGCCAGCTTGGCAGCAGGGAAGGCTGTAGTGACCCGCATCTGTGGTCGCTAGCGTAGCAGTAGTTAGGGCTGTAGTGTTCTGTCCAGTTGGTTATGAGGATTGTCTCCGGATCACCACCGAAGCGACAGAGGTTCCGTAGTAACTAGCGGTACTGCCCGTAGTTGCCAACATGTGTGTACGGTGTGTGAATGCCTGTACCTTTTGTAAATGATTGCCTCCTCACTGAGTATTTCTCATGTGTTAATTCTTTTGCAGAAATAATCACGGCGCGGGGAAGGATTCCGCGTGACCAGGTTCGGCAAGCGACAGTCATCTAGATTTGTTATTTTTTTACCTTCCGTCACCTTTAGGTAAGGAAGGTGTTAATGAATAAGCACGTTTTAAGGTCCCTAGAATACGATTTTACAATTTTTGAGATGATGTCTGTATGTGTATGTGTGTCTCTGTATGTGTATGTGTGTCTCTGTATGTGTATGTGTGTCTCTGTGTGTGTGTGTGTGTGTGTGTGTGTGTGTTTGTGTGTGTGTGTGTGTAACAAAATTTTCGTCTACGATAACTCTAATACTACAATTCCAAAAATTATAATTCTTTTGAATTCCTCTTCGTTGCACCTATATAAAGAGCTGATTAGATTGTGGTTATAATTGGTCAACCGGAAGTACCCTCATTTGATGATTTTAACAGTTTTTCTTGAAAAAACGATGTTACAAATAATTTTTTCACACTTAATGTGATTATAAATATTAAAGAATATTTTATTTTCTATACGATTT
>OY720465.1:21066769-21296769 GCA_963082715.1 Harpalus rubripes
TCACGCACGTGGTTTGTACAATATTTTTCGTACGAATAGTCTAAAACTAATAATTAGTAATTTGTGTATAAATAATTTTATTAAAACTTTATTGCATAACACTGCTTTGTAGCTAATTTCAGAGTGATGTATCAAATTTAAATTACACTTTGTTTATTGTTTTTTTATGTAATGCAGTGTTAAACATGGTATCTAAATAACTATTTATTACTTACCAAGTATTTCACTTGTAATATATAGCAAATTTAAACTTAATAAACTTGTTAAATTTCTTGTTTTGTTACAATTTACATTACGTTTGTTGGTTATGTTTTACCGGCTTCCCGAGTGCTCTGTCTTGCCGACTGCCGCCAAAAAGAAATTGTTGCCAACATTGTGAACCAAATGCACCAACTTTATTATTTTAAAATTAAATTTCATTCAATTTTTTTTCCACCATTTTTTTTTATTATTATTAAGTGAAAGAATGTTTGACAAACTATACTGTTTTATTATAAATCTATATCTTTAAGAAATGCTTTAGAAATAGGAGAGTGTTTTTCCAAAATTTCCCGGTCGCTTATCTGGTGGAGACCTGGGAAATTAACGTTTCGAACATTGCTGAAAATAGTATTTAGGCTAAATGAACACTATACAGAGCAATCAAAACAGGCAGTAACGGATTTAAGGAAAAGGGCGCAGGGCGCAAAGTATTTCTGGGGCTTGGGCCTATTTTTTATTATCTTATCTATCTGATTTATATAATAGATTAACAAAAAATTCATTCGAAAGAAGAAACATTTTTCAACAATGAAAGGAGTAAGATTGAATAATATTTCGTGGTTAGAAATAATATTTTTTAAGTTCTTAATTTGCAAATGTTCTCACAAATTGAAAAGTACCTATTTGGTTTTTACATTTGCCGGATTACTGCCTCCAATAGGGATGTATTCGGACCAGGTTGGATAAGGTTTTGAGATTTGGCTCGACGCGAGAAAAAAATCGACAACCAGACTCGAAGATCGATTCCAGAATGAAAAAGCAAGCCCGGCTCGAAAATTGTCTCGAAATCAGGCCTGACTTTAGGCCGAGCCGGGCTAAAGCTCGAAATGAAGTACATTAAGCATTCCTAATATTGATATAAGACCATAATTTTTTTCGTGTCAAACATAAAAGAACACGATGTTCAATCAAATCGTTCCAATTTGCTTCACATAAATTGTTAAAAATTAGACGTTTTTAGTGAAGGTTTTTAACAAAAAATTTCTTTAAAAATAGGATTTAACATCCTGTGTGTTATGTTTTCATTTATATTGGATGGGTTGTCAAAATGATACACATTGTAAATATAAATTTTAATGCAGGAAAAAACAAGAAGAAAAATTCTCGGAAATGCAGTTAAGATAATATGTTTATTGATTATGCCGACGTTTCGATCATACTATGATCATCCTCAGGGTTAAATCAAGTCAGGTGACACTAAGAAATATTTGTACATAATATTATAATAAAGAACAATATGTTTTATAATATGGATATTATTAACAGAACAGACAGAATGAAACAAAAATTTTGTTTTCATCACAATATTAAAGAAACTATGCATGTGATTTAATTATATTTTTTTCGATTATTTCGAGCCGGTAAGTCTGACGAGGTTCGCCAAATGATCAGCCCGAAAATGAAAATTGGCCCGAGTCAAAGATCGTCACGAAATCGGGTTAGGCTAAAGCTAAAGATCGAATACATCCCTACCGAGTACGTACCGCGCGGTCGAATTCCACGCGGTCGAAATCCCACTCGGTCGAAATGTACTCTCACCACTTTTTCCGTTCTACAGAAATTCAAATATTTCCACGCCGTCGAATCCCACCCGGTCGAAATGTTGCACGATCCCTCGCTCGCGTACCGCTCTCTGTATCGCTCGTATTGCATTCTAACAATCTATGCTTGGTGGTGGTTCCGCGTCAAAGATAATATATTAAAAACAAATTTTAAAACATATATTATTATACAACGAACTATTTAATGAATGAAACAGGATAAGAATTTACCTATACATTTAAAGTAAACATGATAGTTTAATAGTTATTTAACATTATAAAATAATTAATTTTATTTTCAAGTAGACAAGTATGTGTAGATACATTAAATAACCGTTATTGTCAAACTATACCGAGTGGAAAAAAATATATTTGGAAATAAAAGCAACATAAGATTTATAACAGACACAGTAATACATAATTTTCAACTGAAATAAAGAATGAACTGCTTATTCACATAATATAACAATATCAATTATTTTACTTAAAATGTATAGGTAAATTCTTTTCCTGCTTCATTCATTAAATAGTTTGTTGTATAATAATATATGTTTAAAAAAATATTTTAATTTATTATCTTTGACGCGGAACTATCGCGAAACATAAATTGTTAGAATGCAATACGATCGATAAAGATAGCGGTACGGGAGCGAGGGATTTGTATCGTGTAACATTTCGACTGGGTGGGATTCGATGACGTGGAAATATTTGAATTTCTGTAGAACGGACAAAGTGGTGGCGGTACATTTCGATCGCGTGGAATTTCGACCGCGTGGGATTTCGACTGCGTGGGATTTCGACCGCGCGGGATGCTTCGCCCTACACGCGGCATATTAATTATCAAGAACGAACACTTCACATTTGCGCCTAAAAACAATCTATTTATGGTTAAATTGCATCAATATTATTTTACTTTACGAGTAATATCAACCTGAATACTTTGGTTTTGCTCATCTAATAAAAATATATTTGTAAATTTTGATTGATGGGGACCTGAAACCGTTTCAGACATGGTCCCGAGGGCCCTTTCGGACGAGGGCCTAGGGAGCAAGTGTCCCGTTGCTTACCGTTAAATCCGGCACTGAGAACAGGTAGCGTACCCTAAAGATTTCTTGCAAGTAATGTCTTTATTTCAACAGAGTGGCGCAAATAATGGTCTTGGTGCGTTGACATCCAATATTATAATGCAAGCAGTGAGCGATATGCCGCTTTGTCATGATTACGATAATTATACACTGCGCAAAACCGTACAGGGATATTTTAATAATTATATGTAAAATGAAAACTTATGGGGTCTCGTGGCCGCGTGCCTGAGTGCCTGGACGCAAATTTGGGGAACCGGGTTCGATTCCGATCGACGCCAAATATTTCGAGTTTTAAATGACACAAAATTGACCCCTGTGGTGCACTCTCCACGCCAGCAATGAGTGCCCGTGAGGTGACGACTGGCAAGCGCCCGAGCGGTACAAATATGTCATCATCATTACCAAAATCTGTCTACAAATTAGATTGGCACACCCAGCAATGGGTGATATGCCGTGATGATAAATTTATTTATTTATTTTCATTTAAAATGAAAACTTTAAATTATATTGAAGTATTGTTAAGAAAAATAATACATATAGGCCCAGTTGCATAAAGCATTGTTAACTTTAATCACGTTGTTAACTTTGACAAGGCTTCTTTTCCAATATATTTTTGATACGCATCCATGGTTACAATCATAGGAGTAATTCGGGGGTGGCAAGGGGTGGCAGTTGCCACCCCAGAATTGTCGAGCCCAGTATTTTACCACCCTAGAATTTTTAAGTAAAAGTCTCAATAATTTACGAATACTTAATTGAAAAATACAAGTCTACAACATGATTACATTGAGTAAAAGTAAAAAAAATTATATCATGTTTACTTGATTTTTTTCTCTTATCATAAACAAATGGGCTGAGCATGCATAAATTAAAATTAGGCACACTTTTGAGTTGTGTATGGACGATAATTCCTTTACATATTGTAACGTTTTTATTTATTTGGGTGAAGTGTAAATATCAGACAATTATCATTAATTAAAATAAAAGTTTATTATAACAATAAATAGATATTAAATATAATTAAAAGATGATAAATATAACAAACACTACGATTAAACAAATATTAAACACTAATATTATTATAAGACACTTGAACACTGAGATTATTTATTCAAACAATATATAGCTCACTTATTTATTTATACAACTATATTTATTTATGTTTACCACTTGTCGACTATCTGTTTATATCACCAACTGTTTAACACGCAACGCTTATTTATATCAGACTGACTAATGCCTTCGCTAACAGTGCTTATATACCCCGGCATTTGAATTCGAGAACTCAACAGAACACTTCTAGATAAAACACAATAGGTTACATCAACCGCGTAATTAAGCAGGTTCCGACACGTCTGCTGCGTCATCGCTAAAAACAGACACCCGCTCGTCCCTGCGACAGCGGCGGCGACAGCGACGGGGACAACGGCGGTAACAGTGGCGGCAACAGCGGGCACTGCACATTACAATATGATTTAGTTAATAACTCAAGTCATTAAAAATTATTGTTTTAGGGTAAATTGTTTGCAATTTATTTGTGGTAAAAATAGTCTGAAAATGATTCAGAAACTAACAACTTTAAAGCCAGTTTTTAAATTTTTTTCGGGGGGGGGGGTATCCCCCAAACTCTCCGATACGTCTTGTCACCCCAGTTAGAAAGCTAAAATGACGCCCATGGTTACAATGTGTAGTTAAACACATGATCAGCTAACAACGTTTTATGCAACTAGCCCATATTATATTGTTACTAATGACACGATTTTCTCTTGTTTTCATCATCTGATTAACATTTTTTATAACAATTATTCTTATATTTTGAACTATAGAATAATCTTAGTTTTTGCTTTATTGTTTAACAGATTTAAATATTGTGTGTAAATTTAAGTTCGTTTATTGATAAAAAAGCGATATTTATCATAACAAAAAATGTTACGTGGTGTTGGAATGTAACAAGCTGGGCGACGTCATGTTGAAGTCGCAGTGAAATTTGAAGATGGAGAAATTGTCGCAAGTCGGCTATGGCATCGTTATAGGGATACTAAAGGTATACGTAACCAACAAGAGTGCGTGTCGCGCAGTCGACAACCACGCCATCGAATAGCCGTAGCATCGAAAACCGGTCCGTCGAAAGTCGTCACGTCGACACTTACCCCCCACCACTGGCCGTAGCTACAAAATCCGTCACATGGAAAGTCGCCACGTCGACAACACCCCATCCCCCCCTCCCCCAGCAAATCGTAGCTACGATAGCCGTTACATCGAACGTCGCCGCATCGACATTACCGCCCATTACTGACCATTGCAACGATAGCCGTCACATCGAAAGCCGCCACATCGACATCACCCCCATCTAATTGCCACTGAGTTTTTAATTTTGAAAATTTTTTTGTATTTACACTTTAGTTCTAAGATAAATAGAGCATAATTTACATTTACAGCCATCTGAAAATTTTACCATTGTATTTACTATGGTCCATAAAAAAGTACAGATTTCAATACCTTAAATTTTGGAACAATACTAAAAGATAGTTGAAACTTTTTTGGATTACTTCTTTTGGTCCAAATTCTAACTATTAACCTCCAAATTATACCTACATATTTTTATCTTCTATTTGGTAATGTGCGAATACGACATATATCCGTACATTTTATAGATATACCTAACTGCTAAAAAATATTTTGGATAAACAATTAAGTATTACCTGAGTATTTCAAACTAGTTTTTAGTACTTGATAATTTTGAAATTTTTACAACAGTCCTAATAGCATGTTTCAGTTTTTTTTAACATTTAAAATAAATTTAAAAATGCGCGTTATAAAATGGTAAATATTGCACCGTTATATGCGTGCATATTTTAAAACATATTTACACATACAATATATGTGCACCATTTGTAATACACACATATATTTGGTTAGTCTATCATATAATGTTTAATTGTTTTATATTTTGTAACATTAAATTTTTCACAAAAATAGATATTTTCTTCCATTTAACCATTTGAGTAAATGCCACTCTCGTACATGGTGGTGTCATCTGACGTAAATGGTATAAAGTACAAACTAGGTATGTTATAGCACGAGGGTCGATCCTAACCTATCAGCCGCCTTTGTTCTTATATAAAAATGCCGCCGCCCCACCTGCCCCTTTTTATTTTTTCAGGTATTTAAGCCATTCATATTGCAGAGAATAGGGAATAGTTTTGATCTCTCTGATTGGCTGAAATTGGAGACAAGAGACAAGTTAACTGGCGCTGATGCGAGCACCATCTGCTGAATTGTTTAAATGGAACAGAGCATAGTTCTAAACAATGGCACAAAATGAATTAGAAATAAAATCATTTACCTAATACTATGTTTAAAGAAAAACAAGTTTAGTGAATTAGGCGTAGAATTTAATTATCTACAAGTTTTATTTGAAACATTTTTATCTAAAATTAATTTGTAACTTCTACGCAAAGAAAAACTTATTTCCAATGTTAAACGCCTATGGCCCGCGTTTTGATTTGATTGAACAGCCTGTACCTATGTATATCTGTATCAAGAGTTTGCTAATTTAATGAAAATATGTTCCTCTGATATTCCTTAGGGTTTTTTCTAAAGATTTTTAATTACAACAAAGAAAATCTTGATTAAAACAAATAAAATTTGATTATAATAATGAAAAAGTTTAACTAATAATTACGTAAAAAAAATTGTTTATAATATTTACTGTCACTGTATAATGTAAAAATTAATATATTTTTTTGCTTTTAATTTTTTTTTTTTTTGAGCATTGTAAATCAAGGAAACCTAGGAAATTTTCTCATAGGAGCGCAAGATTTCTGGTTACGCCACTGATTGACATCATAAGTATTTAAAAGAATAATGCTTGATCAATATGTTTATTTCATAAATTGTTGATATATTTAAAATTCTTAAGTATATCTTTTTATATATAAAAAGTTAAGTTAGTTTTGCCGCCCCCATGCTTGGCCGCCTTTGTTCTGGGAACAAAATGAATACCCGCTAGGATCGGGCCTGTATAGCACATAGCGATTCAGCTGAATTAACTATTTGAAAGACTCAGTGGCGATTAGTTAGGAGTAATGTCAACGTGGCGACTTTCGATGTGACGGCTAATGTAGCAACGGCCTGTAGTGGGTATGATGTCGACGTGGCGACTTTCGATGTGACGGCTATCGTATCTACGGTTAGTAGTGGGGGGGGGGGGGGAGGGGTGTTGTCGACGTGGCGATTTTCGATGTGACGAATTTCGTAGCTACGGCGTGTGGTGGGGATTAGGTGCCGACGTGGCGACTTTCGATGGCACGGTTTTTCGATGCTACGGCTATTCGATAGCGTGGTTATCAATTGCGTGACATGCTCCGACTAACATCAAGGCAACACACGGATTACAACCGCAATACAAAACCGTTATGTCATATTTAGTGATCGACGAAATCCAACGTGTACTTCACGCCAACTTCAAAATCGGTTAAATCGGACACATGACGTATTGGTTAGCGACCAAACTGTGCGCAATAGATTACACGAAGTACACTTAAGATCTAGGTGACCCATGAAAATTCCACCTCTAACAGCAAGGAATCGCAGAGGGCGTCTTTTATGGGCATAAGAACATCAAACTTTTACAAATGAACAGTGGTTATCTGTTTCTGTATGGTTCTCCAGTAAATCCAGATATGGTATTTACAGCGATTCAATAAGAATCCGAGTAATGGAGCCAGTCAGATCGCTTAAATCACTAGAATACATTCCAAAAAGTCAATCTTTTAGAGGTGATACAAACATGACGTGGGTTGGCGTAAGTATTGTAGGAAAAGCTGATCTCGTTTTCATCCAAAGCAATATGACCAGTTAAATTTACATTGAACAGGTCATTTTATCTATCGTAGTACCATATGCATGTGCGGTGGATGAAAATTTTGTTTTGATGCAGGGTAATGCTAGTCGACATACTGCAGAAATTTTAATGGATAAGTTAAATCACCAAGAAACTTCATTATTACTATAGACTCATTAGTCCCCGGCAGTGGCGGATTTAAGGGGAGTCGCCATATACCTATTAACTAATATATTGCAGATCCTTTCCTTTTCTTGAAGCCAACACTCTGAAATGGAAATATCATTGCTGCATAAGTCTATCTCACACAAACACCCAACCTGAAATTATGCGCATGGTCGTGTACCTTGACTACTATTGGCTAACGACGACATCATGGTCACTTTTATCATTTAGATTGCGAATCACAGCCCGAAGGAACACCGTTGATATAGGTTCTGAATATTGATGATTATCGCGAGATATATTAAATTTAAATTTGAGAAATTAAGAAATGTACCTACTATTTATCTTGTGTGTAAATTATTGAATATAAATATTAGTAATAATAAATGAAGTATTCTATTGTTAAATTTGATAAATAATTTGCTTTGTTGTACTGTAAAAATAATAGGAACATAATTTGGTCCGGATTAATTTATTTAGGTGACAGTAAGATATAGAAGAATAAAAGAAATAATTTATAAAATATTTATTGATTTTTAAATAGCAAAATTCGATGATACTTATTTTTAATATAATATGTTTTTCCACCAGTAATTTCGTTTCGTGGTAAGGTCTAATTTTTATAAATATGTCAATAAAAATATTTATAATTTGTGTTTTGTGGTTTTCTAAAATAGTTTGTTCTTTAACATTTAAAGGAGAGCATTTGCTGAAACACATTAATAATCATGCGTTGTTTTAATTTTTTATTTCTCACCATTTTCTCTTGGCTTTGCCTATATACCCTTTCAGCCTTTTTACCACATCCTTTGAGGGATATAAGAGGCTCCCCCATTTTTTATATTAATTAATACGCTTTATCTTCTATCAGAGTACAAATACTCGAAGCTTGAAGTACAAGTACAAGCAGAAATGAAATCAAACGTCAAACCCTGTGCTCGCTGCATCAGCCGGCTACAGCTGTGAGCGTTAGCCAACAGTACTAACAGTAGTCAAGAATTACGAGCATGCGCATAATACCAAGTTGGGTGTGTGAGATAGACTTATGCAAAAATGATATTTCCATTTCACAGTGTTTCCTTCACCTACTCTTATGGGAAAGATACGAGCATTACTAATATATAAGTTTAATTGGTATATGGGTGTCGTACCTGGCGGAAGCCATGGGCCTCGGGTTTAGGGGGGGGCTCGAAATAAAAAAATACTGATATTTTTAAAATTTCAATAAATAATATTTCACAAATTTGTATATACCATCATATGGACGCTAAAAAATTCCTTGAGGTAGTAGTGACATTTCTTGCCGCGGAATGATAGTATAATTTTTGGATAATGAAAGAACATACTTTCAAGTTTTTAATCCTGCATTTTTTACCAAAATATCTTGAAGATGATGGACATCGACCTCTACGTACCGATGCAACCAATTTCTGAAGCTCTTCTCTACACGTTTCAACATGTCCTGCCGAATTAATTTCTTCAGCTAATGTACGGTTGGTGGACGATGTTTGTAAACATCTGCCTTGAGATATCCCCATAAAAAATCACATGGCGGTGAGGGCAATGTTTCACTGACGTCTCATCTCGATTCGAGATGCGCGCTCTCGATTTTAATTTTACGCCATGTGTTTTTTATTGGGATATCGCAGGGCAGAGGTTTATAAACACCGCCTTACAACCCTACTTCAGCTGAAGAGTATTATTTAGCATGAAATAGCCCGAATGTTAGAACATGTAGAGAGGAGCTTCTGAAATAATTTGCATCAGTACATGGAGAACGGTGGACACCACCTTCAAATTGTTTTTTAACTGCATGATTTAAAACTTCCAATTATATTCTTTCATTATACAAAAATAAATTTTGTCTATAAGCAATATTTTTTATTTTATTCGCCTTCAAAATCAGGATGTTTCTAGGCCCCACCCTGTATCATTTGTTTTAAAATTTTAAATTTAATCTTTTTTTGAATAGTTGTTTTAACTAAACAAACACTTTTAAACCGTTCATATGCAAGTACAATTAAATACTATACATTTTTTTAAATCTTACTGGGCAAAGGGGCCTCATTTTCTACTGCCGCCAGGGGCCTCTATCAGTTTAAATCCGCCACTGGTCCCCGGATATGAATTCATTAGAACATGCTTGGGATATTTTCCAGAGATGGATGACAAGTGAAACTGACTACATCAGGACCGGACCGAGACTTTTGAGCGCCCCAGGCGAAAACTTTAGTTTGCACCACTTATTTATTTAAATTTAGATACCCATATCATACTGATGATATTTATTTAATTTGTTCAATCAAGAAGGATCAGCTGAAATATCTTGGAATAAATCAATAAGGCCTTGGAGATCCAGAAATTTATTATTGACATCGGGACGTTTCGGACCTTAATGGTCCATCTTCAGCATTAACAAAATTTGGAAAAGTATAATGAAAGTAGACAATGTACAAGACATCTTGTCAAACAATACTTGTCTTGCAAGCTCATTCATAAGTTTAATATGGAAATTTGACAAGTTGCATTGCACTCTATAAATTTAATTTTATTCTTCGACAAGTATTGTTTGACAAGATGTCTTATACATTGTCTACTTTCATTATACTGTAATGTGCAGTGCCCGCCGTCGCCGCCACTGTCACCGCCTCTGTCCCCGTCGCTGTCGCCGCCGCTATCGCAGGGACGAGCGAGTGTCTATTGTTAGCGACGACGCAACAGACTTGTCGGAACCGGCTTAATTACGCGGTTGATGTAACCTATGTTAGAGTTTTTATATATAATAGTGTTCTAGTAAGTTCTCGAATACAAATGCCGGGGTATATAAGCACCGTTAGCGAAGGCGTTGGACAGTCTGATATAAATAAGCGTTGCGTGTTAAACAGTTGGTGATATAAACAGATAGTCGACAAACATAAATAAATATAGTTGTATAAATAAATGAGATATATTTTTTAAATACATAATCTTAGTGTTTAAATGTTTTATAATATTCTGAGTCTTAATTAGTGTTTAATATTTGTTTAATCGTAGTGTTCGTTATATTTATCTTCTTTTAATTATATTTAATATCTATTTTTCGTTATGATAAACTTTTATTTTAATTAAAAATAATTGTCTAATATTTACATTCCACCCAAGTAAAAATAAAAACGTTACAATACTTTTACAAATTTCGTTAATGCTGAAGATGGACTATTAAGGTTTGAACCGTTTTGATATCAATAATAAATTTCTGGATAACCAAGGCCTTATTCATTTATTCCGAAATTTATTTAAGAAATATTTTATTTATCTAACATAATTATGTATAATATAATAGCACAAATAAATATCTGATGTAACTATTTAACAATTCATCCTAGGTAAAAATATAAGAATCTTGTTTTGTATAAAATTTTGCACTCTTGTAAAATTTCTATATGTATCGCGGGCTCCTATTTCCGGAAACTTTTGATATGTTAATCAGCGCAGTTTTCTATGCAGGACTCCGTATAACGCTTTTCTTGTAGTGTTATAGTCTTCGGGATATTGAGGGTATTTTTTCAGTCAATTTTCTGGACATTACTTCTTCCGTATTTAATTTTGACACTATCTACATCGTTTTTAATTGATAAAAACACCAACAAATTTAAACATTATTCTTTTTATAGTAGAACGCAAGTAGGATTTAATTACTAGTTTAAGTTTGCTGAAATTTGTTTGTTTGTACTAGTAACTGTTCTGGAATAATTGTAAGATTATGTTTAAAGCAACTCGCAAATTCGCCTTTTGATTCCAGAATGTTTACATAAAATTACACTCAAAGACGAATCAATATACCTACTACACTTATGAATAATTTTTAATTAAAAAAAAAAAATCTCAAAAAAGGCGCCCTAAAACAAATTTCGCCCCAGGCGGACGCCTGGCTTGCCTGTAGCTTGGGCCGACCCTGGACTACTTTAATAATCACCGAGACCTTTTCTCAGTTCTTCATGGAGAGTGGAAAGCAATACCACAAGAAGACACTGAAAATTTAATTTTAAGAATACTCAACCCTATTAGAGCAGTTTTATATAATAGTAGAGGTCATACTGGTTACATATAATCATCTTTCATTTTAGGCTGTTTCTTTGTCATAATTAAAACTTAAAGCGGCGTTTTTTTTCTCACAAATTTTAAATCCATCGATATGTCCCGTATTGTGATATTATAAATCTGGCCTCACCTCACTCTAAATTCACGCACCGCCACTGAGTAGAGGTCATACTGGTTACATATAATCATCTTTCATTTTAGGCTGTTTCTTTGTCATAATTAAAACTTAAGTTCAACTAATTTTTTAAGTTCTAATTTGTGATTTTTGTACCATTTTAGTTAAATCATATTGTAAATTTACAAATTTGTTTAATAAATAAAATATTCCTGTACGGTTTTGAGTAGAGTAATTTTATTGCTGGAAGCGACAGAGTCCAATTTTCTTACTATAGTATTGTTATGAAGAGCCGCAAATGTCGGTTTAAAATCCTAGCTCGTAGAAAGAAGATTTTAAGACATCCAAGGCTTGTTATGACTCATACCATCCATTGTTTGTTCAATAGTTTATCGGTTTCGGAAAATGAAGACATTCAGATCAATTCTGTAAATAGTTCCTCCGGATGTTACTACACAGTTACGTTACTATGATATAACTTTCATAGTAACTTAGATAGGCACTTTAATTTTTTTCATATTGTGTAGCATAGAGTTGTAACCAACAGTATTACTATGAAAGTTATGTCGTAAAGACAGTTACTATTATCGAAGTGAAATTAGTAGCAAGTTGCTATTTGCAAATCGCACTGCAATAGGTACCATAGTTTTTAAACATTTATCTAACCTGAATATTGAAAACATGTTGAATACTTCAGAAAATATTTAGACAATTTGTCATCTATGAAATGTCAAAATAATTAAACGTGCCGAAGTGAAATACGAAAGTGAATTCGCTACAGTTAAAAATTTTGTTTAAATTTCTAGGAAAAATAAGGATTTGTTAATTGTATTAAATATATTCTTCAGTGAAAAGGAGTTTAATAAAAGTGCAATATGTAATAGTTAAGATTGGAAGCTAATTATAATTTAATATATTTTAAATTTCTTTTAATTTAATAAACCATTTGTTTAATTCGACGTACCTGCGATTACGGAGTACCTATAAGAAATACAAAACACTAATACATTAGCAATGAAGTGTTTCAGTATAGTGCGGATTAAAACTACCACACGAGATTCTAGTTAACGAAAATATAAAATGTAACACTACACATCTCGAAACTCTAGTTTGAGACTCGTAACGATTCAGAGTGATAAACATATAGGATTATTTCTTTTACTTGGGATTGTACCACTGTCTTTTACCTCTTTACTATACCTTTGGTTTGTTTAGTTCTTAGAATTTGTTCAAATGAATTGATGAGAGCATCCTTACAATTATTTGGAAGCATTCTCCCTTGAAAAGGTTAAATAATACTTTTAACCAGAAGACTAAACGATTTTTTTTATCTCTTATAAACATTTTTATCATATACAGTTTATTTCTTGTAATAAAATAGGAGTAAGTTATTTTATTACATAGTTTTATTTGAAATATATTCATTTTTGTAATAAGTTACATCGTATTTACCACGTTTTATCAGTTGCTATGAATAGAAACTTTTATAATAACAAGTTACTATTTTTATAAAGACTTTCGAATTACAGAATACCAAATAGTGCAAAGTAACTATGAATGAGCGTTTATAGCAACAGTAACTCAAATGGTTACTATTTGCGTAGTAACTCGGTTACAAAATTGGGCTGCTTATTAATATTTTTTTTTAAATACCCTATTTGTTAATATGATGAAGGACCACGTTTTCCAACTTACTCAAAAAGTAAATTATGATGGTTGATGCACTCAGCAATTATCTTCTTGTTTTCTTCCACAGAATCATTTGGATTGAGACCAAGAAATCTACACTTTATAATCTTAAATTGCCCTATTGAGAAAGAAATCAAAATAATGTACATGCCATCTAACATATTAAAACCAGTGTATGTTGCGAAGCACATTATTACTATCTCTACGAAAAATATTACATGGTGTCCTAGTACAGTCCTAGAAAAAAGCTTTAATTATTAACCAGGAATTGATCAATAAAACTTTATTGAAAAAAGGTGTAACATTTTTAGATTAATTTTCTTTAAATTACACCCTTCTTGGGGACCCCATTTACGCCTTGATGTAAACTTAAATTAAACTGTAACTACTTTTTGGAAGGGACAGATAGACGCGGATCCGATGTCAATAAAATGAGCCTGCTGCCCTGCGGATCAGTTGCAACGGATTGCTGAAATTTATCCCATCTTTACCTGTTCCATTCTCTTAGTGCTTTGGGCATCCAGATATTATTTATAAGGTTCTCCTCGCCTCTGAAGTAAGAAGTTATGCAAAACCCTATTGAAGTTAGCAGTATGCCGACATCATAAACTCTTGTAGCTAGATTCGCTATTTTGTATATATTCTGAACAGCAGGCCGTTCATATTCTGGTAAAATGGTCAACTTACAAAACTTGGAGTCTACCGTATCTATAAGTTTTAGGAGTGGTGCGTGTTTTGCAAATAGGGTATATAGTTTTATAGTTAGCTGAAACGGAATATATTTTCACTGATGTTTTAACTTAAAGGGTGTGTAAACCAAAAATCAAAATTGTAGAATGAAAACTTCTAAGAACAAATTTTTAAACCGCATATTTCTATTGTTAAAAATAGAAGAGTTATAAAAGTTTTAAACAACGCGTCCGCCGCTTGTGACGTCATATCGACATCAGCCGGCCAAACCAGCTTTGTCTTAACAATAGTAATCTCCTTGCGTTATTTATATTACGTGTGTTCAACCTTTAACCCTACAGTGGTAGTGTGGAGTCTATGAGACTCCAGAGATTTTAAATGTTTATTTATTTGGTAATTAATTTGAATATGTTCATGTTTGTTTCTCTACCTTCCTAACTTTGTAGTATACTACAGAATATTATGCGCAAGTAGCGGATTACTTTTGCTTACTTTATATTTCTTTTTCTGTGCATGTACCATTTATTCCATATAAAAAATATGAATTTCGATAAAAAGAGAAAAGTTTAAAAGTGTTTTCAACGAAACAGACATAAGAGTGTTCAAACAAGTATGTGTTTAAAACATGCAAATATGATTTATTAACGTTGTGTAAATAATCATTATTATATGTTAATTTAATTATTTGTATGTAGATACATGCATATACTCAAAAGAAATATAATTAATTTTTTATGTATATTTTGTATGGAGTGGATTATGTACGAGTAGTTTATAAAAATGTGTGAATTTAAACTTAATACTTTCTAAACTGTAACAAGCAACCAAATTTTATATTCAACTTTAATGTATAGGTTTGTTCGAACCGTCAGTTCTAGTCAGTTCGGAACTGTTCCAGAATTAGGAGTTCTGCGCATGGCATGTAGAAAAACAAATTCTGAACTGTTCTCTCTTGGCCAGGTTCGAACGCTCGCATAGATTTAAATTTGGCGGTGCAATATATAATTTGGCACATGCATTTGTTTTGACTTTTGAATAACTTAAAATTATTTTTAAAAATGAGTGGTCATGGAGAAGGTATGCATAATGAAATAATAAATTGTTATTAAGTAATTATAAATACATATTATATTTTCAGGTGTAATCATTGTGCATACGTGGGGTATGCACAATGATTACACCTGAAAAAAAGGAGTATAAAGAATGGACAACAAATTTAATTTGTTCTTTTGTAACTTATAAGCTTATTTTTTTTTATAGAATTTTTTGTTTTTTATATTTATCTAGCGTACAATACAATTTCATTTTTTGTTTCATAATAAAAAGAGTTTAATTTTATTTCAACAAATATCTAATTTTATTTTAAATATTTAAAATTCCTTAACATACTAGCTTAAAATAATAATAATAATAATAATAATAATAATAATAATAATAATAATAATAATAATAATCATAATAATAATAAAAATAATAATTAATAATAATAAATAAAATATATCATCACGGCTTATTACGCATTATAATAATAATGATAATAATTAATAATAATAAATAAATAAAATATATCATCGCGGCTTATTACCCATTATAATAATATCTAATAATAATAATAATGATAATAATAATAATGATAATAATAATAATAATAATAATGATAATAATGATAATAATAATAATAATAATAATATTGTGATACAAAAACACAAACAAAAGTTAATTATCTCTTCTATTAAACAGCTGTTCTGCTATATAATTTTTTCTAGCTGCACCATCCCTATCATCATTTATTTTATTATAGTTTTTCGAGTGTAAATCCTAATAAAATATCATTCAACATTGATAATAAATTAATGACATTACACAAAAAACTTACCTTAAGAAAAATAAATAACAATAAAAAATGAAGGAAACTAGTACATTAATCTAACTATTATTTCCTAGCATTCAAGTTTCGGCTTCTAAATCTCAAACAAAATTCCTATACTTTTCATTGCGCATACTCAGAATTTGAAATACCTGCTCTCTAGCAAGAACTGGTAGAACCGTTCTATGAGAATTTGAATTTAAAATTCAACACGTCCGAACGCTGAACTGATAGTTCTCAGAATTTCGAATTTAAGAACTACGGGGTACGAACGCTTTTAAGTGAAATGCGCAGGCGCACTAGTTCGCGAACTGCTTAGAACTGACGGTTCGAACAAACCTTATGTTAAATGGTGTAATGTTAATATAAATACTATATTTAAAAAAAAAATCTTTCAGACACTAATATTAAAGAATAATATATTAACGGAATCTGTAAGACTCCGCGGCACCGGTAACATTAAATTTTTGGGCGCCATCACTGCAAGGTTTATATAAAACTACAATATTTATTTTCAAAGTCATCAATTTTAAAATGTAAATTGCGAACTACATGGTTATGACTGGGAGTAAAATGCTTTCGATTGAAACGATTTTTCCAAACGTTATATCGTTGGGAATCCTTTTCTTTCCGAGAAAATTATGTAATGTTTACGGTAGAATTCTTCAAGTTGTTATTACAGTTAGGCGGCATGACAACAAATATCTAAGAATTTACAGGATGTAAATGAAATAAGTACATTAAATTTAACCAGTAACATAACTCATCGAGAGAAACAATATTTCTTAATAGCTTGTTTTATTTTAGTAATTGACAGTCCTGTCAGTTGTTGCAATTAAATTTTAACATTAGTAATAAACTTGTTTATAAGGTAAAATTCTGGCAAAATGCTTATGTTTATGAATAGCAGATACACGGGCATTTTAATTACCTATGGTGAAGTTCTCAAGGTCAACGAAGCTACACGAAAATCATCCTCTTCGTAATATTCGTAAATTTATGTTGTACCACATACAATATCTTCGAGATTATCACAGTTTGATGTGTCACATATGGCACTTTGGAATATTTTAATAGAGCAACAGTTTGTGACGGCTGGAGCCGTTACAATTGTAAAAATATTAATTGACTTAAACTGTATAAATTATAAAATATAATAAAAGATAACAATTTTTATTTTACGTGAACGTTACCAAAAAATGACAAAATATCAATTAATGTTTATTTACTTTTCGTCACCTAGTTTCCAAAACAATCCCCCAAACCTCACTTTATTTCCTTTATTCCCCCCATGTGACTGGATGCACATTATAATACTCCCCCGCCAGACGAAAAGAAAATAGATATTTTACAAAGAAATTACTACAACAATTATAAAAATTATGATAATTAATTAAACTTCTTGGCCTTCTAATCTACCGTTTCCATTGCCTAATTGACGAATGGTGCAGGTGGAGTTTGTGTAGTTTTGTTTTGTGATGGGGGTAGCGGATGAAGGAATGCGGGTTTTAGTCTGTTTATTGATATATTTTCATGTGTGTTATCTTTTAAAATAGTGAAGTATTTATCTGATCTCGCGATGACTTTGTATGGGCCGGTGTAAGGTGGTTGTAGTGGAGTCTTGATGGAGTCTGTGCGAATGAAAACGAAGTCAGTGCGATAAAGATTTGGGTTTGTGTAATGATGTTTGTTACATGTGGATTCTGAAGGAGGTACGGCTGTCAACTGAGACATATGTTTTTTTAATTTTTTTAGATATAAAGGTAAATCTAAGTGGTCAATGAATTTGCTGGAAAACGATTTAGGAATTTCTCCGGGTAACCGCAATTTTGCCCCATACACAAGCTCTGCGCAGCTACATTGCAATGGTTCTTTAAAAGCAGTTCTAAGTCCTAGTAGAACGAAAGGTAAATTATCATGCCACTCATCCGGATGATCACAAGCTTTTAATGCTGTTTTAAGTTGTCTATGGAACCGTTCAATTATACCGTTAGTTTCTGGATGGTAAGATGTTGTACGTAGTCTTGTGGAGTCAATTAGTGATAGTAACTGGTTGAAAAATGATGATTCGAACTGTGCGCCGCGATCTGTTGTGATTGTTGAAGGAATTCCGAATCTGGAAATCCATCCTGATACGAATGCTTTTGCGATGGTTTCTATTTTACTGTCTGGAATAGCGATAGCTTCAGGCCATCTCGTGAATCTGTCAATGCACGTAAGTATATAGCGACAACCCTTAGAAATGGGCAATGGACCAACTAGATCTATATGTATAATATCAAAACGCGCTGTAGGGATTTGGAATTTTTTAAAGGGTGCTTTTGTGTGTCTAGTGATTTTACAGGTTTGACATTTTTCGCAAGTTTGTGTCCAGTTTTTTACATCTGTGTGCATGTTTGGCCAAATGAATTTTGAGGCAATAAGTTTTCGTGAAGCATTAATTCCGGGATGTGATAAGGAGTGTAACTGATTAAATAGGGATCGACGAAATTTCGGTGGAATATACGGTCGAAGATTTTTGGTCGATGTGTCGCAATATAATCGAAGTGATGTGTGTGGTAGTTTTATTTTTTTTAAAACGTAAGAGACTTTTAGTGTTATTTAGTAGTGAACGTAATTCAGGATCAAATTCTTGGCATTTTGCCAGTTCGTCGTAAGAAGTATAAGGTATGTTTGTGATGGAGTTAATTTCTGTTCTTGAGAGTGCGTCTGCTGCGTTATTACTTTTACCAGGGATGTGTCTTATGTCAGTAGTGAATTGAGCAATGTAATCTAAGTGTCGTAATTCTCTTGGGGAATAATTCGATGAATTTTTATTAAAAGTGTAAGTGAGTGGTTTATGGTCTGTTAAGATAAAAAATTCTTGTCCCTCAATAAAATAACGAAATTTTTTGATTGCTAAATAAATTGCATATAATTCTCTCCCGAACGTACTGTATCTTTTTTCCGTTTCATTGAAACAAGTTGAAAAGAACGCTAGTGGTTTCCAAGCGTTGTTTTCTAATTGTTGTAAAACCGCTCCCGCGCCCGTGTCAGATGCGTCAACTATTATACTGGTAGGAGAATTTCGTTTTGGGTTAGATAATGTGGTGACGTTTATTAATGCTTTTTTTATGTTTTTGACAGCTGTCAGTTCTTGGCTATTAAGTGTCAGTTTTTTTGTGTTTGAGCGTTTGTTGTCAATTAATTTGTTTAGAGGTTGAAGAATTGTGGCGCAATGTGGAATGAATCTGTGATAAAAATTTATAAGACCAAGAAACTCACGTAATTGTTTTTGTGTTTTAGGTATTGGAAAGGTTTGTAGTGTCTGAATTTTTTCTGTTAAAGGAGTGATTCCGTTTTTGTCTATGTGGTGCCCAAGAAACTCAATTTCTGATCTGCCAAATTGACATTTGTCTGGATTAATGATGACTCCGTAGAGCTGGAGTCTGTTGAAGAGAGTTTTTACATGTTCTTCATGTTCTTCTGGTGTGTTGCTTGCTATGAGTATGTCGTCAATGTAAGCAAAACAGTAATTTAGACCGCGTGTTACTTCGTCGATAAATCGTTGATATGTTTGTGCAGCATTACGGAGTCCGAAAGGCATGTGTGTATATTCGAATAGTCCAAAAGGTGTTGAAATAGCGGTTTTAGGTATTGAAGACGGTTCCATAGGAATTTGATGGTAGGCTTTAACTAAATCGATTTTCGAAAAAATAGTTGCATTTTCCAAATTCATAGTGAAATCTTGTATGTGAGGAATTGGGTATCGGTCTGGAACAGTTATGCTATTTAATGCGCGATAATCCCCACAGGGACGCCATGTGTTTGGTTTCTTTTTGGCCATATGGAAAGCTGATGACCAATTACTTGATGATTGCCGAATAATACCGAGTTCGAGTAAATTATTGAATTCATTTTTGGCTGCTATTAGTTTTTCGGGTGGTAATCGACGAGGCCTTGTAAAAACAGGAGATCCATCTGTGTCAATGCGGTGAGTGACATGATGTTTGATGACTCGGTTAACGTCAAAAGGATCAGTAAGAGAAGGAAAATCGTTTAAAATATTTTGAAACTTGTTATCTCATTGGATCAAAGAAATACAATGTCTTTTGAAAGATGAAGTGTTGATATAAAGTTCCCGGTTAGTCATATCAATGATTATACGAAAGTATTGTAGGAAATCTGCTCCTAAAATGGCATGTTTAACATTTGCGATAATAAATTTCCAGGAAAAAGTAGTATTAAGCCCAATGTCTAGTGTCAGTTTGACAGTACCGTATGTTTGAATTTTTGTTTGATTGATGGCGTTGAGTGAATGTTTTTGAGTATTGCGTACTTGTGTGAATGAAGGTGGGATAATACTCACTTCTGCACCAGTGTCAACTAAAAATTGACAGCCTGACAACTTGTCAATTACAAAGAAGAGGGGGCTGGAGACGGAAAGATTAGCGCTGGAACAAGTAGGTAAATTGGTATTTTTATAATCAGTTATAGTATGAATATTGACCGTTTGACGAGGAGAACTCAAATTCCGCTTCTGCTATTTGCTGCAACCAGGTTGACAGCTTCTTGCTTTATCACCGAAGTGGTAGTGATACCAGCAGATATTGCTGCCATCACTGGTAGTGAAGAAGGAGGGTGAATCGTCGTGTCTGGAAGAATGAGGTGTAGGGCACATCGAAGGTCTACGCTGAGGCGGGTTGGAGAAATTAGTAAGTAACTTTTTGATATTCTGAAGTTCCGCTTGCAATTCTCTGATTTCAAACGTATTTACAGGTTGTGGTGAAGTAGTGTTCGGCTGAGCAACTTCTACTAATTTATCTGCAATTTCGGCTGTTTCCTCAATGCTAGATGTTTTGGTGGCGGCTAATATTAATTGCATGTTGGGTGGTAGCTTTTGCAGAAAAAGATGATTTATAATTTTGTTTTCTTCTTGTGTCGATCCAGTTAGTTGTTTCATTTTTCGTAAAAGGTGAGATGGTTTTTCATAATTTAAGGCGTTTATATTTAAAAGCGCGTTGAATTTCTGTACATCTGTAGGTGTTGTCCTTTGGAGCAGTGCTACTTTGGTGGTGTTGTAAGGCTTGTCAACTGGTCGTTCGAGAATGAGGTCTCGTATTTCAGCAGCATGCTCTGGATGTAGAGCTGTAACTAACACATTATACTTGCTAGTCTCAGAAGTTATATGATGAGAAGCGAAAATGATTTCAATTTGCTTAAACCAGAGCTCAGGATCTTCTGGGAAAAATTCTGGAAGTTTAAACGAGGAAAGAGCAGAAATGTTCTGAAGTACTGAAATAGGAGGGTCAGGTGAGGCAAGTAGTTCATCTTCTTTGTCCATAGCGAAAGAACGTATTCCACAAGGGGTCACCAGTTGTGACGGCTGGAGCCGTTACAATTGTAAAAATATTAATTGACTTAAACTGTATAAATTATAAAATATAATAAAAGATAACAATTTTTATTTTACGTGAACGTTACCAAAAAATGACAAAATATCAATGAATGTTTATTTACTTTTCGTCACCTAGTTTCCAAAACAATCCCCCAAACCTCACTTGATTTCCTTGATTCCCCCCATGTGACTGGATGCACATTATAAATTACTTCCATACCATATGCAAAAATTTCATTGTTTCCAGCATTTCAATTTTGCGAATGAGTTGTATTATTCACTGATAGGGCTGGATAAATTAAAGAAAGTATCTTTAATAATGCACAATACACTTATCTGGTCACAAAAATCCTCATACTGTAAGAAGGAAATCCAATTTTCAACAAAAAATATCATTAATTGTTTGGGCGGGAATAAACTGACGACGAGTCATTGGTCCTCATATAATCCCACCTCGTTTAAATGGACAAAAGTATGTATGTACTTACATTTTTTGAATAACGTATTTAAACTATTATGATTTGTTGTGTTGACACGTTCACACGAGAAAATTCATTTCATAACCTCCATAACTACATATTTATTACTAATAAAATCGTAATAGTAGAATTTTTAAAATAAAGAAATTTAAAATTTGGATAACAAAATTATAAAATTGTGTATTAACACAGGTTTCTGAACTTGGGCGAATAGGGTGCGAGCAGACACGTGACTCGGGCATCCTTGACGTGTTTGGAATTAGCTGATTTGTATGCGCATGTCATTTTCACAAGAACAGTGTCACTTTGACAAGACCAATGTTTTGACTTATTTTGATTTTGAACTGCTAAAATCTTATTATTGTACAATTTTCAGACAGTAAAACACATGAAATTAAAAATAATCACTTCTCAACAGTTCAAAATTAAAATAAGTTAAAACATTGGTGTTGTCAACATTTTTCTTGTCAAAATGATAAGCGCACACAAATTAGTTGATTCCAAGCACGCCAAGGACGCTCGACTCACGTGTCTGCTCGCACCCTATTTACCCAAGTTCAGAAACTTATTACACAATTTTATACTTTTGTTATCCAAATTTTAAATTTTTTTATTTTAAAAATTGTACTATTACGATTTTATTAATAATAAATGGTGTAATTTCATGTTTGCTGAAAATGTTTCCACTTTTGAGATTTACCCACCTTAGACAACACTGGCCATAGTATAATTCAAGTACAGTTTTACCACAATAGAATTGCAAATAATAACGTTTCGCATAATATCGTTAGAAATAAGACAATTGAAAATAAATATTTGATAAAATACAAATTTAATCATCATAATTCTGATACATTTAATGTACTCATGGCTGGTCACAAAGGTATTTACTTTAACTCAGATTCCTCTGAAGAACTGTACAAAAATTTATTATACGCTCTAAAGGAATGTGCCTGTAACTCAAGTATGACAAAAATTCGAAACCTTCAACCCATCAATTTTGAAACTAAAAGTAGTACAGAGTTTAAACCTTGGTTTAACTCGGACTGCAAGTCATATAAAGCACAGGCCGCAAGATGTCTAAGACGTTACAAACACAACCCTTGTAGAGAAAATTTAGAATCTTACCGTAAAACCAAGAAAGAATACAAAAACAAAATTTAATATTTTAAAAAATGTTACGAAAGCGATATTAAACATTCATTAGCTAACACAAAAAACAATAGCGAATTTTGGCAAAAAGTTCACAGATTAACTTGTAAAAAATTCGTGTACCACGATATTCCAATTCAAGAATGGCGGCAGTTCTACTGCTCGTTGAGTGCGAACAAAGTATTTGCTGACAACAATATATATTTTGATTGCCTTCACCCCCTCTTCGATTGCGATATAAGCTTGGAAGAATTACAGGCAAATATACAAAATTTTAAAAACAATAAATCACCAGGTAGTGATGAAATCAATTACGATTTTTACAAAAATTTGCCTGAAAATTGGATGCATTACATCCAAAACTTTTTTATCATTTTGAGAACTGAAGCAATTCCTGAGGACTGGTCCAAAATACAAATGTGCATGCTATTTAAAAAGGGTGACTCAAATATGCCGGAAAACTATCGCGGTATCGCTTTAATTAATAACTTATGTAAAGTATATACACAGATTTTATATAATAGATTGAGCTTATGGTTACAAAATAATAATTTGTTATCCGAGAATCAGTCCGGGTTTAGATCAGGTAGAGGAACAATAGATAATGTATTTTGTTTAATTTCACTGGCTCATTTAAAATTAAGACTCAAAAAGGGAAAAATGTACGCCGCGTTTATTGACTTTACAAGAGCTTTTGATACAATTAATCGCACGAAATTGTGAGATAAAATGTATAATATTGGCATTAGTTCTAAGTATATAAGAATTCTTCAAAATTTATATAATAACACAAATATTTACATAAAATGCAAAGATAGACAAAATGAAAATGCCCCTATCCCCCTTAAAGAAGGGGTGTTACAAGGTGAAATTTTGAGTCCCATTCTGTTTGCTACTTACATCAACGATCTCGAAGAATTTTATGAAAAAATAATGAACAAGGAGTAAATGTAGACGGATATCACGATATTTTAATGTTGGCGTATGCCGATGATATCGTTTTGTTAAGTGACACCCCTATTTCATTACAACATAAACTAAATCTCTTGGCAGAATATTGCAACACAAATGACTTAAATGTAAATATATCAAAAACAAAAATTTTACCCTTTTTTCGTGGCAGAAAACCAACATTACCTATATTCAAATATAACAATATTGAAATTTAGGTATCATTTTCTCATCCTCAGGTAAATTTTATGAAAACACTATACATGCAGATAAAAAAGCTACGTTAGCTACTTCAAAGGTCAATAGTGTTTTATCGAGAGCTAAATCTCAAACATGGAAAGAAAAAAGGTATTACTTCAATCAGTAGTTAAGGGTACTTTACTTTACGGTGCTGAAATTTGGGGACTTCGTTACATAAACAATCTCGAGAAGTGTCAAACTAGGTACATAAAAATAATGTTAAAATGTCTCCGTACTACCCCAGACTATATGTTGCGGATAGAAACTGGAATGCACCATAGTATCGGCCAAATAATTAATAGAAGTTTAAATTGGTACGCAAAGGTAACCAATATGGAACCCACTAGGTATCCCAAAATAATCCTTAATAGGTTAATTTATTTAAATGAAGGTATCGCAAATAAAGTTGAATTTAACTGGTATTCCCAATTAAAAGCTCTTTTTACACAATATAACCTTTCGGATCATTGGAGAACTCATATTATTAAATCTCAAATCAAAAATATAGTAGCATTATTCAATGATTACTCTGTCAGTAAAGATCTGGAACGACTAGATAACAGCAATTATAACGAGTATTATAAAGTAGTGAAAAAAAGAATTTTGTACAGCAAATTATTTACTCTTCAATATTTCCATTGCAAAAGTACGTTTACTAGCAAATCTACGTTTGCAAAATAAGGCAATATTCTCCATGCCATACAATAGTATAAAATACTCCTGGGAGACAAATTTTATTTGTTCTATATGTAACTGTAAAACAGAAGAAACTATAAAGCATTTCTTTTTTCATTGTCCAATTTATACCCCATATAGAAAAGAATTTATTTCAAAATATATTCCACCTAATTGTGATAATCCAAAGATTAATATTCTAATCGATGAACTAAATCTTAATACTGAAAAAATAAACAACATATTCTATTATACAATTAAATGTCTATCCTCAAGAAGTTTTTGTATTAATGAATGAAGCCAAATTAGTTCGTTTACTGTTATCCTTAATTTTTTGCATTAACTGAAATTTTATTTTGTACAAATTATTTTAGTATCGTCATTACGTAATGCAGTTGTATATCCTCTCTTTATATTTTGTATAAGGCTTTGTACCTTGAAACAAATAAATGTATTATTATTATTATTATTATTGTTATTAATAATAAATATGTTTTTCGTTGATAGTTTATTAAAACCTGTGTCTGCAAGTATGCAACCACCACCCGACAATTTTTGTGCTGTGTACATCGAACTTTGATTCAGACAGCAGAGATCTTGCCATTGGCAGGGAACGAAATTTTAAACAAATCTTTAAAGAATTTTAACTCAAAAAATAGAAGATTTAGAAAAAAAAATTATAAGAAAAATTGTTGCTCTCGACGAGTTGCATTACTGGTTAAATTTAACACACTCATTTCATTTACATCCTGTATATTTTAGTAAACGTTGTAAGGTCTACACAACCGATACTACGAAACTGCACTCATATGCAGTGGTCAAGTTCAACCGACTCTGTCACATATTTGCGGTTGAATATCTCAAGAAGTATTGTCTGTAGTAAATTGAGGTTTTCACTGTTGCTCTAAGATATTTTTTTTCTACATTTTAGTGCAAAGTTGGTTTTTTGGTTTACACCCCCTTTAATATTAGTTGATGTTATTTAAGTAAGTGTACAACGCTTAACGGATGGTAGAACTGACCCCATAGATCTGACAATAATTTTTGTTTTACATGCATTCTATAAGAACTGGAGCTGGAGGCTCTTAAAACTGACCAATCACGCCATAGTTCAAAATGCGACAAGATAGGGCTCATAGTAGTGGCAATAGTTCAATTGTATATACATTTAAAATAATAATACTTGATTTTCAAAAACAAAACAAAGGATCACGATCGCTTACCCAACTAAAAATGTACCTAATCACGACCAATTACGCACGACTTTTTTTATGTTTGATTCGCGTTCACGAGTTTGTTTTGTACTCACGTCGACCACGCCCAGCGGGTCACGATCGTGTCACGTAATCATTTCCATGTACATACATTTAAGCCTGTTTGACACAGTCATGAGATGTTATCAAATTTTTTAACAAATTGATACCAAACTTGTTTCATTGTAAACGAATGTTTTTAGACAAATAGGAAATTTGTTAACAAAATTATAATGGTGTCAAACGGGCTTAAAGATAAGTATATCTTTAGTGAAATCGAAGCAACTGTGTATAAAATTTTAGGTACAACAATAAAACTATTTTTATGCAAAAAATACTGTTGATGACATATTTCGACATACCAATAATAATAACAAGACTAAAATTAAATATAGAAATTAAGACTATTTTTAAAATAAATAATAGAAGATAACTTGTAACTTACGCCTGGTTAAATTTAATTCACGCCCGATCACGCACGGTAATTTGTTTGTGACTCACGCTCTCGTCCAATCACGACGCAAAATTTGTATTAAATTCACGATCTCGCGGGTCACCTCGTGTCTTATCGTTACCCGATAAAATCACGGTCCACTCCCACCTCTAAACTGAAGTGATGAAATCTTTGTTTTTTATGTATAACAGTAGTAAAATGCCGACAGTAAATTAAACTGTTTGTTTACATCTTAGCTACCATGGCGAAAACTGAAAAATTACACCCTGTGGGCGGTAAAGTAACACATGCGGGCGGAAAAGTAGAGCAAAAGCCCGGTGACTGATAAACAAAAGGTCAAAAATACAATTGGAATATTGGAAATATAATCAACACCCTTATTTAATATATATATAGGTACCGGGTGGCGCTCGAGATCCGTTACATAGGCATTTAACATGGGAAATAAGAATAATTTGAATATTTGCCTCCCATTAAAACTTATTGCAGTAAAACTTTATACACATGTTTGGGAACACTTACTGCATCATATTGATAACAAATTGTTTAAAATTAATTAAGAATAATTAAATAAAATAAGAAAATGTTATGACAATTTTAATGTGACAATTATTATTTCCTTTAAAAGAAAGTTTACCAGGTAAGTGATCGTTGTTTTACTATTTTCTATTTGTTTTTATTTATTTTTATTTGTTTCTATTTATTGTAGTTTTACTGTTTTTCTTGCTAAATTAAATTAAAAAGAAACAAATAAAAATAAATAAAAACAAATAAAAAATATTAAAACAAATAAAAACACAAACATAAATTGAAAAAATAAAAATTTGTGTGCTGGGGGTTTGAACCCACAATCTTTGGAACAAAAAGCTAGCACGCTACCACCTTGCAACCGAGCTTGCAACAATCACTTGCATATTAAGCTTTCTTTTATAGGAAATAATAATTGTCACATTAAAATTGCCATAACATTTTCCTAATTTACTTAATTATTCTTAATTAATTTTAAACAATTTATTATTAATTTGATGTAATAAGTGTTCCCAAACATGTGTATAAAGTTTTACTGCAATAAGTTTTAATGGGAGGCAAATATTCAAATTATTCTTATATCCAATGTTAAATGCCTATGTAACGGATTTCAAGCGCCACCATATATATATATATATATATAAAGTCCGTTTCCACGACTTGATCATCGACCTTTCAACTAATAGACCCAGTGTCTACTATTCATTTTTGGTTAGAATATTGTTTCAACATAAAAGAATAGAGATATATATTCTATCCTTCAACAGTACGGAAGTTCTCATAAATAGTTGTCAAAATTGACATTTTGCTGTTCCGTGTTTCGTGACAGCTGTTTGAGTTGTATATTATTTACTTTTTTGGAGAACATTTACAATTATTTCGGTCAATGTATAATTCGTGATATATACATACATGTGTTGTGGAGTTTATATGTGACAAAATAATGGGGAAACGGTGTATTTCGTGCAGTCAGCAGTGCGTACGCGGCTCAGCTGTGTCATTTCATATGTACGTTCTTATTAATTATTACTTCTCCACTATATATTAATATAATATATTTTTGTAGGTTTCCCAAAGATTGCGCAAGAAGCCAGTGGCTTCATGCTTTGCATATATCAGAACTTTCATTAAGAAAGGATTCTGTTGTCTGTTCCAAACATTTTTCTTCAGCTGATTACTTTGTGAACGGAGAATGTGGAAAGAATTGTCTTCATAAAACAGCTATTCCAAGAAAATCTATGTTATATATTTTGGAACAAGTCAAAATTTATAATTTGCAATAAATAAAAGGCCTTCAAGTTCCAATATTCTTTCTTGTTTAATTATATTGTGGACGTTTCGAGCTAAATCCGCTCATCATCAGCAACTAACAAATTTGTTGTTAATGGGCCGTGTCAGCGGTATGTTGCATTGTTGAGTTGGGGGCCCATGCTCCACCTGACTACGTTGAATATAATTCACATGTAATTTCACAATTTTGGATAATGTACAACAATGTAATTCTGCTTCAATACTATAAACATTTATGTATTTATTTATAATACTCAACTTGAAAATTTGTTAGTTGCTGATGATGAGCGGATTTAGCTCGAAACGTCCACAATATAATTAAATAAGAAAGAATATTGGAACTTGAAGGCCTTTTATTTATTGCACATTATCAACATGGTTCCCTCATACAACATTTAAAAATTAATAATTCTCAATTTTGCCGCGCTTTATTAACTTCCGTACTGATAAACGATAGAGATATTGGCCCGTATTCCGAGCGCGCTTTTATAATAAAAGTGCTTTTACGGAGCACACTCCTCATAAGAATATAATGTAAAAGCGCGCTCCATAAAAGTGCTTTTATTATAAAAGTGCGCTCGGAATACGGGCCATTATGTCTGCACCGTTATAACGGGACAAGCGTGTTGCTTGTACGCTGTGTCTATTAGTTGAAAGGTCGATGGACTTGATCCCCACGTCATTAATAGTAAACATATGGTTTAAATCGCAAGGGGGGGAGGGAATTGATGACGTCATATTTTTACCATGGTTTTATTATAGGGAATTTTCTAGTTTGATATATAGTGGAGTATGACAGAACTTTGTCATTTTTGACATTTTCGCTAATATAACATATACTTACTGTGTGAATATTATTAATCATCAAAATTCGAAGTGACATTTACATATTTCGCAATTGAATTATTATAATATAATGTTAAAACTGGTAAAAACTGATGGTATATCCTTACTGTGTCATATTCGTTATACATCAAAATTCTAAGTATAAATAGTTATTTAGAAATAAATCAATTAAATAAATACGATGTATAATGAATGAAACATACCTCTTTATGTTGCAATTGTAGTATTCAGACAATAATTATTACGTAGAGGGAGTGTATTAAATGTAATTAATTATATGACTAATAGCTATGACTATGTAGGTATTTAATATTAAGGTATTAATGTAATAAACAGTTGTTAATAAACCATCGTACCGAACAGAGGTATAATGTTTTGTACTATCCCTCGCTATACCCTCAGCCCAGTGATTTGTGGTAGTCTTAGTAGTAAGTGTCGCACGGAGTTCTACATTGGCATAAACTGTGCACCGGAAATATTCCAAAAGTTTTTAGAAGGAATACTAGCCTCATGTGAAGGAACCGTGAATTTTATTGATGATATCTTGGTTTTCGGGACAAACGAGTTAGAAAACGATGAACGATGAAGAAATACTTCAAAAATATTAAAGGATAAACACGTCCTATTGAATGAAAAGAAATGCCTATTCAAAATATCAACGGTCCAGTTCCTCGGACATCAGTTGTCACCTAACGGTATAAAACCGCTCGAAAGTTATATATCTGTCGTAAAATCTTTCAGATCTCCGGTAAACATTGAAGAAATACATAGCTTCCTGGGCCTTGTAAATTTTATTGGCAAATGAATACCAAATTTTGCAATATTAACAGATCCGATCCGGATGATATTACGCTCGAACATTGAGAAATACTAGAAAAGCGAACAAGAACAGGCATTCCACAAACTAAAAGAGGCTATCTGTAAAATTAAAACTCTGGGCTACTATGACCCGGACGATAGAACTCAAGTAATATCAGATGCTAGCCCCGTAGGACTGGGGGCTTTTCTTATACAATACGATAAAAATGGCCCAAGAATAATAGCATTTGGAAACAAAAGTCTATCTAGTTGTGAAAAACGGTATAGCCAAACAGAAAAAGAAGCCTTAGCTTTAGTATGGGCGGTGGAACATTTCAATATCTACTTGTTTGGCAAAGATGAATTCGAACTAGTTACGGATCACAAGCCTCTCGAGGTAATATTTGGACCACGATCACGACCGTGTGCGCGGATAGAAAAGTGGGTGTTAAGATTCCAATCTGATAGGTACAAAGTAACATACAAACCAGGAAAATCAAATGTTGCTGACCCGCTATCTCGATTATGCTACAACCATGAATCCAAAGGGTTGTTTGAACGCGATAGGCACATTAACCAAGTAGTACAATATGCAAGACCAATACCAGTTTCTTTACGACAAATTAAAAAACATTCCCAGATCGATCATGAGATTTTGAAAGTAAAAGATGCAGTTTTCAAGGGAACTTGGGATGATTCTATTAAATTATTCAAACTATTTGAATCTTCACTATGTTTTTATGATGATATTCTGTTAAGAGGAAACAAGATCATGATTCCCAACCAATTAAGACAACAAGTTCTCGAAGCTGCACACGAGGGACATTCCGGCATAGTTGCGATGAAAAGCCGGATAAGAACAAAGGTGTGGTGGCTGAAAATCGACAGCGATGCTGAAAAACTTGTCAAGTCTTGCAAAGGATGTACCCTAGTTTCAGCCCCAAACCCGCCGAATCCCTAAAAACGACGAGAAATGCCAATAGAACCATGGATTTTATGGAACCATTGCCGAACGGCGATCACCTTTTAATTATTGTCGACTATTTTACTCGTTATAAAGAAATAAAAATAATGAAAAATATATCTGCAACGAATACCATAAATAAACTAAAAGAGATTTTCTCCAGACTAGGAATTCTGTCTTCAATAACTTGTGATAACGGCAAACAATTTACGAGTGAAGAAATGAAACAATTCTGCAGAGAAAATAACATTACCATTTATCATACTATCCCATACTGGCCACAACAAAATGGAGAAGTAGAAAGGCAAAACCGCGACGTTTTAAAAAGAATCAAAATAAGTAATGCACGAAAAAGCGACTGGAAAGAAGATCTTTTCGATTACCTAATGATGTATAATAGCACTCCTCACACTGTAACCGGGAAAACACCATCTGAACTATTTTATGGAAGACAGTTTAGAGACAAACTTCCCAGTTTACATCTTTCAACAACACCTACACACCATCAGGAAGTAAGAGACAAAGATGCAGAACAGAAAGATAAAGGAAAACAGTATAGCGATAGGAAAAGAAAAGCGACTGACACAGAGTTACGAGAGGGGGATAAAGTATATCTCAAAAACATAATAGAACAAAGTAAAATCACGCCACAATATAATCCAACCCCGTTCACTGTAATAAACAAAAACGAAGGCGACGTACAACTTCGTGACGAAAATACCGGACAAGAACTAAGAAGAAATATTGTACATTTAAAAAAGATTGAAGGGAAATGGCAAGTTAGCGAACCATCCGGTAATGATAAAGATACATAGGATGCTTTATTAAATAGGGTCAAGGTGGATGGAAATATTCTAGATCAAGGCAAAAGAAAAAATAATTAAAAGGGGAAGAGATGTAGTATTCAGACAATAATTATTACGTAGAGGGAGTGTATTAAATGTAATTAATTATATGACTAATAGCTATGACTATGTAGGTATTTAATATTAAGGTATTAATGTAATAAACAGTTGTTAATAAACCATCGTACCGAACAGAGTTCTAATGTTTTATACTATCCCTCACTATACCCTCAGCCCAGTGATTTATGGTAGTGATAGTAGTGAGTGTCGGACGGAGTTCTACAGCAATAATTGTTGGACATCTTAGAAACACCGTCTTAGCAAAAGCAAAATGCACCAATATGTATAGTCACAAGAATGAACAAAATTACCAACACACAGCGAATCACATGCAGATTATTATTGACGCCAAAATCTCCTTAAGCACATGAATGACAGAATCAAGACACAATGACATGAATATTCAAATAATTCAAATATTTTAAAATGACACTCGTTACCGCAGTTATAATCCAGTTTCTGTTTCATTTTTTACCGTTGGTTAGACGGAGATAGCTTATACCCCTCTAACAAACCGACGACAATGAGATAGCGAATAAAAGTCTCATATATGCCATTTGTGTACGATAAAGATGCTAGATAAAAGTTTTGTAATTCTTGCATCAGAAATTGATGACGTGGGGATCAACTGGGAGATATAGTGTATATATATATATATATATATATATATATATATATATATATATATATATATATATATATATATATATATATCAATTCCGTTAAAGCTTCACTAGTTTTTATTAGAATTGCCTGCGGAATTCCCTCAGAAACACACCAAATAGTTAGCATCGATTCACTATTTGGTCAGGTAATATTTTTACATATACTCGTAGCAACAAGCTTTAAATTTGTTTAAAAACTAATCTAAAAACATTTTATTTCAATGCAGTAATACGTAAAACGTTGTACACACCTCAGACCGAAAAAAGTGTACACCCTTAGACGTATAAAAGTCCTCCGCTACGCATCGGTCTGCAAATTTCGTCCGCAGGTGTAAACCTTTTCTTTTGACCCCCGACACGTAAATACGAGGGTATCACCGAAAGTTTCTGCAAACAAATATAACCAAGGTAGCTACAAAAAAGAAATGCATGGCAAAACAAAAGTACATGCATCCTTATGTAGTTTGCCAGTTGTTATTACAATTTGTTATTTGTTAACAACAGTAATTTTCTATGTAGTTTCAATGTACGCATGTCGTACTGAAAATGCAGTTATCAAGAGAAAATTTCCTAGCCATGATATTTTACGATTTCAATAGTTCGCTCTCTCCAAAACTATGCTTCAAAAAGCTTCGGACTGCTTTTGGAAATAAAGCTCCTAGTATCAGGTCTGTTCACATTTATTGGTACAATGAATTTAAATTTGACCGAGTATCTCTCAGTGATAATTAACGTCAAGGTCAGCTATTTCTTCAATTGCGGATGAAAACATAGCTGCTACTCGTACAATGATTAAAGAAGACAACCGTGTTACATGCAGAAGTATACGGGCTATTTTGGGCATTTGAATGACCACTATAAATATAATTTTGCTCGATCATCCAAAAGTCAGGAGAGTTTGTTACCGTTGGATACCTCATAATTTAAATGACAGTCAAAATCAACATCGTGTGGAATGGTGCAAGAAAACATAAAAAATTACAACGAAGGTAAATTCAAAGCAGCGTATGATAATATAACATGTAATTTAAAACGATAATCACCTCAATTGGTCTTTTCAACAGACATCAATCCTGCAAAGTAAAACGAGTTCGAAGTATTGGTAATAAAATGTTTGCCTCCTTTTTCTCAAAATCCGGTCCTATTGCCAATATTGCATTTGAAGATAGGAAAACAGTAACTACTAATTGATGCATAACAATTTTTTGTTACGGGTGTTTAGTCTTGCATCAGGACAATGCATCTTCACATACTGCTACGCGAACTAAACCTATTAAAAAGAGTCAAAGGTGGAATTACTGGAGCACACACCATACAGTCCTGGCCCTGAACCTTGTAATTTCTGCCTATTTCCTAAATTAAAGGAAAATAATCTGATGTGGCCAACACATGACCTCCCGTCACTTCCATGTTTGAAATAGCAATGAGATTTAAGTAAAGTATCACTTCCGGTTGATTGTTTGTCAACAAAATCTAATTTGTTCCAATAAATAGAAAAGTCTGTAGTACCAAATTTTGGATGATATTTTATTATGTTTTTTCTGGAAAATTTGTTAAGAGCTCCAAATTAAGTATCACTTCTGGTTTATTATATAGGTATTGTCAAAATCTAATATTGTTTCAAATTATACAGGGTGTTCCACGACTCGACCGACAAACTTTTACCATATATTCCAGAGGTCATTACGATCAAAAAATGTTATATGACCTATAGTTGAATTCCTCTTTGTTTCGGAGATATCGAAGAAATTAAGAAACAAAATGATAAAAGAAAATTTATTCATCAATGGATAGCTAGTTAACACAAAATTACAACAACTGTTCAAAATGAGAACCGCCATTTTCTAAACATTCCGCTATCCTTCGAGTCATAGAATGTTGCTAGTTAATTACTGCCAATTCATTCTTTAGAGAATTAGTAGCTTCAACTATACGGTCAGTCAACTCTTGGCGTGTATCTGGTTTACCATTATTATACACACGAGATTTGAGGCAACCCCACAGAAAAAAATCTAAAGGCGACAAGTCAGGTGACCGAGCTGGCCAATGTACAGGACCACCTCGTCCTATCCATCTTTCCGGAAAATTTTCATTAAGAAACACCGTCACTTGTCTCCCAAAATGTGGTGGTGCCCCATCTTGCTGGAACCACATGCCACGACGAGTTTCCAGAGGAATATCTTCCATGTAATTCGGCAATTCTTCTTCCAAAAAGTGAAGGTAAGTTTCTGCACTAAGAGATCCTTCAAAAAAATGAGGCCCAATAAGATTATTATTTAACAAGCCGCACCACACGTTGACGGAAAAACGATGTTGATGGTTAACCACGATTGTTTCGTGTGGGTTTTGATCCGCCCAGATGTGAGAATTACGTGTGTTGTTAATACCATTCCTTGTAAATTGGGCCTCATCCGTAAAAAGTATGTGTGGAATAACCTCCAAACTATTTTGTAACCACTGGCAATACCGTACTCGATTTTCTAAATCGTCAGGAAGTAAATGCTGGACCTTTTGTAAATGATAGGGATAAAGTCCATCATGGTGCAGAATTCTCCATACGTTGGTTTGAGGAATTCCCGTTGTATGAGATATTCTACGAATACTGGTAGAAGGACTTCGTTCAACTGCATTTAAAACTTCTTCTTCAGCGTGCCCATCTCCATCTCTTTCTACACGACGACGTGGAAAAAATCCTGTCTCTCTCAAGCAACGAAAAACGTTTGAAAAAGTTGTATGGTGAGGAACAATGCGATCTGGGTATCGCCTAAGGTACTCCGCAGCTGCAGCACGTCCACTTCCATTGCAAAAACCATACACGAAAACCATATCGGCATATTCTGTATTAGTAAAATGCGGCATAATGGCTTAAATTAATAACTACGATTGTAAACACGTCATTAAACTGTTTTTTTTTGTTAAACAAATCCGTCAAGGCTAACTCAATTATAATTTTTTTTTTTAATTTCTTCGATATCTCCGAAACAAAGAGGAATTCAACTATAGGTCATATAACATTTTTTGATCGTAATGACCTCTGGAATATATGGTAAAAGTTTGTCGGTCGAGTCGTGGAACACCCTGTATACGAGTTTTAAAAACCAAATTTGAGAAGTTATGAATCTTGTTTTAATATATTTTTTCAAGAAATTCTGTTTATAGATTCCTGCATAATAGTATTTCCGAAAATCTGTCCAGAGCTTCAAATAATGTCACTTCCGGTTTATCAGTTTTAGCTGAAATCTAATATGTTGCTTCCCTTTTTTGGAATATATCATAATATATTTTTCACAAAAATTTGTTCAGAGCTTCAAATAAAATATCACTTCCGGTTTATCAATTGTATCCAAAATCTAATATGTTGCTTTCTTTTATATAAAAGTTTTAAATACTAAATTTGACAAGCAAAATGTGTTTAGTTAGGGGGCCGTATTTCGAAAAACAATAAAAAAATATTTTCTGGAAATTTTTGTTTTCTATCAGTAGTTTGCAGAAACTTTCGGTGCTACCATCTTAACAATTTCAGCCTTATCTTACGAAAAACACAAGAACCTATATCGTCTATTAAACTCTACTTTTATTATATCATACTTACTTCCCAAAATGCACCAAACATTATCGTATCAATAATTAAAAATCCTAAATCATTGTAATCGTGAGTGATCAAAAATATACCTTCTAGAGAAAAGGTCAAAAACGCTAATAAGAACATAATAAAACCAAAAACAATTTTTGGTTTTGTTCTAATTCTTGGATTATACCCAGCATAATTCATGCGACGAAGATGGTAGTTTATTATAGACATTGGAGTTAGTTCCTACGGAGAAAAAGGGTCAAGTGAAACAACGAAGTTATTGACAAAAGCGAGCAAAAAATATTGAAAAAAAAAATAATTGGCGTACATTGTTGCTTCAATAGTTATGCTCTTGTTTTTGGGATTTGATTTAGGGGGCTAGAACAAATCGAAAATTATGAATGGAAAATTTTCTGATTGTCCTTCGTTATCAAGTTTTTGATGAAAAAGTTTTACGCCATGTCAAACTTAGAATTTCTGGCGCCGAATTTAAATAGAATGTTAAAGAATAAACTCAACTATTGTTTCATCAAGACAAGAAATCTTGTCTTGAATTTCTTGTCCTGGCTTGATTTTCAAGACAAGAAAATAAAAATTTCTTGTCTTGCTCATTTCTTAGCGACGTAATTCTTGTCTTGTTTCAAGAAATCTTGATATTTCTTGTTTCTTGACATTATAGGGGAATCCCCTTATTATCGATTACTAGTTGTTGCTTTTATATATATATATATATATATATATATATATATATATATATATATATATATACAGGATGATTCATCGGTCTGACCTCTCTCTATAACTCTTTTATTTTAAGTCAGACAGAAAAACTCTTCGAATATAATTTATATGATATATTATTGTTTATCTACGTACCATATGTATAATCATATAATATTTAAGAATATTTTATTCTCTATACGATTTGACTACATTTTATACTTAATATTAAATTGATATAGAGATAAAAAATTATAAAGAAATTAAATTTTATAAAGTAGCCATGGCCATGAAAACAGCTACTATACTTAGAAAATTCTGATTGACAGATGTCAGTGTCAAGTGAAATTGACATAGTGTGTTTTTCTTATAATTTTACTGGAAATATAGGATCTTTTGCTATAAATTATCTGTATGAATTTGCATAAAATACATGCAACTGCCGGAAGGTAATGTACAAGAAATAGAATCTTTAACAAGGAACTTTCTGTATGAAATTTGTACAAAATACATAGAACTGACGGAAGGTAATGTGCTGGCCACATCAGATTTTTTTATAATCTTGCGGCATCATATAATGTGGTATTCATGTAGGCAAGGCATCTGTCGTGTATTGATATTGTAGTATTTCGGCTACAAAAGAAGATAAACCACAGGCATCCTTATTTCGGTTTCTCCTGAACTACGGGCGGGTAATGATAAGATTAATCACAGTTACAATAATCCTATTAGGATTTTCGAGCAATATACCTTTTCATATTTTATAACTTTACTTAATTTGTAAGAACACAAAATGTAAAATTTATCCTTTTATAATACTGGGAATCGCATATTAAAATTTTTCATTTTAATTTTATTATTTAGGTAACTAAGTATGTATGTAGTGTTTCTACGATATCAAACAATTTACGTCATAATTAGGAAGTTATCTAATTTATAGCTAATTTATATGAGACCGAATCTTTTTATTTTGTGATTGTTGGCCATAAAGCAAAGCCAATGTAAAATAATATATGCATTAAAAAGTGTTGCAAAACAGTGACTGGAGAATAGTACTGTACAGAATATCTCATTTTCGATGTTTTTTTAAGGTATCTCGGGTAATATTACTGATAGATCAAAACCGTTTGCACATTCCAGGGTCAACTTTTCCAGCAAAGTTTAATAGTCACCACAGGAATTTTCGATTTTCTTTTGTTTCTGAGCTACAGGCAAAAACTCGTTTTTCGCTTATTTTGAAAATATATCATATCTTATTTATTATTATAATTGGAGATAAATTATTTTTACAAGATATTTACTGTTTTTACCTTCCGTCACCTTCAGGTAAGGAAGGTATTGTCTTTGGTCAAAAAATTCGGTGATGAGTTTTTGATGAATAAGCACGTTTTAGGGTCCCTACAATACGATTTTACTATTTTTACGATGATGTCTGTATGTGTGTGTGTGTGCGTGTGTGTGTATGTATGTGTGTCCGTGTGTGTGTGTGTCCGTGTGTGTGTGTGTGTGTGTGTGTGTGTGTGTGTGTGTGTGTGTGTGTGTGTGTGTGTGTGTGTGTGTGTATGTAACAAAATTTTCGTCTGCGATAACTTCCATACTACAATTCTAAAAATTATAATTCTGTCGTATTTCTTTTCGTTACATCCATGTGAAGAGCTGATTAGATTTTGGTTAGAATTGGACAACCGGAAGTACCTTCATTTGAAGATTTTAACAGTTTTTCTTGAAAAAACTATGTTAAAAATCATTTTTTCACGTTTAATGTTATTATAAATATTCAAGAATATTTTATTCTCTATACGATTTGACTACATTTTATACTTAATATTAAATGGATATAGAGTTAAAAAATTATAAAGAAATTAAATTTCATAAAGTAGCCATAGCTATGAAAACAGCTACTATATTAAGAAAATATTGATTGAAAGATGTCAGTGTCAAGTGAAATTGACATAGTGTGTCGTATAATTTTACTGGAAATATAGGATCTTTTGCTATAAATTTTCTGTATGGAATTTGCATAAAATACATGCAACTGCCGGAAGGTAAAGTACAAGAAATATAATCTTTAGCAAGGAACTTTCTGTATGAAATTTGTACAAAATACATAGAACTGACGGAAGGTAATGTGCTGGACACATCAGATTTTTTATATTGAATAAAATGTCGTAATTAGATTTTTTGAAAACTTAATTCTCGAGATATAATACAAACTTACGATTTTTTAAATCATTTGTTTATTTTTATTCTATATCTATTAATTGTGTTCTCAAAATTATTCTTAACCAATTATTTTCGGGTTAGTTAAATTACTACAGTGTGTTCAAAAAAATTCCTAACTCGAAGTAGGTTTTGAACAAAGAAACGTATGTCAGTTTAAAATATTTAATTAAATGTCAATTTGACATGAGATATTGTGCAGGGACAGTTAAATATTTGCAATAAAAAGAAATGCTATTTCTTAGTATTCATCAGTCCTGATACAAAATTATTTGTGGAAGAAATTCATAGAGACAAGGACTTGTGGGAAAACGTAATGCTTCCAAAACTACAAAATTTTATTTAAATTGCATATTGCCGGAAATTGTTTTGGGAAATAGATTTCAAAATAAAAAATGTAAAGACCCGGAATACATTGTGAAAGCTAAAAATTTGAGGGATAAAAAATAACATCCACAATACTGGTGGTTAATTGATTACATATCAATTACTCAGTGAAAAGCTACTTTAAACTTTTTTTGTAAATAATTTCAATTATTTATTAATATTACTTTATTATTATTTGATATATATATATATATATATATATATATATATATATATATATATATATATATATATATATATATATATATCATCAGTTCAGTATTTTTTTTTACTTATTATTCATAAGTTTTTTAGTTTTTATTGTTATATTAGTATGCTGTGTTATAATATTATAGCCACCATGAAATAAATATTTGTGTAACTAGAAAAACCGAGTTTATTTAACATACAAATTCAAGAATGAAGTTTCACCATGTAAGAGCTGATACCATAAAAGTAATTTCAATTGCCTTACAACATATTGTATGTTGTTATTAGTTGATTTCTTGTATTTAGTGAAACAATACTACTTACTGAAAACACTTAATTGTTAATAATATATGTTTATTATTTGTTCACAATTGAACATTTCGAGACAAATTTTTGACAATACTTCTTACATTTATTTTCTCTAAGAAACCATTCATAGAAATAGCCGCAATAATAAAAGGTTGTATATCAAATTGTAAAAATGTCATGCTCACGGTCATGCTTATATGCAGGTAGAAATGCAGTGTTTACTTGTATACTTTCCATATATTTGAACTGCATTACCGACATCTCTAGTGCTGACATCTGAAAGATAATCCGCAAACTAGTTTTGAGTGCCGCGGTAGTTGAATGAATCTGTTTTGGTAAATTTTTGAAACGCAGATATTTCAAAACAATATAAAATTTATATCTTTATTTATAGTTTTTCATAAATTTTGTCCTGAATATGATTTGGTGTACGTATTTCAAGTTATAAACCGGAAATGAAATATTTTTTCTTATCTCCGTTGTATTTTTGCAACAAAAAATGTTTCAGGACATAAACATAATAATATAATTTACAAAACTTTAATACATATCCGTTATTTTTTATTACAATTTCGAAAAACTACGTTCAAAAAATGATTTTTTTGCTTATGCAACCCGCTTCATTCAAACGCCCCCTTAAAACAACCAGCGCAGTTTTGGGCGAACTAACAAGTTTAGGAAAAAAATGTTTTATACCAAAAATGATCAAGGATAAGGGGATAATGTATCAATAGTAACAAACCCTATATAATTTTTTAGCCTTGCTATACAACCCTATAACATATTTATATCGTTGAAATCAGAAAAAGATTCTCTATCTAATGGGCTAAAAATTTATATAGGATACCATTTAAAAACATATAATTTAGTTCTGCCGTATGAGAACCACTGGTCGAATTTTCGGTTTATTATTATTAATAAATTAGCCCCTTATTCTTGATCATTTCTTGTATATAACAAATGTCATTAGTTCGCCCAAAAAAGCGCTGGTTGTTTTAATATATATATATATATATATATATATATATATATATATATATATATATATATATATATATATATATATATATATATATATATATATATATATATATATATATATATATATATATATTAAAACAACCAGCGCTTTTTTGGGCGAACTAATGACATTTGTTATTTCGATATTCCGTTATTTATTATTATTTAAAACAATGAGTGTTCAAACAAAAATTAATCAGACTCGGAATCGGTTTTATCCCAAAATAATATATGTGGCCCAACACAGCACAATACCTCTCGTCATTTAATTTTATTACATACTATTATTCACGAAAGATGAATATTCAAGGTCATTTGTTCGAAGACAAAATACACAACACATTATATAACAGTAGCTTAGCAATATTTTGCATTAAAAAGAGAAAGATTATTTGATGTGTCTCTATTTAATTTATGTGGTGTGACGTGTACGTAAATGTTGGTATTACTTTCTAACACACCACAAATATTAATGACGTATGTTGTAGAGTTACGGACACGTAATTATCTACTACACTGCCCTCGGTACTAATCTTTATTCAGTGACGTTTGAATTTAAATCAAATTAGAAGGTAAAACTTTGAGAAAAGTATTATTTAAAAAGTAACAAAATTCTCAAACAAATTACAATTATCTTTTATTTAAAATGTATCCATAAATATTTCGCCTATGGGTACGAAATGCAGTGAAGTTATTTGCGATTATTTACTAGTACATTAAGATACAAGTTTCATAAGACATTATTTTAGGGCACGCGACATTCTTAGAAACGAGCGGCTTGCCGCGGGTTTTCTAATGGGACAAGTGCACTGAATGTCTCATGAAACGTGTATTTTATACTATTTTTCTATTTTGGTATTTAAAAAAAATGCACGTTATTTCATGTCCAGGTATTTCAATTTCGGTTGTTTAACATGTATTTTATGAAACTTATTTGGATGTCATAAAGAAGTACTTTCTGACATCCAAATGGGTTTCATAAAGTACATATTAAAGAACCAAAATAGAAAAAATATATCTATGTAGGTACCTATATTCAATTTTCTTATGTCTTTTAATTTAAAAATTCAAAATTACAATTTCTATATACATGACATGTCTCCTATGTCACGAACTACCAAGCCGACCAAATCATCACAATATGCGTTAGTCCATGGAAACAATCTGTAGATGCCATTATTTCGTATTTCGAAAAATACATTGACCGTCCTATCCGTAGTTGAGGTGGTCTGTCGTCAGTCAATTCAATATTTCCAGTACATTACCTTCTCTCAGTTCTATGTATTTGTACAAATTCCATACAAAAAGTTTCTTAGAATTGATTCTATATTTTCAGTAAAATTATAACACAAACATACTATGTCAATCGCACTTGACATTGACATCTGTCTATGAGAATTTTTTAAATTATATTAGCCGTTTCCAGTGTTATTGCATAGCTGGCTGCGTTATGAAATTTAATTTCTTTATAATTTTTAAATTTACCTAAATCTGGATATGGGATATTTAGCACGACCCCTACCTCGCTTACCAAGGGGAGCGGGAGGTAAAAATAGTGTTTTAGAAAAAATAATGTATGATAAACGTGTTAAATATGATTTTATTTTGTTGGAATTGAAGGTTTGGAGCACTCCGCTTCGCGTTTCGTTCTAAACTTCCTTCTCACAAAATAAAATGTCACTATTAACACTTATATCATAAATGATTATTATATCATGCTATTTGTGTTTTATCAACAACTTCTTAGCGAAGGACAATCAGAAAATTTGCCCCTCTTATAGCGTTTTCCATTTTGGCACATCCATTGTAATTACACAGATAATTTTTAACAACTCAACTTGACAGACTGCACTGGCAAGAACTGACGATAGTAGTAAGTGCAAGTGCGCCCTCAGTAAATTCAGTTCACTTGAAAATTATAAAAATGAAACACGAAAAATTCAACTAATGCGCACTGATTATATAAATAGAAAACAAACAAATTCAGTGCAAAAACGCTTTACATTTGTTTTAGCTGCCTAAATCAAATCCCAAGAGCACAAGCGTAATTTTTTTGAGATATTCTTTTTTATAAAATATTATTCTTACCGCTTCTTCTGCCATTTTGCGTTGTTGACTCTGACACGATTGTAATAGAAATTAAAATAAAATCAATTAAAAAAAACAGATTTTACTTCACACATTCACATATGTTCGGTTTCACATTAATTACACAATAAATGAAGTAGATAAACAAAAGTTTTTACTCTTTTTTAAGACTTGATTCACTTATTTATAAAGAATAGTGAGAAAAGTTTTTCAATTACAACAAATATTTTATAATACGAATTAGGGCGGTGATAAGAAGATATAATAAATTCGATTTTAAATAAAGAAAGTTTTGTAGTCTTGAAATGTATTTATTTTATTTTGGAATCATACACTTGTTTATTCGCTCTCAAAAAAGCACGCAATTTGACATTTATCGCCCGAGGGCCTATACCAATGTCTACAATGTTATTTTTTATTTCGCTCTAAGTTTTGACCTATTGATTTTACAGTGACAGTGTAAATACAAAAAATGTTCAAAATTAAAAACTGCATCCAAAGAATAAATAAATATAAATATATGTTAGCGGTATGGTATAAACAAGTGTAATGGATCCCCACAAGGTCACGCGGACCTTACGTTGCGATACACTTAGTGTGAGGCCTCGAGGGTCTCGGAAGATCATGCGGATCTATATCTCTCTGATCATACGGACATTATCCTCGCTACAAACCATATGGATAGTCCTACGTGTCTCTAACGCTCACTTTTACTTATTACTCAGCTGTGCTCGAATTCCAGACGGTATGATTAGCAACGTTAAGCAAGCTTCGTACTGAATAATACAAATTATCGCTATGATGGATCGAACGAGATTTAGTTAGTTGTGCAGCTAGACTGATACCGTACTAATATGTATATGTATATGTATATATATATATATATATATATATATATATATATATATATATATATATATATATATATATATATATATATATATATATATATATATTGATATTTGGGAAGCCCACAGTTTCCCAATTAAGAGCTTCCGCGTAGTTACAAAAAATTATGAATACAATATGTGCATAGATAACAACAAATTACAAATACAGTTTTTTAAAAAAACCTTGCAAACAGCTGCAACCTTGCGCGCCTGAACACTGAAATAATGTCATATTAAAAATATCTAGATGATTATAGAAATGGTTGTATTGGGACATTATTCTGTTCAGTGGCGAATGTTTGAAGTTATTTGTATTACATTTTTGTGTATAAAAACGAGTCGTGCTCCGTGTGGGAACAGCTGGGGCACGTATAAAAACATAATTTATAGTACTTTGATTATCGGTAAGATTGTTTAATATTTTGTATAAGAAGAGCATATTAGCTTTTGATCTTCTTTGTTCCAGAGTATTCAAATCAAGTTTTATCATAGCTTCCGTATAATGTAAGTTCATATATATATATATATATATATATATATATACCGTGAGTCTGTCTTAAAGGTGTACATAGGAGATTAACATGGGAAATCAGTTTTTCTCCTTTTCCTCCTCGCCTAATTATTTTAAGCAAAAACGCTTCAAATAAAAGTTTTAGGGCATAAAATTCTGCATCTAAATCAATAAACGGAATAACCTTTCCATGTTTTATAACGACAGAAATTAAATATGAAAATGTCGAAAATTACGATGAAAATATCGAAAGCTATGGAATTAAAAATAAATAAATAAATGCTTGACGTTTTATCTGTCACAACACACAACGTCAGTTAACTTATTTGACGTTTCTGACAATTTGTCTCTAGTTTTATTACTTTAGAATATTAAAAACTTATATTTGTACTAATGAAAAGCGTGTTTTCACATATGCTAAATTCGTGACAAAATTTGAAAAGACTGCAATGTGTCTTCAAAAAATACACGTGAGCCGCATAATCAGAATGTAGGACGAGCAGAATATGTATTACTGTAAGAAAGAGTGTTTAGGAATGATAAGTGCAGACGTCTTCTGTAATACTAGATGTATTGGAAATGAGTTGGGAGTACATCACAACATCATACATACATTTGTTAAGCAATGTTGACTTTTTAATAAATTTATATTATTTAAATAAAACTGTATTTTTTAATTTTATTTATTAATCAACATTCCTATTATTGTCATAACGATATTTGTTCAAATCAAATTGTCAGAAACGTCAAATAAGTTAACTTACGTTTTGACAGATTGACAGATTAAACGTCAAGCAATTATTTATGTTTGTTCAATTCCATGGCTGTCGATATTTTGAATGTAATTATCGACATTTTCATATTTAATTTCTGTCGTTATAAAGCATGTAAAGGTAATTCTGTTTACCGATTTAGATTCAAAATTTTATGCCCTAAAACTTTTATTTGACGCGTTTTTGCTTAAAATAATTAGGTGAGCAGGAAATTGCATAAAACTGATTTCCCATGTTAATCTCCTATGTACACCTTTAAGATAGACACACGGTATATATATAAATATATCATCACGGCTTATTACCCATTGCTCGGTGTGCCGATCTGCTTTGTACATCCAAAGAGACGTTATTTATTGATATTAAACGTCCTGTTCACGAAATAAACGTAAATTATGTTGACATAGGACAGTTTAACGATTGAATACAATGTTTAAGGACTGAATGAAGCGAAGGGTACAATTTTAACGTTCGTGGGGCTTATAACATTTTTAACGCGATCGACGCACAAAATTAAAAAAATTACAATTTAAAAATTATTCTGACATATTAGGTTTATCCCAACAAAAATATAGAACCGTTCAGAACTTTACTGAGTTTGCGCAAAGCCACTTTACCGTTCCGAATTTAAAATTCAGTGCAGTGTTCCAAGAACAAGTGAATTGTGTTCCGAACCGATTCTGAACCGTTCATAACGTTCTGGAATTTTACCAGAATTTTTAATTCTGAATAAGTTTGACGTGACCTGACGTAAATTTGTTTTTGTAATTAATGAAATTAGCAATGGAAGAAGGCAGCGATTTTTCCGAATGAGACTGTTTTACACTTTTCAAAAAGTATTTTAAATGAAAGTTTATACAATATTTTTCTTATTAATAATTATTAATGACACTTTACTTGAAGCTCAAAATAGTTTTTCTCAGAAAAATACCTTTAAATATTATATTTTCGTGATTTATGTTATTATAAAAATTAAAGATTTTTAAATTTTGTACAGGTTTGCATTAATACTTTTTCTGTATATTTTATGGATAAATTTATAAAATTATGTATAATTTAAATCCCAGAGCTTACGCTTTAAACGAAGAGCAATCACAACTCCTTGGTTACGCAGTTCATATCAAATGTATGTACATGACAGATAAATGTCACTGTTAAAGAACTAATCATTTCAAATTAATAATAGTAACATTTTAAAAAGAAAATAGTAAATAGAACTATAGTTATATGGAATGGGACTTAACACAGTTTTCAGCATAAGTAAATATGTAAGTATATATATTTAAATTAATAAAAATTAAATGGCGGGAGGTATTGTGTTGACCAAATCAGATTTTTACCTTTCGCTACCCTTGGTAAGGGAGGTATAGGGATCGTGCTAAAAATCGCATATCGAGATTTTGGTAAATAACCACGTTTTAAGGTCCCTTGAATCCAATTTTAACATTTTCACTTCACGATGATGCTGTGTGTATGTGTGTGTGGATCCTTCACTCTAACTCAAATACTATCATTCAAAAAAATTTGAAACCTTGTATTTCGAACTTTTTCTGTAATGGAAAGAGCCCATTAGATTTTGGTGAAAATCGGATAACCGAAAATAGCACTTTACTAGAAATTCAAAATAGTTTTTCTTCGAAAATACCTTTAAATGCTATTTTTTGAGATGTTATTATAAAAATTAAAGATTATTAAATTTTCTATAGAATTGCGTTAATACTTTTTCTATATATTTTATGTATAAATTTATAAAATTATCTATAATTTAAATTACAGAGCATACGCTTTAAACAAATAAAACGCAGTTATTCAAATGTATGTAACTGACAGATAAATGTCAGTATCATAAGTAATATAACAAGTGATATGGACATTGCCGATTATTTTTTGAGATTAATTTTAATGAGTTGTTATGGAAATGGAAATATAACGAGTGCGCAGCACGAGTTGTATTTCCTATTGCCATAACAACGATTCAAAATTATGTCAAAAAAATAATTTGGCAATGGTCATGTCACGAGTTGTATTTTGCGTGAGAATTTAACAAGCAAATGATACTCAATAAAAATAGTATTTATTTATTACAACATACATAGCTACTACAAATTAAAGATTACGACAATTAAAATTTTGTACATTGAAAGTACATTGGAAGAACATCGATTGTTCACTTGATTCAGATCTCATATTGGTGGTGTTGATATTAGATCCAGAATTCACGTTAGTGGTATTGCTGCTGTTTCTGATTCTGCTTAGGATTTCTTCATGTCTTTTGGATTGCATGTTTAAATATGGCTTGAGAGAATTTGAACTAGTGTGTCCTGTTATTTTCATAAGTTCCTGTTCAGTAATTTCAGATTGGGCAAGGTGCGTAACTGCTGAAGATCGATGACTATGATTGGTAAATTTCTTGTTTTTAGTGTCTAAACCAATTTGTGTTGCAGTTTGCTGTGTCCATTTTGACATTGTATTAATACCAATGGGGCAATTCTTATACCAGCCTGCATCATGAGTTAACTTCCACTTGTGATTTGGCATTAAAAACAGACGATCAGTTGTTATATGGTTAGGACGTTTATCCAGCATTTTATAAAATAATCGCACAGGACAAATATCTGAATTTGTTTTATTACTAATTAGCCACTTACTTTCTGAACATGATTTTGATCCTCCTTGTTTCGTTTTCGTAAAGATAGGGTTATATTCTATACGGCCCGTTTGGTTTCCAAAATTATCTTTTTCAATAACAAAATATTGAACCTTTGCATTAACACCTTCGTTGCCCCTCCACGCTAACTCTTTAGCTGCAATGAAATAGAATTTTTTTTGTAGGCCTTCCGGATTGTCTTCCGACCAATAGGTTTGTAACTGAAAATGTTCTTCAGGAGTGAAAGCATCAGAACTTTTTTTTCTATTATCAATATCTCGTTGAAGTTCTTTTCGTTTTGTATCTCTAGCTTGACGGGCAGGTAAAAATTTCAAATCCGAAAAAGGATCTATTTTTACATTATAATCCTTGAAAAATTTTTCTTGCAACATTTTTGCAGTGACATTCCAATTAAACTTAATTACATTTTCTTTATATTCTGTACCATCCTTCTTCTTCATGTTATAAGCATAATCTCTAAGCATGTTGCAAAGCTGAATACGGGTTGTACCTTCTTCTAATGTATAATTTCTTTGTTTGCAGAAATCCATAAATTGTCCCCAAGCATATTTCTTCGCCTTTTTAGTATTTTTTGGGATATTTTCTTCAATTTTGTTAGTTATCTCTATTGTACATACATTTCCCCATCTGCAATTTTCCATTTTACACGAGTTTACACAGTTTTTCTTTCTGACGTTTAAAAAACAATTGTCAATATAGCTTTCATTTACATGACAACTAGGATTTTTATTTACAGTGAAGTATAATCGCTTATTAATTTTCACTAGTGATTACAATCGGTAAAGCTTGTCGTTCATTGGCTTAATTTGAAACAAATTCGTGATTTTATTGGTTGCCACGTATGTGCGTTAAATTCTCAAAGAAGTAATCATTTCAAAATAATATTAATAACGTTTTAAAGGAAAAAAGTAAATAGAAAAGGAATTCAATACAGTTTCCAGCATAAGTAAATATGTAGGTATGTATTTAGATTAATAAAAATTAACGATCCACAAAAATGATTTTATATTTTGCGTTCATAATGAAGTCATTACGATACGCAATTGCGTATCGTAATGACCTTTATTTCGATACGCAATTTTTTGTTTTAGACGGTTGGTACTAGATGACGTTTCTTTAACCCATTTTTACCTAATTTATTTTTAGTTAATTGACAATTCATTTTAATAATATAATGTCGATATTATTATTATTTTTTTTATTTAGGGAAGATTATTTACATGAAAATGTACAAATATAATCACAAATTGAGTAAGTAAATGTTAATATAATGTTCGAATTAGACCGCATAGATGGACTTAGTAGTAGTAAAAATTTGTAGATTGAACCTTTGAATGATAGAAAATTATTTTTAATTAATTTTAAAGCAAGTTTTAATTCATATATCAGAAAAAATAAAAATTTCCTGTACACTGAGGCTGAAAGGGTTAAATTGTCAAACGTCAAAGCTGGAAGATAAGAAATTTCAATATAACCTCAAAATTTATTTTACTTAATTAATCACTTTATTTAATGAATATAATAATAATACATATTTTCGTCTTACTTTGCATTTCAAAATAAGCTATCAAAACATTCTCTGTTACGCCTTTGACATTATTTTCTTTACACCATGTGTCAAAATTTGCAAATTCTTTCTCATAAATCTCACGCGATTTTTTAGGAAGTAGATTATTTACTGTAGTCTGAGCTATATTACGTAGCTCAGGCGGAGTGCAACTGATTTCATCTTCCATGATTACACTAAATTCACTTAAATTTGTTCGTAAATATTGAAATGACATGAACTTTCAGATAATAATTGAATGTGGTCAATTCAATGTTACCAACCACAACATTTCACTTACAAATTTCCCTAAATCAACTCGGTTTAATATTAACAGTTTTTTAAAAATATTTTAGTTTGTAGAAGGCGCAAAATATAAAAAATAGTATAAAGAACTCATTTTATAAGACTTTCTTTCGCACTTGTCAATTAGAAAACTCGCTAACGCTCGTTTTCTAAATTTTGACGCGTGCGTAAAAAACATGTCTTATAAAACACGTTCTTTAATATACTATTACGCTACTCCTCATTTTTGGATTAGTGAATTCTATTCTATCCCGGTATTTAAAATTTAATCTTCATTTTATTATAGATCCGGTGTGGTTCAATGGTTAGAGCAACGCCTCATGTCATGACTGCCCTCGGGGTTATGTGTTCGAAACCCACTAACGCATGGATGTGTGTGAATGTGAACCCACTCTGTAATTGGGATTTAATCCTGTTGAGGGATTAAAAAAATGTAGTTACCTGGATTAGATTAGACTATATTTTATGAAATAAACTATCAAAATTAGAGTAAAATTCGCTAATTTAAAAATATGGATTAACTTAATCTTTTTTGTGACTCGGGCTGTAAATGGCGGGAGGTATTGTGATGGCCACACCAGATTTTTTTTATATGGATGATCAACATATTATATTTTGTCTAAATGAATAAACCAGAAGTAATACTTTACTTGAAGCTCTGAAAAGATTTTCGAAAAATTTATTATGATATACTCCAAAACCTGTCAAATTTATTATTTAATACTTTTATGTGAAAGGGAGCAACAAATTAGATTTTGGATACAATTGATAAACCGGAAGTGATTCTTTATTTGAAGCTCTGAACAAATTTTTGTGAAAAATATATTATGATATATTCCAAAACTTGTCAAATTTAGTATTTGAGACTCTTATATAAAGGGAAGCAACATATTAGATTTTGGCTAAAATTGATAAACCGGAAGTGATACTTTATTTGAAGTTCTGAACATAATTTCGTGAAAAATAAATTGATACAATCCAAAACTTAACAAATTTGGTATTTAAGACTTTTATATTATTCAGAACGACATACTAGATGTTTTCTAAAATTGATAAGCCGGATGTACTGCTTTACAGGAAGTTATATACAGATTTTCTTGAAAAATATATAAAAACATTAGAGATGGGCGAATAGTACCCGCGAATACTAGAATACACCGAATACTGGAAATATTCGAGATTCGAGGTTTTCGAATATTATCATCAAACGAAAAAAGTCGAATACTTCGAATATTGTACTTTGTACAGTATGAGCAGGCGAGCAGACGAGTATAAACCTGCATACGCCGCAGCGCTACACACATTTTGTTTTGTTTAAGTAAGCAATGTGTAACCTAAAAAAGTAAGAATTAAAATATAATATCATTCCTAAATTATAAAATTATTTGTTACCTTTTCTTCTTTATATATAGCTTACACATGTTCATTATGAAGTAAGTATTGAAGTGTGTTATTTATAACTAATATTAATGTTATTTTTTATTTCAAATTTCAATATTAAAAATATTCGAGCTATTCGAGTATTCGAGATCCATTTTGTTTTGGAATTCGAATATCGAATTTGAAAAATCTGATATTCGCCCATCTCTGAAAAACATAATTCAAAACTTCTCAAATTTGGTATATAAAACCCGTGTGCAACTTGAAACAACATTATATTTTGACTATACCTATATGACAAACCGGAAGTGGTACTTAATTTGGAGCTCTTATCAGATTTTCGACGAAAAACATAATAATATATAATCTAAAATTTGATATTACAGACTTTTCTATTTATTGGAACAACAAATTAGATTTTGTTTACACATGATCAACCGGAAGTGATACTTTACTTAAAGCTCATTGCTATTTCAAACATGGAATTGCCGGGAGGTCATGTGTTGGCCACATCAGATTATTTATTTAAATTTTCGGTATGTAAGTGCCCTGATTTGACCCTATAGTTTCACTAATTATTGAAGCGATATTGCAATCCATATAGTAGTTGTCGTACTATCTGTTCTTGCTTCAGGAGTAATACTTGGTTTAATGAATGTAAATTATGAATTATTTCATATTTAATATTTAATCGTACAACTGTACTTAGTATAGTTATCTAAACAAAAGCGCGACGCATCTCACGAGATCACCGGGCGCGGTTAGTCTTCAAGATTCATTTAGTTAGGATGGGCCAAATTTGATAACTAAATAAATAAATATATAAATATATCATCATGGCATATTACCCATTGCTAGGTGTGCCAATCTGCTTTGTACGCAGATTTCGGTAATGATGATGACATATTTGTACCGTGCGGGAGTTTACCAGGCGTCACCCCACGGGCACTCATTGCTGGCGTGGAGAGTGCACCACAAGGGTCAATTTTGTGCCATTTAAAATTCGAAATATTTGGCGTCGTTCGGGATCGAACCCGGTTCGCCAGATTCGCGACCTGACACTCAGGTACGCGGCCACGAGACCCCATAAATTTGATAACAGAGTCATCAAAGGTCAAAGATTTATAAGAAGAAATTATATTAAAGTTGAACCGAATCCCTGTGCCCCAGGTAGTTTTGAGTTTGGTATGGGACCGAGATCTGCGTTTATCAAATAATTTTTGTATTTATATATTATTAAACTCTCGTATGCATCTAAATATCTATCATTATTAATATGTTTTAAAAGTTTAATATTAGAATTCTTAACTTTGTGATTATTAATGTACAGTTATAAGTTCATAAAAATCCATTACCTAAAATGCTCAGAGAATATAAAAACACTCGTGAAAACTGCCTAGATTTAATCACTAAAAATATAAATTTTAAACCCAGTAGTTCCAAAAATGTACTGTTTTCTAAAAATTCATAAACCGGGTAATTCATTAAGACCTATAAAATAAATTCCCCAATTTATTTGCTTTCAAAGTGGTTAGTCAACCATCTACCACATGATTTTAATGTTACCCATACACGTGAATTTTAGGCGAAAACTGTTGAGGACATAAAAATAATGGAAGTTTATAAATTATTCGAGAAAAGTAAGTGTACAGCTGCATGTTTTGCTAAATCTCCTATACATTTATTACATGTTCGTAAAAATATTTATCATAATGTACTTCTGCTTCTTCGATTTAATAATGACAAGACAAAACAAAACAAGACAATACAAGACAAGACAAGACACACGACAAGACACAAGACAAGACACAAGACAAGACACAAGACAAGACACAAGACAAGACACAAGACAAGACACAAGACAAGACACAAGACAAGACACAAGACAAGACACAAGACAAGACACAAGACAAGACACAAGACAAGACACAAGACAAGACACAAGACAAGACACAAGACAAGACACAAGACAAGATACAAGACAAGACACAAGACAAGACACAAGACAAGACACAAGACAAGACACAAGATAAGACACAAGACAAGACACAAGACAAGACACAAGACAAGACACAAGACAAGACACAAGACAAGACACAAGACAAGACACAAGACAAGACACAAGACAAGACACAAGACAAGACACAAGACAAGACACAAGACAAGACACAAGACAAGACACAAGACAAGACACAAGACAAGACACAAAACAAGACACAAGACAAGACACAAGACAAGACACAAAACAAGACACAAGACAAAACACACGACAAGACACGCGACAAGACACAAGACAAAACACACGACAAGACACAAGACAAGACACAAGACAAGACACAAGACAAGACACAAGACAAGACACAAGACAAGACACAAGACAAGGCACAAGACAAGACACAAGACAAGACACAAGACAAGACACAAGACAAGGCACAAGACAAGACACAAGACAAGACACAAGACAAGACACAAGACAAGGCACAAGACAAGACACAAGACAAGACACAAGACAAGACACAAGACAAGGCACAAGACAAGACACAAGACAAGACACAAGACAAGGCACAAGACAAGACACAAGACAAGACACAAGACAAGGCACAAGACAAGACACAAGACAAGACACAAGACAAGACACAAGACAAGACACAAGACAAGACACAAGACAAGACACAAGACAAGACACAAGACAAGACACAAGACAAGACACAAGACAAGACACAAGACAAGACACAAGACAAGACACAAGACAAGACACAAGACAAGACACAAGACAAGACACAAGACAAGACACAAGACAAGACACAAGACAAGACACAAGACAAGACACAAGACAAGACACAAGACAAGACACAGGACAAGACACAGGACAAGACACAAGACAAGACACAGGACAAGACACAAGACAAGACACAGGACAAGACACAGGACAAGACACAAGACAAGACACAGGACAAGACACAAGACAAGACACAAGACAAGACACAAGACAAGACACAGGACAAGACACAAGACAAGACACAAGACAAGACACAAGACAAGACACAAGACAAGACACAAGACAAGACACAAGACAAGACACAAGACAAGACACAAGACAAGACACAAGACAAGACACAAGACAAGACACAAGACAAGACACAAGACAAGACACAAGACAAGACACAAGACAAGACACAAGACAAGACACAAGACAAGACACAAGACAAGACACAAGACAAGACACAAGACAAGACACAAGACAAGACACAAGACAAGACACAGGACAAGACACAGGACAAGACACAAGACAAGACACAGGACAAGACACAGGACAAGACACAGGACAAGACACAGGACAAGACACAGGACAAGACACAGGACAAGACACAGGACAAGACACAGGACAAGACACAGGACAAGACACAGGACAAGACACAAGACAAGACACAAGACAAGACACAAGACAAGACACAAGACAAGACACAAGACAAGACACAAGACAAGACACAAGACAAGACACAAGACACAAGACAAGACACAAGACAAGACAAGACACAAGACAAGACACAAGACACAAGACAAGACACAAGACAAGACAAGACACAAGACACAAGACAAGACACAAGACAAGACACAAGACAAGACACAAGACAAGACACAAGACAAGACACAAGACAAGACACAAGACAAGACACAAGACAAGACACAAGACAAGACACAAGACAAGACACAAGACAAGACACAAGACAAGACACAAGACAAGACACAAGACAAGACACAAGACAAGACACAAGACAAGACACAAGACAAGACACAAGACAAGACACAAGACAAGACACAAGACAAGACACAAGACAAGACACAAGACAAGACACAAGACAAGACACAAGACAAGACACAAGACAAGACACAAGACAAGACACAAGACAAGACACAAGACAAGACACAAGACAAGACACAAGACAAGACACAAGACAAGACACAAGACAAGACACAGGACAAGACACAAGACAAGACACAGGACAAGACACAGGACAAGACACAAGACAAGACACAGGACAAGACACAGGACAAGACACAGGACAAGACACAGGACAAGACACAGGACAAGACACAGGACAAGACACAGGACAAGACACAAGACAAGACACAAGACAAGACACAAGACAAGACACAAGACAAGACACAAGACAAGACACAAGACAAGACACAAGACAAGACACAAGACAAGACACAAGACAAGACACAAGACAAGACACAAGACAAGACACAAGACAAGACACAAGACAAGACACAAGACAAGACACAAGACAAGACACAAGACAAGACACAAGACAAGACACAAGACAAGACACAAGACAAGACACAAGACAAGACACAAGACAAGACACAAGACAAGACACAAGACAAGACACAAGACAAGACACAAGACAAGACACAAGACAAGACACAAGACAAGACACAAGACAAGACACAAGACAAGACACAAGACAAAACAAGACAAGACATGTCTTGTCTTGCCACCTAAGATTTAATAATAAAATATCTTAAAATTTTCATATCTTAAGAAAGTTAATCAAAGAAAATGTGACGTCATCATGCCTTATATGTGACGTCATCAATCCTTATCTGTGACGTCATCAAATCTGTGACGTCATCAATTCTTATCTGTGACGTCATTAATTCTTATCTGTGACGTCATCAATGTTTATCTTTAAAATCTCTTATCTCTGACGTCAATCTTAGATAGTTATCTGGGCTCGGATGCCCCTAACTCCCCTACTTTTAATAAATGATATATATATATATATATATATATATATATATATATATATATATATATATATATATATATATATATTTTCAAACGTCGTAGAAATGGCATTTTTTGTGACTTGATTCACAAGGTAAAAGTTTCATTTCTACTCCGCTGGCGGCGTAGAAATAGCTAATTTCTACGCCGCCGGAGTAGAAATAGCTAATTTCTACGCCGGCGGCGTAGAAATAAAATAAATAAATATCCATAGAAACTATATAGAATTAGCGAATAAAAAGAAAAGTAGTGCGTTTAAAAAAAATTAATGTGTCATTCGGAATAAAAGTGTCTTTATGTGCCTCGCATGCAATTGTCCGACTCGCTTCGTTCGTCGTGCAAACTTCTATGCTCACCACACAAAGTATCACTTTTACTCCTAATAATATAATATACCTACTATTTTCCATTGATGTACAAAGTTGCAATAATATATTTAGCACCACCGCTATTTTCTTCAGCTGGAAATGTTTATGAAATCGCAAGAAATCGTCTAACTCCGGAGAGAGCAGAAGCAGAAAGCTTAATTTTGTTACATTACAACTTGCCAAAACTTAACTTTAAATATTATTTGTTTAACTAAGTGTGTAACTTTACTTCTACATTTTTAATTACTTTTTTGCTAAATTTTGAATAAGAATAAACTTGATTTGTTTTTTATTTAGTATTTCTGTTTTAATTTCCTTTAAAAAATCCTTAGCAACTGAAATATTAAGCAATTTATATGTTTTTAGGCCGATACTGATATAGGCCGATATCGTTGTTTACATATCGGCCGATACCGATATCGGCCAAGAAGACCGATATGGCCGATATACCGATACCGATATGGCCGATATACCGATACCGATATCGGTATCGGTCGATCCCTAATTCTTTGTTACTAGTGCTGGCAAGAACCGGAAAAATTTAGAACCGGGTACTCGGTTCCAAAACTATCCGGGTACCCGGGTATCCGGTTCCTGGAACCGATCTTCGGTTCCGAGTAGTGGAACCAATTTTCGGTTCCGGTTCCGGGTAATGGAACCGATCTTCGGTTCCGGTTCCGGTTCCGAGTAGTGGAACCGATCTTCGGTTCCGGTTCTGGATAGTGGAACCGATCTTCGGTTCCGAGTAGTGGAATCGATCTTCGGTTCCAGTTCCGAGCAGTGAAATCGAACTTTGGATCCGAGTTATGGAATATTCAATTATAATTTTAAATTAGCCTCGTCATTCTTGAGAAATATATTTTCTGAGAAATATTATTGAACGATATTAAAAAAATATATGTAATTTAATTGAAAATATCTGTGTAAATATTATTACATCAAAGGCAAGAGGATGCTAAAAATGTAACCACATAATATAGTAAATAAATGCAGATTTCAGTTTCATATTATATTTTCAATTTTCATTCATATGGTTTATTGTTATTGCAATAACTTGACCTTGAGTCATATTTTCATATAACGGTTCCTACATAATGACAATAGCGGCCCTAAAATTTAAGGGTAAAGCAATAGATATTTCCAAGAATTTCACCTATACCTATACTTATACATTCTGTTCTAATCTTTACATTTTGATCTCTCAGTTATGTATAAAATGAATATTTCTTATTTTTTGGATTTCATAACACCATTTAATAAATTGAAAGTAGCGTGCCTCATAATATGTAAAAAAATTTGGTTATTATTTTAAAATGCCCAATTGAATTAACTTTAAGATTAAAAGAAACCGAAAGGGGCTACAAAGCACAAATCCTATAGAAATTTAAACAAAGACACCGGTCGTGCAGTCGGGGATAAAGTACATAGTTTTTGCACGTGTTCTTCAGAGAATTGCATTATATCAGTTTATAAGAATATCTGATACCAACTTTCCTAAATTGTTTACCTGTTCCTATTTAATAATTTAAAAAAAATATATCTTCCAAAATAATTAACTTATTCATCATAACATATTGATTCATAATACGTAAATCTAATTCACGGATTGTAATAATGAATATTTTATTAGCTTCATAATCGAGATTCACCCGTTTTCGGTCCCAGAACCGGGAACCGATACGTTTCGGTTCCAGAACCGAGAACCGTTGAGATTAGATTCCAGAACCGAGAACCGATGAGATTCGATTCGAGAACCGATGAGATTCGATTCCAGAACCGAGAACCGATGAGATTCGATTCCAGAACCGAGAACCGATGAGATTCGATTCCAGAACCGAGTACCGATGAGATTCGATTCCAGAACCGAGAACCGGGTAGTTTCGGACTCGGAACCGAGAACCGGGTAATTACACATTGAAATAACCGGGTACCCGGGTAATTTTGGAACCGGAACCGAACCGAACCGGAACCGGTTCCCACCACTATTTGTTACCTGGAATTTTGCTACTTATTGATTTTATAATAAAATGGGCATTGATAAACTTTGAAATACTACAGGTATTGTATAAGAAAGTTTATAATTTAATTTACAACTTTGATGTGCAGCTCCCCTAAATTTCACAGTCAAATGACAATGATCTCTTAGTTCAACATCATCTATTTTTTTACAACATACATAACGTACTACAGCATTCGTAAAATGTAACTTCTCACTAGGAAACATTACCATTACATTTATATTTTTTATTATATTCTCAATTTTATGTGCAATATTTTTAATTTCTTTCACAAACCAATCTATGCAATTCTTTCCTCTGTACATATTAAATATGGAATATGATTCATTGTATGAACACTTTAAAAAATACTTAGGGCCATTCATTGTTTTACAGCACACAATATGTTTTTTCAAACTATGCCCTGTAGTAAATGATTTAAGCATCAATCGCAATAAAATGATTTGCCTTGATATTTGTGAATATAATAATCAAGATGAATTTTTTATCCACTTAAAATGATAGTGTAACGTTTTTATTTATTTGGGTGAAGTGTAAATATTAGACAATTACTATTAATTAAAATAAAAGTTTATTATGACGATAAATAGGTATTAAATATAATTAAAGATGATAAATATAACGAACACTACGATTAAACAAACATTAAACACTAATTAAGACTAAGAATATTATAAAACACTTAAACACTAAGATTATTTATTTAAACAATATATAGATCACTTATTTATTTATACAGCTGTATTTATTTATATTCACCACTTGTCTACTATCTGTTTATATCAACAACTGTTTAACACGCAACGCTTATTTATATCAGACTATCTAAGGCCTTCGCTAACGGTGCTTATATACCCTGGCATTTTTATTCCAGAGAATTCTAGAGTATTATTCTAGATAACACACAATAGGTTAGATCAACCGCGTAATTAAGCAGGCTCCGACAAGTCGCTTGCGTCATCGCTAACAATACAGTCGCTCGTCCCTGCGACAGCGGCGGCGACAGCGACGGGGACAGAGGCGGTAACAGTGGTGGCGACGGCGGGCACTGCACATTACACTGCCTTCTCCTTGAGACTGTTTCGTCCCGGAACAGTTCGTGATGACGAAATCTGCATGCATTACCCTTGGTGCATTTCGAAGTTTTGAAGAAATGACAGTCGATGGTCCGCTTGACTTCTTCTCTATGTCCGTTAGGGTTAAAGCTGCAAACCAGAATTTCAACACCGGTAAAACGGAAGAGGATTTCTATCATGTTCCTAACAATCCTCCAATCTAAACCATCTAAACCACAGCCTAACTTCGGTACGGCTAGCTTGAAAATGTCATTCTCAAGCAGATGATCCCTCAAACCTCACAGCGAGTTCCACAGTTTGCGGTACGACGGCTTCTGGTACGAGCGTGGTTTTGTAACCAGGTAATAGATGTACCGCTGATGGTCTGCATTGCTATCCATCAGGCGCAGCGTTTTCCCAACAGTTGGGCGTTGGTTGGCCAGTTCTTGTTGTCGCCCAAATTTCGCCTTAAAGGCTGAAGCTATGCCACGGGACATCTTTAAGTCTTCTGTTACGCAGTGACCGAGGGAATAATCTGAAGACATGGTGAATAGATCTCGGTGTTCTTCTTTCGTCACGCCGAACCGCGCCTTGCGGCCAAAGGAATAGTTCTCCATGAAGTCTTCAAAAGTTGGTTCTTGTGTTATGATCCGACGAACCGTTGCTTTGTTATGGACTTCATGGTTGTCTCCAGCGAAAGGGGCTAGCCGATTAAAGTGTACTACTCTCGGCTTCCCGCTAGGTTGTTTCTTAATTCTGTATACCACGTGGTTTATCCTTTTGACTACCTCATAGGGGCCTTCCCAATTATTTTGCAGCTTTGGTGATAACCCACGACGTCTTTGTGGGTTGTAAAGCCACACTAAATCCCCAGGTTGATATCCACCCTTTTCGGCCTTGATGTCATACCGGTCCATCATTCGGTCGCTGGCAGCTTGAATGTTCGTACTGACTTGTTCATGAATGTCATCCATTCTTCTCCGTAAGTCCGTAACGTAATCTTCCCCGGCCAAATCTTCCCCAGGTTTACTGCCGGACACCAAGTCACTGGTAAGCGCAACTCGCGCCCGAATAAGATGTTCGCAGGAGTTTGCCCGGTTGTTTCATGCACGGATGAACAATAAGCCAACAGGAACAGATGGAGGTGTCGGTCCCAGTCTCTTTGGTGGTTGGAGACTACCTTCGACAAATATCTGTTGATCGTTCTGTTCATTCGTTCAACCATGCCATCAGACTGCGGATGTAATGCAGTTGTTCTAGTTTTATTAATTCCTAATATCTTACAGACATTTTGGAAAACGGCAGACTCAAAATTTCTTCCCTGGTCGGAGTGGAGTTCACGCGGTACTCCGAATCAGCATATACATTCCTTAACTAAAGTTTCATCGACCGTGGTAGCTTCCTGGTTGGGTAATGAATATGCTTCAACCCACTTGGTGAAGTAGTCCATAACAACCACGATGTATTTATTTCCTTCGTCACTTTCTGGGAATGGTCCAGCCACATCAATCGCAATACGCTCAAATGGGCTGCCAACGTTGTATTGACGCATTGGAGCTTTTCGTCGTTTATGCGGACCGTTACTTCCAGCGCAAACCACACATTTCTTGCACCAATCTTTAACATCTTCCGTAAAGTTAACCCAGTAAAACCGCTGGCGCAATCTTTCCAGCGTTTTGATGACTTCGAAATGGCCTCCAGATCCGTCATGGATCTCTTTCAACACGTCTGGTACTCTACTCTTAGGAATAACTAACTGGGTTCTTTTCTCAGTTCCATCAGCATTTTCTACCACACGCTTTAACATGCCATCCTCAATCACCATGGAGTCCCATTGCGCCCAGTACGATTTTACACTTGGTGAGTGTGGTGCAACATCTTCCCATACTGGTTTGCTCTCCTCTGCTTTCCATTCGAGTATAATTTTCAAAGTTGGGTCTTTTTCTTGATCTTCGCGTAGTCCATCGGGTTGCCAATTATCGACTACTGTCGTCCTGGCGACGATGTAAAATTTCTCTCCTAGTCGACTACAATGCTTGCAATCATCTTGGCACGGCCTTCTGGACAATGCGTCGGCATTACGATGGCTGGTACCTGGCCTATGCTCGATTTTGAAATCGTATTCCTGTAGTCTTTCAATCCATCTAGCCACCTGACCTTCAGGATTCTTAAATTGTAGCAGCCATTTTAATGCAGCATGGTCAGTTCTAATCAAAAAATTTCTTCCATACAAATATTTGTAGAAATGTTCCACGGATTTCACGACTGCCATTTTCTGGTAACACAATAATTTCTCTCTGGTTTTGATAAGATCTTACTAAAATAGGCAATGACCTTCTCATGCCCGTCTTGTATCTAAGAAAGAACGCCACCAATTCCCACGTTGCTGGCATCTGTGTCTAGTATGAACTCTCCTTCAGGTAAAGGATAACTCAGGACAGGTGCGCTTGTCAAAGCATGTTTCAGTTCTTTGAACGCAACTTTGCAGTCCATTTCCCAGATAAATCTTCGACCTTCTTCAGTAAGCCTTGTCAATGGCTTGGCTATGTTGGCAAATCCAGGTACATATTGTCGATAATAGGTACATAAACCAAGAAAACTTCTAAGTTCGTGTTTGTCTCTAGGTGTTGGCCAATCTCTTACAGCTTTTATCTTTTCCGGATCAACTGCAATACCCTTATCCGAAACCACGTGTCCAAGGTAATGAACTTCCTTTTGAAACAGGTGGCACTTCTTGGGGCTGAGCTTCAGGTTAGCCTTCCGCAATGTCTACAAAACCTCTTCCAAATTCTTCATGTGGTCCTCGAATGTTTTACCTACCACTATAATATCATCAAGATAGACTAAACAGGTTTTCCATGATAGTCCAGCCAGTACTGTTTCCATGAGTCATTCAAAGGTTGCAGGGGCATTGCAGAGCCCAAATGGCATTACTGTAAATTTCCACAGTCCGGTGCCAATTGTGAAGGCTGTCTTTTCCTTACCTTTGGATACAAATCGACCTGCCAGTATCTTTAGATCCAGAGTGGAGAAAATCTTCGAGCCAGCCAAAGTGTCTAGTGTATCGTCTATTCGAGGTAGCGGGTAGCTATCCTTCTTGATGATACTGTTAAGTTGACGGTAATCGACATAAAATCGTGTAGAGCCATCTTTCTTCTTTACTGACACCACTGGTTAAGCCCATGAACTGCTTGAAGGTTCTATCACACCTTCCATTTTCATGTCCTCAATAATTCTTTCTGCTTCCTCACGCTTCGCTAATGGTAGTCTTCTTGCTGGTTGGCGGATTGGTCTTGCGTCGCCGGTGTCTATCTTATGGTGAACCACATTAGTTCTCCCGTTGGTCTTCTTGTCAACTTGAAACACATCTTAAAATCTTCCAATTAATTTCTTCGCCTTGGTTCTCTGGTCGGCATTCAGTTCTTGGAAGGAGGTTGATAATTGGTTAATTAATGTGTCCGGAACTTCCTGAGATATGTTTCCTTTGGCCTTAACAGTTCAAATAATCGAGGATACTGCCAAGCATTCTCCTACAATTGTTCCTCTCTTAAGAACAACTGGATAACAATTTACGTTCATTATTCGAACTGGTATTACTTGACTGGCTTTGATCAGTGATTTTCCTACAACAACTCAAGTACCAGTCTTCACATCATCATTCTTGGGCTCAAGCATAACAATATTCTCCGCACAGAAACTACCATCTAATTGTGCTTGCACAATAGATTCACTTCGTTCTGGAAGGGTTACATCTTCGGCCATTAGTACGCGCACAGCTTTGTCTTCTCGTGGGCTTAAAACAAGTTCTTTTTCATTGACTATCATTACTCCATTCTTCAGGTCAAGTTTAAAACCGTGCTTTTTCATTACGTCCATACCGAGTATTAATTCATCTTCAACGTCAGCTACCAGCGCACGATGTTTAAAGAATGTGTTTCCAATAGTGATGGTCATATCTATTTCCCCTAATGTGGTAGCTTGTACTCCCGTCGCTGTGCGTAATCTCCACTTGGTTGGTTGAAGAAGCGTCTTGCCTGTGTTCTTTACTAAGTCGGGTCTAATTATAGTCTTCGTCGCACCCGTATCCAGTAACATTTTTAGTGGTCTTCTATCAACAGAGTCGTTCACGTAGATGCTGCTGGCTTGATGATGAAGGGATGCGACATAACTGGTGGATTGTGAGGCTTTTACCGATTCTGTCTCTCTTTGCATTTTCTGTAAAGTCTCTGCGGATGACCCTGTTTACCGCAATACCAGCAGAGGAGTTTCTTTCTTCCGGCAAACACTTCATTTACAATTCGTCGCATTTTCTCTTCTAGGTCTTCAGTGTCTTCTTTTCTCTCGGCATCAATATTTCGCACGCGAGATTGGTTTCGTGAAGCTTCTTTGGCAGCTTCATGTTCTAGTGCGTATGAGAGTGCGCCAATTAAAGTTTTTGGGCGGGCCAATCGCAGTGCTTGCTGCGTTTCGCTATCTCGAACTCCGTATATGAATGCTTGAACGGCCAGGCACTCCAAAACGCTGACAGGGGCTGCAGGATGTGCGAGACGAACCAAACGAGCTACGTCGACTTCAAATTCTTGAAGACTTTCTTTTGAACTCTGATAGCGGTTCCTCAGTTGCGTCTGGTACATCTGCTCTAGGTGCGCATTGCCATATCGCATGTCCAACCGCTTGACTAGTTGGCCGTAGTCCTCTTGTTCTTCTTCCTTCAGAGTCTGTAAAATATCGATGGCTTCTCCACGCAATGTGACAGTCAACGCTGTAGCTTTCTCTGTAGACGTCCAGTTATGTGCTTTCGCAGCCACTTCAAATTGTTTTAAATAGTCCGGCCACGAAGACTTTTCATCAAATTCCGGTGTTTTGATATGCATAGTTGTAGTAGTTTCAGGTTTCTCTACTTTCCTTTCTTCATGTAAATTTGCTTTCGCTACATCGGAATTTGGCATTGGCGACAATGTAATTCTAGTGACCTGTTTTCGTAATTCTTCGATCTGCTTGTCATACTTATCTTCTAAATTCTTCAGGTCTTCTTCAGTCTTTGTAGAATTCTCCTCTAACTTCTGCTCTAAACTGCTAGAATTTTCTTCCAATTTTTGTTCTATTGTCTGCTCCAGAATTCTAGAATTTTCTTCCATTTTTTGTTCTAATGTTTTAGACTGCTTCAATAATTCTTCTTTTAAAGTTCTGGAATTTTCCTCTAGTTTTTGTTCTAGTGTTCTAAAGTTTTCTTCCGCTTTTCTAGAACTTTCAATTAATTTTTCTTCTAAACTTCTAGAATGTTCCATTAATTCATCTTTTAATGTAGAATTTTCTGTTATTTCCTGTTTTAATTCTTCTTTTAGTGTTCTAGAACTTTCTTCGGCTTTTCTAGAATTTTCTTCTATAAGTTTACGAATGTCACACTGAATTTCAAATAAGTAATCATAAGGATTTTGACCAACATCGATTAATGCTTCTCTCAGTCTCTCTTGAAGGACTGACTTCTTTCCTGTTGTGTCCAAATCTCTTTCTTTCAATTCGGTCTTGAGATCACTTACTTACCGTCAATAAATTGAACGATTAATTGATAAGTGTAATACAGCCATTACAAAAATTAAAAATAGAATGGTATTAATAAAAATAAGTAAATACTTATGAGTACATACTTAAAAGTAAGTACTTGTAAGCACTAGCATTTACTTATCATTATCAACAAGCAGTTTCAAGTACGAGTATATACTAATTTTGAAATTAATAACCGGATGCTGATACCTATAGTAAATACATACTTATAAGTATGTACTTACGCATGAAATACAGTAGTAAGCCGTGTGATTGTAAAAAATCTGGTGTGGCCATCACAATACCTCCCGCCATTTACAGCCCGAGTCACAAAAACGATTACGTTAATCCTTATTTTTGGATTAGCGAATTTTACTCTAATTTTGACAGTTTATTTCTTAAAATATAGTCTAATTCAAGTGTCTACCTTTTTTTAAACCCCTCAACAGGATAAATCCCAATTACAGAGTGGGTTCACATTCACAAACATCCATGCCTTAGTGGGATTCGAACTCAGGGCCCTCATGACATGAGGCGTTGCTCTAACCATTGGCACCGGAGTTATAATAAAATGAAGATTAAATTTTAAATACCGGGATAGAATAGAATTCACTAATCCAAAAATGAGGATTAGCTTAAACATTTTTGTGAATCGTTTATTTTTATTAATCTAAATACATACATATTTGCTTATGCTGGAAACTGTATTTAATTCCTTTTCTATTGCTCTATTTACTTTTTTCTTTTTAAAACGTTACTAATATTATTTTGAAATGATTAGTTCTTTGATAGTGACACTTATCTGTCAGTTACATAAATACATATGAATAACTGCGTTTTATTCGTTTAAAGCGTAGACTCTGGGGTTTAAATTATAGATAATTTTATAAATTTATCCATAAAATATACACAAAAAGTATTAATTCAAATCTATAGAAAATTTAATAATCTTTAATTTTTATAATAACATTAATCTCGAAAAAATAACATTTTTCGAAGAAAAACTATTTCGAGCTTCTAGTAAAGTGTCATTTCCGGTTATCCGATTTTCACCAAAATCTGATGGGCTCTTTCCATTACAGAAAAAGTTCGAAATACAAGGTTTCAATATTTTCTGAATGATAGTAATTGAGTTAGAGTGGAGGATCCACACACACATACACAGAGATCATCGTGAAAATGTTGAAATTGGATTCTAGGAGCCTTAAAACGTGGTCATTTACCAAAATCTCGATATGCGATTTTTAGCACAACTCCTATACCTCCCTTACCAACGGCAGCGGGAAGTAAAAAGTATAAATTTTGACATTTTTCACCGTTCATTTTTATATTTATTTATTGGAGGTTAACAAAGTAATCTGAAATTTAGTTCTTTAGTGTATCGGACTGTACTTTTGCTATGTTCAACATTGTTTAATTAGTTAAAACATCGCGCAAGTTCGTCAGTATAAAAGGTTGTCGTTGTGTGTATCTTATTTTTCTCATGATTGTTCAATAAACGTTATTCATATATTTCAACTATTGACTTTTAATTAAACACCCCCAAAGACATTACAAGTTCTATATATTTTTTTTCAATTTTAAAAGTTCTTACTTTTGAAAGCAGCGACAAAGACGAAATTATGCGGTCTTCTCCATAATATCAAACCTGATGTAATATAAATTTTCGGCTTTTTTACTTCCTTGTACATAGTAAATAAAGTATTGTAATCGCGAAAAATTTCTGTTTTCAGATTTCAGCGGTATCCATTTTGACAATCCCTGAATCCATTTTGATTAATTTCGTTGTGACGTCTATGCATATATACTCGTACGTAATGCGTATCTGGTATAACTCAAAAATGGTAATCCGTAAAAACTTGAAATTTTGTATTTAGGACTGCTATAACATAGTTGTGCACCTCCCATTTTGGTCATTACATAATTTTCAGAAGTGGTACTTAAATTGAAGCCTATAATAGATTTTAATGAAAAACTATTTTAAAATATAATCCAAAACTTTTAAATTTGGTATGTAAGTCTTTTATGCCAATGGGAATAACACACTTGATTTTGTTTAAAATAGGTTAAACGGAAGTGGTATATTACCTGAAGTTGTTAACAGTATTTCTTGAATAAACTGGTTTCATTTTGATTTAGAAATAAATGCTTCAAATAAGAGTTTTAGAGAATAAATTTTGCGTCTAGCACATCAAGTTTTTTTTTTAATTAGCCCTTTGTATAAGCGAGATATATAAATTTAAAAATTCTATACTTTTTGGTTTTTGTAATAAAGCTTGCTATAGGACAAAAAATAACAAAAAAAAAATCAATGTTAATGTCAAATTACATCAAATACGTGCAATTTTATAATTGAGTCTATACTTCATATTGGTCTTGCGTACAAGGAAGTCGTGTGGTGTCCACATCACATTTTTTAATGTTCACTTACCAGGATCGGAAACATCTTAATTTTGTTATCAACTCAATTTTATACTGTTACTTGAGCTATTATCAAAAATTATCTACCATCTACTAGCAACTGAAAACGTATTTCCAATTCTGACCGAGCGGTGTCAAAATTGGTGGGATATCAAAATAAATACAAATTTTAACTTAAATAAAATATAATTAAAAATATTATAAAACTGTATAAAAATATATCAATTAGAATGAAGATGTTAAACTTTTACATAAATTTTGAAAGTTTATATAGATATTATAAATGTTGCAACTGGTACCTACTGTGACGCAATACAACATTGTCGAAATAAATAGTAAAAATAATATGCAAAAACCTACCTTGAGTAGTTTCTAGAAGTGAAAGAAGTCTACCTGGGAGATAAGAATTCGGTTTCACTGTACTATAGTTTATTCTTATAAAACTTTTGTAGACTCTCTTATTAAATTTAGCCCTATCACAACCAAATGAGTCTTGAAACTAACACCGCGCCCGGTGATCTCGTGGTGAGATGCGTCGCGCTTTTGTTTAGAAAAGTACAGTCGTACGATTAAATATTAAATATGAATTTATACACCATTTACATTCATTACATTCCTCTCCCCTTTTTATAAAGAAATTCTTCATTTATAAGACTTTTTTTTAAAATTTTCGGAGCAAGACTTCTTCCATTTCATAAATTATAACAATATTAAAATATACTTAAAATTACACAAAAATAATGACACATATGAGACGATAGGGAAATTATTGTCTTCACATTGACATTAATATAGCATTACATAGAAATGAAATAATTTACAGGTTTTTTTAATGAAATATTATGACGAGTAGAAAATCCGCCAGGTGGTGAGTGGAACTTGTTTTCATCCGATGATGATGTAGGTAACAGATTACTTGAGTTTAGCGCTGCTTTCATCAATTTCATGAGAATTGATCATCGTAAAAAACGGCGGCCGTCCATTTGTGCGTTAGTCAATTTTTGTTGGTGGCAGTGAAAAGTTGATGACTTCACGCCATGGTTTTACTCAACAAACAGTTGATGGAATGGTAATGTAGAGTAAAGGCGGGTAAGAGTACACACACTTTCTTTTTTGGCCCGTAAAAAATTATTTAGAAAAAAATACTTATCATTTATGAAAATATATATTATTTGTACATTTGGCAACAAAATTAAAACTATTCCAAGTAGATTCATTTATTTATATTTTTAATATTAACGAAAACAAACAAAATGGGAAATGCGTACTCTTAGACGTACATGAATTTAAGAGTACGCAACTATTAAGCCAAAGAGTACGCATATTATTCTGGTACACATTTGTCGCATTCAAATATTTTTTGGCCAGAATATGTGGTGCAAATTTCATGCCACCAAAGTTTGCGTAATTTGCACTGTATCCAGTCCATTTCTGGGGGATCCTTGTACTGCAAATTGTCAGGCATTTTAACATGTTCTTCAAGGTTCTTTTCCATATCTTGCTTGAAAACAGGCTTATACCTGCCTAGGGCATCTGGAGTTGTGTTTTCTTTGAAGGGTTTTCTTAAAGTAGCTTCATGTAAACCTAGTGATGATGCAATATGTCTTTTAGATTCACCTTTACTAATTCGATTTTTTTCCTGCATTAATTCAGAAGTAAATTTTAATTGTCGATTGCATTTTCGTTTATAATTGCTCATCTATAGTACAAAAAAATGAAAATGCAAGATAACAAAATAATATTTTATTTAAACTAAGGGCTCGCATAACAGTACGCATGTGTAACACGTTTGCTTAGCGGCACCCTTTTGTTTAAATTATTGCAGCCGGACGACAAAATTAGTTATGGATCTTGCGTTCAGAACTTTTATGTTTGTAAAGTATCCTATTTTTTTGTAAATTTCTAAATTGCTTTTCGAAGTTGAAGTCCTTGTTAGATTTTTGGGATGGGTTTAGTTCTTGACATTTTGTGAAAATTATTGGGTGTTGTAAAAGTATTTTTAAAATTATAATATTACAAAAGAAAGTGCTAGAAAAGACGGATGTATCTCAGCAGGGGAAAAGCAATTTCAGTAATTTGGTTGAGTAACTTTTGTCACAAAGGCCAGATGTAAAACGCCGTTAGGAATTCACTTCTGCCCTCAAACACCCGAAATGTTCTCAGTTACTTGACCAATTATGTTGTGTTAATTTTTAAGTTAGCCAATAAGAGTATGAAGGTTGGACTTCCTTGTTGGAAGTGGAGTGAAAATCTAGTAAAGATGGTTTTGAGATGATCTCATCTCGAGGAGTCTTTATCTGACTGTTGATTGTGACGTTGTTCTCTTTTCCATTCGACTGTTTTTAATTGTCTTAGGGCCAGTTGTACAATCAAGGGTTAAGGCAAGGGTTAGTAATTAACAGCTGGTTAGTCAAAAAATGTGTTGTACGATAACAGGTTAAGCGTAACCATAGCTCTTAACCAGAATATTTTTAACTTTAAATGAAATAAGGGGTTACTGATTTAACGCTTGACATTTGACGTTTGTGTAACTATTTGTAATGGCTTTTCGGCAACGTTTAGTAGTTGAATCTGATTCTGAAAATGAATTATTAGAAAATATGTTTATAAGAAGTAGGAAAGCCAAAAGAATTACACAAAAGCCTGGCCATTTTAACGAACTTGACGACACTGATTCTTTTTACACGAAACCAACAGTGCATCTTTTATTAGGTCAAATTTATCACAATTTGTCTCATAAAAAGGACAGGTACGCAATTAAAATTCTTTTATAATTTACCATTAAATTATACATTTACATATAATATATAGAAATTTTTGTATTACGCCAATGAACCAACTGCTATTGACATTGCGATTTTTGGCATGTGGCGACATGTTAATATGCGCTGGGGACTTCGCTGGTATAAAAAGACATTTTTTTAATAATTTATTACACTCGTTAAAAAATTATTTTAAAATATTCAGCAGGAAGCGAAATATCAGCTTTTCATTAAATATAATTTTATACATTCACTGCATTTCTGCTTACTTCTTTTATCCAATAACCAAGAATACTTCATGCACTTTAATAATAATTTATTTACCTTATCTTGTGTTATGATCGCATCAGTTTTTTTATTCTCTATTATATCTTTATACTGGGCAACAAAATCCACTAATTTTAAACAATCATCTTGCATAAAATTAGGTGTTCTATTACGCTTAGTTTTTGACATTTTGTAATTTTAATGTTAGTGTTAGTTTAAATTTAATTTTTTTCTTTGTTTCTCCAAATTAACTGTAAATATTTTAGTGTGTTAGTTTAATAACAAAGTGCTTCATTCGAGGCCGACCAGCGATGAAAAGTAAGTAGCCTGATAGATTACTTGATTCTTAGTAGTTGGTGTTGAATACCTAGCGCTGGTACCAATTCAGTAAGCTTAAAGCTTATTCTGAGGTCGCCCTTTTAAAAATTTAATTACTTTTATAGTACCGTCTTTTAAACTGTAGTCGCCACGATCATTAGTCATTAGTTCTTGTATTGTTGTTTACCATTTATTATTGTGTAAATAAATAAGTTCATCTACCAGTTCTCAGTTTTATTTGTTTAAGTTCTCCCAAGTATTTTCAGTTATTGCGGAAGAGTAAGTATTCTGTGTGAATATTGTTTATTTTGTAAATTAATTTTTCATACTCTTTGTATTGAGTCCTGCTATCCGAGGACTTTTAAAACACGGATTGTGGTGGCAGTGATACCCTTGATCCAAATTAAGTTTTACGTTGATTAAATTAGTGTTTCTCTTGCGGGTCAAGTATTGAAACAAACCGTTTTAAACGGTTAACAGGAAAGAGTTATATTCAAAATAGTACCTCGCATTCTGTTATACGAGTACATGCGTACTCTTAGATTTTACGTATATTTTATTAAATATTAATTTTACTGTAACACGTTAGATGCCTCTGCAATAGCTTCTACGTACACTTAAAGTACAATGATAAAACTAACCTCTCAATAAGTAAAATAATGAATATGTTAAGCTGAATTTAATCGACATTACTGTATAAGTAAGCCAAAATAACAATATAGAACACGAAATTTTTGTTTCTTGTCTACTTTATAATTGTCTTACCTTAGAAAGAAGATTATTTGTACTCAAGATGGACACAAATACGTCTTGCTTTGACTGTTACACCAGCTGAATGATATTTTCTATACCAAGATACTGATACTGCGTACTCTTACGCGCCCTTACCCTACTCCTACTACCTTTCGTATTGACTTTGAAAGCATTCCTCATCTTTCAATTTTCCTCTCTCTCCACAGGGCGGTACACTTGTCAGCGTAACGGCATCAAAAACAAGTCTCCGTGTTTCCAGGGTTCTGGATGTAATATTACAAATTAACAACTGAAATTTTAAATGTAAGATCATAAATATCTAACTCATTCGAACACAAATCTGTTTTTAAAAAAATTGTAGCAAATAAGAAAAAAATAATTATATAATAATGACAATTTTTGGCAGTTTTCAACTATATTATTTTATTTGAAAATGTCAATATTTAAAAAAATTAAGATTGTAAAGAGTTAGATACATATTTATGAAATATATTAGTCTATCTTTATTAAAAATATCTTACGTAGTTTTTTAATACAGAGCAAATAACTAATATGCAATTCTAGTACCAGAATGGGTATATACATAGATGCCGCAGGTGTGTATTGGTAGGGTTGATCTCATTAGCTCCGCCCTGCCTTATCGAAAACTTCCGAATAGAGCCGACAATACAAGTAGGTGTAGAAGCAAGGGTTAGGGTAGATTAGATTAGGTTAGGGTTCGTTATCAAGGTTGGAAAGAAAATTGAAGGGGTGAATATTATAAACTATCGTTATTTTAATTATTTTCGGCAATAAAAGTTTAATGTATTGTTACATAATTAACAGAAACATTTTTATACTAGTATTACTAATCTCAACACTTGAAAAGGTATAACAAGATTTAAAATGATTATAATATAATAATAAAAGAAGACGAAGATGGATTTCTGCCTTCCCATTTCTAGTCGGATGCTCTACCAATTACGCTACAAGACCCCCGTGAGTTCCGAGAATTTTTCATATGTCATACATGCGTTGTACGCGAGGACATTCTCCCACAAGGAATAATTACTCGTTCGTCCGCGTACTCGCTACTATAGAAGAGCTCGTGTTGTGGCTCGAGTAAGGTGACCATTTTTGAAACGATGAAAAACAGGACGCTAAGCGAAGTGACGGCAAAACCGCCGGAGGCGAAAATTTTTATAAAAAAAGGGTGATTTCTAATTTAATGCAATTTTATTAGCACAAATACTATTGATGTCGGCATAAAAATATAAATATTTGGACAGATTACTGGTTAAGTAATTAAATAAAATACAATACCACAATCGGATCCTCCACTATCTGTTTAATTTTTTTTTTATGAATCTGCATCTAAACTGAAAGCGACTTGTAGTTTTAGAAAATCTTTATTGTTCGTTAAGTTGTAATATTTTTTTAAATATTCTATGATATAGATATACGAGATGATTTTGTTCTCAAACAGTGGACTTCGCTAATAATTGGAGTCACATAAATTGATCTTTTTCAGCATATAAAAATACGTTAAAATAAGTATTGTGCGCAATAATTGAAAAGTATACGTCGATAATAAGCAATGGACCTTTTCAATTTAAAGAGATAGAAGATATGCGCAATGGAGATATGCGCATAGGAAGCGTTTGTTTCTAAAAAATTGAGACGTAAAATATGAAAATATCTCACATTACTTTAAAAAATGTTATCGAAATAAGTTACAAAAGCTTTAATTGGAGTTAAAATGTCTAACGATGCAAATTTTCACTGAGAATACACGTATTTTAATGACTGCAATATTTTTGCAGCGATAGAAAGAGATAGCCGTTAAATTGAATAGGTCCATTCATGGCAGCAAGATAATTTTGTACTCACTATCAGAGACACGTCGTTCTATTGGTCGGAATTGGATAACGATTAATTCTAACCAATAAAATGATTTGGCTCGCGATTTATGATCTATCTATACAAGTCTCAATACCGGAGTATCATTTTAGGTATAGTTTAGGCTTAGGCGCTTAGGGGACACTTGGCAAATAGAGGACTTTGTACATAGAAAAAGAGGAATTGTCCGGGTAAAAGAGAACGTCTGGACAGCCTAGGCTCGAGTCCGAATTTCAAGCTCGTGTTCAATAGGTTGTCTCCTGTAACTTATGTTTTACATAGGCGCCGAAAGCATGGGTGCTCTGGGTGCGCAAGCACCCATACCAAATTTGTAATGGGTTCGGAGCACCCATACAAATTACTTAGTTATTAGTACTTTTTTTAATCATAATTTTTATTTAAACGCAATTTCTGAGTTACCGAGTTAAAGATGAAAAAACTGAAATACCAATTGCTATTTTTACAATGACTATGTGCATTATTTATTACGAATTTGCTATAAGCCCCTATTTAGTCGCAGCTTGTGCTTATGCCTATCTATTACCGCGCTTTGCGCCGCGCCACAGGAACTCAGTTTACTATTAAAATGAATGACGTTTGGACATAGCTAATTAGTTGCACCATTGAGTAAGTAATAATATAAAGTCACAGTCACTCAATTTCCTTTAACCACCAAATAAGAATCGAGGAACAAAACGAACCAAAATTGCCGAAATGCGCAAAAAGAGTTGCCAATCATCATTGTCGCAATTATTCAAAATATGGAGGCTACGCAAAAATTTTAAGTGTTGGTCAAGTTAGCGCTGTTGCGGGAAAGTAAAAAGTGAGAAAGGAGTTGATAGACCGTAGACGAGTGGTTAGGCGTTTTGGAATTCGGAGATTCCCATAGTTTGTTTATTTATTACCAGGGTCGCAATTGGCGAAATTAAAATTGTACTAACATTATAAATCATACTGTACTAAAATCACTTGAATATTTTTTACATGTTCCAACAAAAAAAAGAAATAAATTATATTATACATATAAAATATACAAAAAATAAACGGCACTATAGCATGGGCCACATTGGCTATATTCTAGTTTTATGTTACGCTACTAGATTTATTAGGTATGATGAATCGCGAGCACGCGAGCTAGGCTTGCCAGTTCAATCCGAGGAAGAAGACAGCAAGAAACTTTTATTATATTCTAACACATGTTTTCATGCTGCAAAAAATATATGTCTTTATCTAGCACATGCTATCTCGCTCGTAGTGTTTCTTTTCCATTCGGTATGGGTACTCAGCACACACGGTACACAGCCACAATACCGCCAACGCCAGCTATCATATTTTAATGAAACTAAGTGTGTAATATTTTAATATTTCAATAAATATCTATAATTAAAAAATGGGTGCTCTGGGTACGTTTGCTCGAAACGTAAATATATCTAGAGAAGCTCGGTTAAATGTGTATAATGGAGTGCTAGTGCCTGCTTTGATGTATGGAAGCGAATGTTGGGTATGGACGGGAAAGCATAAAAAGAGAGTGTCTGCCGTGGAAATGAGGTATTTACGTGATGTATGTGGATATGTAAGACGAGATCGCGTGAGGAATAATTTGGTATATGAAGAATGTATGGTTAGGAAGAATGTTGTTAAGAGAGTAGGAATGAACCAGTTGAGATGGTTTGGTCATGTGGAGAAAATGAAGAGTGCACGTCTTGTAAAGCATATATATCTTGGTGAAATTGATGGTGTTCGATTGCGTGGACGTCCGGTGTGTAAATGGATGAATGTGATTGATAAGGTGCTAAAAGAGAGAAAGTTTCCGAGTGAGAAGAGAAGAGCGTGTATGAATGCGATTATGAATGTGGCCGAGGCAAAAGAAGTGTGCTTAGACAGGAATGTGTGGCGAAGGATGATGGTTTCGTAACTATTACTGTGGTCCGGTTGCGGTATTTCGCTACCGAATATCGGTCACTTTAATATGTTAAGAGAGGAATAGTTCTTGTATGGCGTCAGGTTAGTAAGAATGTTGTTGAAAGAGAGAGTGATTGTTTTTGTGGTTGATATTATTTTTGTTTCGGGATTGTGCTAACCCACTAAGTGGAAAATGCGTGATCTTATGTATGTATGTGTTAAAAAGGAATACGAAATTATTAAATTGATTAGATTGAATTAGATTTCGGAAAGAGGTACTGATTATTAAAAATCAGAGAATTGTACATTGTACTAAATCTAGTTTCTTGGCTTTAGTCGGTTTTCTTCTAACCCTCACCCCACAGCATTATTACATAATTATTTTTATATAATTATCTATGCCCTTGGCTAGAGCACCCATACATATTTACAAAAACCAACGCCTATGTGTTTTAATATACAATTAGCATTGAATTGGCAGTTTCCCAACTTCAACAAAGACGTTTTGCATTGAACGACTGACAAGGGAATACTATTAAATGACCACTCACATTTAATACAGAATTTACTAAATAGACATATTCGTACGTATATACAAGCAGTTACAAAAAAATTCAACTGTGAGTGTAAAATGCAACTTCGTGCCCGTTGAAGAGTAATTTTATTAGTTTAAAAATAGGAACAGTTCATAATTTTAATTTAATTTTTACACAAATTGAATGTTATGGCCCTCTTACTAGATAAGTTAGGAATGTAGAATATTTGTTTTAAAAATCGTATATAATGAGACTTTTACAATTATTCCTAATACCTCTCTCACCTATGGTAGGCAGAAAATAAAAACATGATACGTCATCGATTTTTAAATAAAATAAATATAAATAATGCAGCCAAAGTAAACAAAGAAATTATTCGTGTTATTTAATAAAAGTGAAAATATAAAAATAGTGCGTGGGTAACGGTTCTAGGTGTATAAAAACGCGAGTTTGGCAATTAATATTCAACTGTTGCACTGCAATCATGAAGTTCTTCTTCGTCTTCCTGCTCTGCGCTTTGGTACTAGGGGTTAGCCTCCAAGTCGGTAAGTATTCCACATAGATTTCTAATAAAAAGCTATTTACTAAATAATCTAAAATATTAAGATTTTTTAAATGACAAACAATGTAATTCGTCTGTAAACTTCTTCGGAGAACTAAATTCAGATTTTGCCTAATATGATTCAAACTTCTAAATTACGAGTGCTCCATCTTGTTCATAACCAAACAAAAATAAGTCAGTGGCGTCGATAGACCATTTCTGAGGGGGCTTGCGCCCTCCCAGTTTAATTTTGCGCTCCTTTTCTGCGTTTTTATTTAAATAAATTATTAAAAATAAATCTGATTTTTTTTACTATTTTATTATGCACTTATTTATCTGCAATAAGCAGCGAGACGATTATGTACCTACGACTTTAGCCGAAGAGGAAAGGTTACCGCTGCTCTAAAATATGAAGCGAAAATTCAAATAAATTATTCCTGTATTAGAACTATTAACGCATTAAAAAATTCAACACACGACAAGCATCCTTCCGATACTAACCTGCATTTTAAAATAAAAATTATTGAAATCTATTAATACTGGACTTTTCTCGTTTTGCCATTAATCAAAGTCAAATACTAATAGATTTCAATAATATATTTTTTTAATTCAGGTTAATATCGGAAGTGTGTGTGTCGTGCGTTGAGTTTTTTAAAATGTTAATATTGTAACGTTTTTATTTATTTGGGTGAAGTGTAAATATTAGACAATTATTAATAATGAAAATAAAAGTTTATTATAACGATAAATAGAAATTAAATATAATTAAAAGATGATAAATATAACTAACACTACGATTAAACAAATATTAAGACTAAGAATATTATAAAACACTTAAACACTAAGATTATTTATTTCAACAATATATAGATCACTTATTTATTTATACAACTATGTTTATTTATATCCACCACTTGTCTACTATCTGTTTATATCACCCACTGATTAACACGCAACGCTTATTTATATCAGACTGTCCAATGTCTTCGCTAACAGTCCTTATATACCTCGGCATCCGTATTCCAGAACTCACTAGAAAATTTCTGGATAAAACACAATAGGTTACATCAACCGCGTAATTAAGCAGGTTTCGACACGTCTGCTGCGTCATCGCTAACAATAGACGCTCGCACGACCCCGCGACAGTGGCGGCGACAGCGACGGGGACAGCGGCGGCGACGGCGGGCACTGCACATTACACTGCCCCCTCCTTAAGACTGTTTCGTCCCGGAACAGTTCGTGATGACGAAATCTGCATGCATTACCCTTGGTGCATTTCGAAGTTTTGAAGAAATGACAGTCGATGGTCCGCTCGACTTCTTCTTTATGTCCGTTAGGGTTAAAGCTGCAAACGAGAATTTCAACACCGGTAAAACGGAAGAGGATTTCTATCATGTTCCTAACAATCCTCCAATCTAAACCATCTAGACCAGAGCCTAACTTCGGTACGGCTAGCTTCAAAATGTTATTCTTAAGCAGATGATCCCTCAAATCGCACAGCGAGTTCCACAGGTTGCGGTAGGACGGCTTCTGGTACGAGCGTGGTTTTGTAACCAGATAATAGATATACCGCTGATGGTCTGCATTGTTATCCCTCAGGCGCAGCGTTTTCCCAACAGTTGGGCGTTGGTTAGCCAGTTCTTGTTGTCGCCCAAATTTCGCCTTAAAGGCTGAAGCTATGCCACGGGACATCTTTAAGTCTTCTGATACGCAGTGACCGAGGGAATAATCTGAAGACACGGTGAATAGATCTCGGTGTTCTTCTTTCGTCACGCCGAACCGCGCCTTGCGGCCAAAGGAATAGTTCTCCATGAAGTCTTCAAAAGTTGGTTCTTGTGTTATGATCTGACGAACCGTTGCTCCGTTATGGACTTCGTGGTTGTCTCCGGCAAAAGGGGCTAGCCGATTAAAGTGTACCACTCTCGGCTTCCCGCCAGGTTGTTTCTTAATTCTGTATACCACGTCATTTATCCTTTTGACTACCTCATAGGGGCCTTCCCAATTATTTTGCAGCTTTGGTGATAACCCACGACGTCTTTGTGGGTTGTAAAGCCACACTAAATCCCCAGGTTGATATCCACCCTTTTCGGCCTTGATGTCATACCGGTCCTTCATTCGGTCGCTGGCAGCTTGAATGTTCGTACGGACTTGTTCATGAATGTCATCCATTCTTCTACGTAAGTCCGTAACGTAATCTTCCCCGGCCAGATCTTCCACAGGTTTACTGCCGAACACCAAGTCACATGGTAAGCGCAACTCGCGCCCGAATAAGATGTTCGCAGGAGTTTGCCCTGTTGTTTCATGCACGGATGAACGATAAGCCAACAGGAACAGATGGAGGTGTCGGTCCCAGTCTCTTTGGTGGTTGGAGACTACCTTCGACAAATATCGGTTGATCGTTCTGTTCATTCGTTCAACCATGCCATCAGACTGCGGATGTAATGCAGTTGTTCTAGTTTTATTAATTCCTAATATCTTACAGACATTTTGGAAAACGGCAGACTCAAAATTTCTTCCCTGGTCGGAGTGGAATTCACGCGGTACTCCGAGTCGGCATATACATTCCTTAACCAAAGTTTCAGCGACCGTGGTGGCTTCCTGGTTGGGTAATGGATATGCTTCTACCCACTTGGTGAAGTAGTCCATAACCACCACGATGTATTTATTTCCTTCGTCACTTTCTGGGAATGGTCCAGCCACACCAATCGCAATACGCTCAAATGGGCTGCCAACGTTGTATTGTCGCATTGGAGCTTTTCGTCGTTTATGCGGACCGTTACTTCCAGCGCAAACCACACATTTCTTGCACCAATCTTTCACATCTTCCGTGAAGTTAACCCAATAAAACCGCTGGCGCAATCTTTCTAGTGTTTTGATGACTCCGAAATGGCCTCCAGATCCGTCATGGATCTCTTTCAACACGTCTGGTATTCTACTCTTAGGAATAACTAACTGAGTTCTCTTCTCAGTTCCATCAGCATTTTCTACCACACGCTTTAACATGCCATCCTCAATCACCATGGAGTCCCATTGCGCCCAGTACGATTTTACACTTGGTGAGTGTGGTGCAACATCTTCCCATACTGGTTTGCTCTCCTCTGCTTTCCATTTGAGTATAATTTTCAAAGTTGGGTCTTTTTCTTGCTCTTCGCGTACTCCATCGGGCTGCCAATTATCGTCGACTACTGTTGTTCTGGCGACGATGGAAAATTTTTCTTCTAGTCGACTACAATGCTTGCACCCGTCTTGGCACGGCCTTCTGGACAATGCATCGGCATTACGATGGCTGGTACCTGTTCTATGCTCGATTTTGAAATCGTATTCCTGTAGTATTTCAATCCATCTAGCCACCTGACCTTCAGGATTCTTGAATTGTAACAGCCATTTTAATGCAGCATGGTCAGTTCTAATCAAAAATTTTCTTCCGTACAAATATTTGTAGAAATGTTCCACGGATTTCACGACTGCCAAGAGTTCTTTTCTAGTAACACAATAATTCCTCTCTGGTTTTGACAAAGTCTTACTAAAGTAGGCAATAACCTTCTCATGTCCGTGTTGTATCTGGGAAAGAACGCCACCAATTCCCACGTTGCTTGCATCTGTGTCTAGTATGAATTCTCCTTCAGGTAACGGATAACTCAGGACAGGTGCGCTTGTCAAAGCATGTTTAAGTTCTTTGAACGCAACTTTGCAGTCCATTTCCCAGATAAATCTTCGACCTTCTTCAGTAAGCTTTGTCAGTGGCTTGGCTATGTTGGCAAATCCCGGTACATATCGCCGATAATAAGTACACAAACCAAGAAAACTTCTAAGTTCGTGTTTGTCTCTAGGCGCTGGCCAATCTCTCACAGCCTTTATCTTTTCCGGGTCAACTGCAATACCCTTATCTGAAACCACGTGTCCAAGGTAATGAACTTCCTTTTGGAACATGTGACATTTCTTGGGGCTGAGCTTCAGGTTAGCCTTCCGCAATCTCTGGAAAACCTCTTCCAAATTCTTCATGTAATCCTCGAATGTTTTACCTACCACAATAATGTCGTCGAGATAGACTAAACAGGTTTTCCATGATAGCCCAGCCAATACTGTCTCCATAAGTCGTTCAAACGTTGCAGGGGCATTGCAGAGCCCAAATGGCATTACAGTAAATTGCCACAGTCCGGTACCAATTGTGAAGGCTGTCTTTTCCTTATCTTTTGGATCCAAATCGACTTGCCAGTATCCGCTCTTTAGATCCAGAGTGGAGAAAATCTTCGAGCCAGCCAAAGTGTCTAGTGTATCGTCTATTCGAGGTAGCGGGTAGCTATCCTTCTTGGTGACGTTGTTAAGTTGACGGTAATCGACGCAAAATCGTGTAGAGCCATCCTTTTTTTTACTAACACCACTGGTGAAGCCCACGAACTGCTTGAAGGTTCGATCACACCTTCCTTTTTCATGTCTTCAATAATTCTTTCCGCTTCCTCACGCTTCGCCAATGGTAGTCTTCTTGCTGGCTGGCGGATGGGTCTTGCGTCGCCGGTGTCTATCTTATGGTGAACCACATTAGTTCTCCCGTTGGTCTTCTGTCAAATTGAAACACATCTTGAAATCTTCCAATTAATTTCTTTGCCTTGGTTCTCTGGTCGGCGGTTAGTTCTTGGAAGGATGTCGATAATTGATTAATTAACGTGTCCGGAACTTCCTGAGAAATGTTCCCCTTGGCCTTCACAGTTCGAATAATCGAGGATACTGCCGAGCATTCTCCTACAATTGTTCCTCTCTTAAGAACAACTGGATAACAATTTACGTTCATTACTCGAACTGGTATTGCTTGACTGGCTTTGATCAGTGATTTTCCTACAACAACTCCAGTACCAGTCTTCACATCATCATTCTTGGGCTCAAGCATAACAATATTCCCCTCACAGAAACTACCATCTAATTGTGCTTGCACGATAGATTCACTTCGTTCTGGAAGGGTAACATCTGCAGTCATTAGTACGCGCACAGATTTGTCGTCTCGTGGATTTAATACGAGTTCTTCTTCATTGACCATCATCACACCATTCTTCAGATCAAGTTTAAAACCGTGCTTTTTCATTACGTCCATACCGAGTATTAATTCATCTTCAACGTCAGCTACCAGCGCACGATGTTTAAAGGATGTGTTTCCAATAGTGATGGTCAGATCTATTTCTCCTAATGTGGTAGCTTGTTCTCCCGTTGCTGTACGTAATCGCCACTTGGTTGGTTGAAGACGCATCTTGCCTGTATCCTTTACTAAATCGGGTCTGATTATAGTCTTTGTCGCACCCGTATCTAGTAACATTTTCAGTGGCCTTCCATTAACAGAGCCATTCACGTAGATGCTACTGGCTTGATGATGAAGGGATGCGACATAACTGATGGATTCTGGGGCTGTCAGATTACGAGTTGACGATTGCCCCTTCGCATCAACCCGACTTAATTTTCCAACTCCTTTTCTTCTTTTGTCGATTCCATATGCTTTTGCATTTTTCGAAGAACTAAGTTTCTTTCTTTCAGCAACCACTTCATTTACAATTCGTCGCATTTTCTCTTCTAGGTCTTCCGTGTCTTCTTTTCTCTCCGCATCAATATTTCGCACTCGAGATTGATTACGTGAAGCTTGTTTGGCAGCTTCATGTTCTAGTGCATATGAGAGTGCGTCAATTAATGTTTTTGGGCGGGCCAATCGCAGTGCTTGCTGTGTTTCGCTGTCTCGAACTCCGTAGATGAATGCTTGAACGGCCAGGCATTCCAAAACGCTGTCAGGAGCTGCAGGATGTGCGAGACGAACCAAACGAGCTACGTCGACTTCAAATTCTTGCAGGTTTTCTTTTGAACTCTGATAACGATTCCTCAGTTGCGTCTGGTATACCTGCTCCAGGTGCGTATTGCCGTACCGCATGTCCAGCCGCTTGACTAGTTGGTCGTAGTCCTCTTGTTCTTCTTCCTTCAGCGTCTGTAGGATGTCGATGGCTTCCCCACGCAACGAGACAGTCAACGCTGTAGCCTTCTCTGTAGACGTCCAGTTATGTGCTTTCGCAGCCGCTTCAAATTGTTTTAAATAGTTCGGCCACGAAGATTTTCCATCAAATTCCGGCGTTTTGATATGCATTTTTGTACTAGTATCAGGTTTTACTACTTTACTTTCTTCTTGTAAACCTGCCTTCACTACATCGGAATTTGGCATTGGTGACAATGTAATTCTAGTGACCTTTTCTCGTAATTCTTCCATCTGCTTGTCATACTTATCTTCTAAATTTTTCAAGTCTTCCTCAGTTTTTCTAGAATTTTCCTCTAATTTGTGTTCTAAACTGCTAGAATTTTCTTCCAATTTTTGTTCTAAACTTCTAGAATGTTCCATTAATTCTTCCTTTAAGATTCTGGAATTTTCTTCCGCTTTTCTAGAACTTTCCATTAATTTTTCTTCTAATATTCTAGAATTTTCTGCCAAGTCCTCTAATTTTCTAGAACTTTCCATTAATTTTTCTTCCAAACTTCTAGAACTTTCTTCTGATTTTCTAGAACTTTCCTCAAATTTTTGTTCGAATTTTTGTTCTAATGTTCTAGAATTTTCCGTCAATTCATCTTTTAATGTTCTAGAATTTTCCGTCAATTCATCTTTTAATGTTCTAGAATTTTCTGTCAATTCTTCTATAAGTTTACGAATGTCACACTGAATTTCGAATAAGTAATCATCCGGATTTTCACCAGCATCGATTAATGCTTCTCTTAGTCTCACTTGAAGGACTGACTTCTTTCCTGTTGTGTCCAAATCTCTTTCTTCCAGTTCTGTCTTGAGATCACTTACTTTTAATTCATTTAATTTTAATTGTTTAGTCGCCATTTATATTATTTTTTTTTTAATTACACTTCACAATTTATTAACCCCACACCTGACACCAATTGTAACGTTTTTATTTATTTGGGTGAAGTGTAAATATTAGACAATTATTAATAATGAAAATAAAAGTTTATTATAACGATAAATAGAAATTAAATATAATTAAAAGATGATAAATATAACTAACACTACGATTAAACAAATATTAAGACTAAGAATATTATAAAACACTTAAACACTAAGATTATTTATTTCAACAATATATAGATCACTTATTTATTTATACAACTATGTTTATTTATATCCACCACTTGTCTACTATCTGTTTATATCACCCACTGATTAACACGCAACGCTTATTTATATCAGACTGTCCAATGTCTTCGCTAACAGTCCTTATATACCTCGGCATCCGTATTCCAGAACTCACTAGAAAATTTCTGGATAAAACACAATAGGTTACATCAACCGCGTAATTAAGCAGGTTTCGACACGTCTGCTGCGTCATCGCTAACAATAGACGCTCGCACGACCCCGCGACAGTGGCGGCGACAGCGACGGGGACAGCGGCGGCGACGGCGGGCACTGCACATTACAATATGTAGTTCGAAGTCGGCTTGGTGGCTGAGCGGGCTAGCGCACATCTCGTAGCCCGTCACCCGAATCATGGTCCGTGCGTTCGATTCCCGTCGACCGACAATGTGTGATTTGTCTTAAAAAATAAAAAATACATCTACTTGTATTAACCACACTCGGATGCTATAAGCTGGCCACTTATACATCTTAAATAAATGTAGCAATGGCTGAAATCCAACTGGCAGTACGGCAGTGATAAAACACTGCGGCTCGGTGAGTCCAGTTGAAGGGTAAACGGCGACAGCTGTATACAAGCCCTAAGTAGTAGTAGTAATAGTTCGAAACAATTAATTGAATTTTCGCTTCCTATTTTAGTAGAGGGGTAACCTTTCCTCTTAAGAAATCAAAATGATGCCACTATTCAGGCTATAAAAGAGACGAAATTATTTAAGGCTATCCCATTGCAAGGACATAATGAAATAAAAAATTCAACAAATAAGGCCAATTTTATAGACTCTAGTTATTAAAAAATTTGATCCTTTTCTCCAGAATTACAATGTACCTCAAAATGCACATTATTGTCCACTACGTCACAAAATCATGTTATAGAGAGTAGTGCAAAATGTATAATACGCAAAATAACTCCGGAAATTAATAATTGTAATTATTTTGCAATAATAATAGAAAAGAAATATTTTTATGTTTTAAACATAAAAAAAATTAAATGCAGAATCAGACTGTCAAAAATTATTTCGTTCGCCCTGTTGCGCCCTCTCTGTTAAAAGTACCTAGTGACGTCCCTAAAATAAGTTTATCATTTTAGCTCAACTTCCGAAATAAAAATTCGCATTTTTGTAAATATATTTCCTAATGTTTAGTTTGGTGTATTCGTTTATGATTAGGTATGCTCACACGCATCGTGTATCCTCACTATTCGCTGTCGGTCACGTCGGTCGGTACACGACTACTTGATTCTTCATACTCCAGTATATTTCGGTACACATTTTTTTATTTGCTTAAATTTATTAAAATACATACTATACAATTATTCTTTGCCGACGATCTGAAAAATTTTCACCCGATTTCTTCATCTTCTGATTGTGACATTCTTGAACGTGACCTTATTAATCTTTCCAACTGGTGCTTGTATAATTTGTTTTAAACCTTGATAAATGCCAAATAGTTTCATACTACATGAAATTCTCTCCAATTTTGTTCAACTACTCCTTACAGGGCCGCTCCGTGGGTATTAGGCGCCTTTGTGCTATGTTACATTTTAGCGCCCATTCCCCTCATGATGTAAAATTTGCAAATTAAAGTTTAAACTATACTTTTGGCTCTTCAAAAATGCTAGATTTAATATATTGATGAAATTTTCCGAGATTCCTTCTTGTAATCAATAGGTTATAATCTAAATTGTTTGTTGTAATCAACAATTTTACACCAGATTTCAGAATTGTTTATGCATTTGATTCTTTGTAAAATGATAGTAGGTATTTAAATATTAGATTCATTGAGTTTCATTCTTATAATCAATATACTTGAGTTATAATCAATATATTCATTGTTGTAATCAACATTTTAACAGTTATTATTTCAATATAATAATGCTAGAATAATAACGAACCGATATATACGATTATTATTTTACTTATAACTAGAGCTCTAATGCAAACAAATTACAAAATATTTTGTTCACTTCTATCATGTTACTTTGTAAGGTTTATAGTAATTTTGTCTTTACAAATAAGAGCATTTTATAAAATTTACTAGTTTTTACTTTATTGCCTTGAAACGGCGCCCCTCAAAGTCGGGCGCCTTTGTGCGGGGCACAACCTGCCCACCAGGACGGCGCGGCCCTGAATCCTTAGATAATAAAATTCTAACCGTAATGGACCTTTTCAATTTAAACAGATAGAAGTTATGCGCAATGTTGATCTGCGCATAGTAAGATCAACTGAGGTCTATGACGTTTGTTTCTAAAAAAATTAGACGTAAAATGTGAGAATATCTGAGATAACTTTAAAAAATCTTATCGAAATAAGTTACAAAAGCTTTTATTGAAGGTAAAATGTCTAACGATGCAAGTTTTCACTAAGAATACAGGTATTTTAATGACTGCAATATTTTTGACGTTTCGTTTGACAGCCCAACTGGCAGTTATTCGCGCCATTTTCTTAATATTTGCAGCGATAGAAAGAGATAGCCATTAAATTGAAAAGGTCCATTCTCTCGTTACTGACCTTGACCTTAGCAGTGGCGGATTTACGCATAGGCACAGTAGGCACGTGGCTACGGCGACAAATTTTCGGGGACGGTAAATTTTTTAGAAACGTAAATTTTAATAAAGATTCGCCGATCAAAAAGCGCGACGGAAACATTTTCTGATGGTAAATTCATATAAAGTAAGGTTTTTAAATACTTCTTATTATTATATTCTATTCTAATTTGTAATTATCGTGTTTTTCAGGAACAGTGTGATGGAGTATGTGCTTTATTTTCATCAAATATCCAAATAGTTTAAGTCATGTTTCATACTTTTCAGCGCAGGTGCGAATGGTGCAACAAGCAGCACCAGGCCTCAGCCTTCAAAGGAAAAGGGCCCCGCGATTTGTAAACAATTTATATTTATTTACTACTAATTAGTTCAATATTTTTGTATTCTCTAAAATTTTTATCTTACAACTCTTCAGTTTAAGCAGATAAATTTGATTACAACAATAAAATTAGTGATTACAATAATGAAAATGACTAATTACATAAATAGTTATATATTTTAGTTTTCAATTTGCCGGTAATTGTAACGTATCTTTTATTTTACATTTATTAAAGTATTAAAAATTAGAACTCCTTTGAATTTAATCAAAAGTATATCAAAAGCGAAAAGTGGAAACATTGAAAAAAATCTGATGTGGCCAGCACATTACCTTCCGTCAGTTCTATGTATTTTGTACAAATTTCATACAGAAAGTTCCTTGCTAAATTAAATATTCTATTTCTTGTACATTACCTTCCGACAGTTGCATGTATTTTATGCAAATTTCATACAGAAAATTATTATTTTGTGACGTTTTCTATATACAGTGTAATGTATCTGCAGAAATAAAAGATTTATTATTATTATTATTTCTTGTACATTACCTTAAAGCAGTTGTATGTATTTTATACAAATTACATACAGAAAGCAAAAGATCCTATATTTCCCGTAAAATTATAAGACAAACACACTATCTCAATTTCACTTGACACTGACATCTTTCAATCAGAATTTTCTTAATATAGTAGCTGTTTCCATAGCTATGGCTACTTTATGAAATTTAATTTCTTTCTAATTTTTTAACTCTATATCCATTTAATATTAAGTCTAAAATGCAGTCAAATCGTATAGAGAATAAAATATTCTTTAATATTTATAATAACATCAAATGTGAAAAAAATATATTTAACATAGTTTTTTCAAGAAAAACTGTTAAAATCTTCAAATAATGGTACTTCCGGTTGACCAATTGTAACCAAAATCTAATCAGCTCTTCATATGGATGTAACGAAGAAGTATACGTAAAAATTATAATTTTTGTAACTGTAGTATTAGAGTTATCGCAGACGAAAATTTTGTCACACACACACACACACACACACACACACACACACACACACACACACACACACACACACACACACACACACACACACACACACACATACATACAGACATCATCGTAAAAATAGTAAATTCGTATTCTAGGGACCCTAAACGTGCTTATTGATTAAAAACTCATCGAATTTTTTGACCAAAGACAATACCTTCCTTACCTAAAGGTGGCGGAAGGTAAAAATAATATTATATTACACCATTTCTACTATAATTTTTGTTAATATTTAAAAATTAATTTTGGTTCGTCCGTTAAAAAGTGCACTTTCTCATTAAAATGGATTCATAAAGTATGTAGGTATTTTCCTACATAATAAAAGCATAAAGAAAGGTACATTTTTTTAAAGCAAACGGGTGAAAAAATAAAATGCTATGGCAATTATTTATTCACGCTTATATTGTAAACAAAAAAAAATGATATGCAACTAGTGTAAAACCTACTGCTCATGTGGTCAAACTTCCTATTCGTGAAATAAGTCTATACTTTTAATATTCTACAAAGACGGCAATTTTCTGGAGGCCTACAGGCGGAAAAATTCTTAATCCGCCCCTGGACCTTAGAGTGAAATTCGACAAGGAATTAACATTTATACCTCACATAAACTTAATCTGTAATGCAGCCTTATGCTTACTAGGTTTCGCAATTCGTAATACACGTTCTTTTACTAATGTAAATGCAATCGTTTGTTTATTTTATGCCTTGGACTTGGTACGTTCAAATTTAGAATACTGTTCTCTTATTTGGAGTCGTTCTGCTAAAGTTCACCAGGATCGCATAGATACTATTCAAAAACTTTCCTTAAGTTTTTATTCCTTAAAACTTATGGTAGCTATCCTGATCGTTTCATATCTTATTACCAGTTGCTACTTACGTTTAACTTGTTAACCTTTTGCAAGCGACGTAATATTTATTCTTTTACCATCTTTCTAATAAAATCCACATTAATGTTGATGATCGACAGTTATTATATCTTCTTAACTTTCACCCACCTATGTATCTCATTGAATACTCATTTACTTTTATCATCACCACGTACCAATATTTTCCTCTTTTCTCGTGTTAAAAAATGTGTTTTTTAAACAATCCTAAATTTTCGTCCCTAGGCGCCGACTACGTAATACACGGAAAAATCTGAAGGGGTTCTGCCTAGTGATGTGCCATTTGAAAGTTTCATATTGAAAGTTTCAATTGAAAGATTTCAAAAAATTTCAAGGCTTAAATTTTATGAAACTTTCATAAGCTACATTGATCATGCGCCGCCCAACTCTCTGCAGTAGACTTGCGCAGATAACATGCATTCGCCTGAAGCCTGCACTTATCTACGTACAAGTTATGTTTGGAACATGCTGAAACCTGTATATTTCTCGAATATAAAATTCAGGATTCAGGTATGGTGAAAATTAAAGGTAGAAAATGGCTATATTTCAATTAAATAAATACAAAAGTCAATAAGATACTTTCTATTTTAAATGTTTAATACTTATTTTTGTAACTATTACATTTTGAATAATAAATTTTTATTTTCTTTCGAAGCTTTTGTTTTTCTTATTTATTTTCAAATTAGTTAAATTGAGATCCAAATATTTCAAATTTAACTGAAAAATGTTAAGTTTCTTGAAATTTAAATGAAACTTTCATAGAAAGTTTTGATAAATTTATGTATGAAACTTTCATTGAAATTCATAGCGAAACTTTTAGTGAAACTCTCAAAAAAATAAGTTTTCGAAATTTGCACATCACTAGTTCTGCCCCCACACACAAATTATTTTTAATACCAATAAACAGTACACACATTTTGAAATATTTTTAATACCTCAATTACTTATATGAAGTAATAATGTATACTTATTCTATTATTTATTTTATAAGATATCCAACTTGTCATATTGTATCAACTAAAGTACTGTGCAAGTAACGTGTGCGGACTAGCAAATAGTTCTGATATCAGTGTTGCCAACAGTGGCGGACTAAGGGGGGGGGGGTGCCAGGCTAGCTAGGGATGCCATTATCACCAAATTTTTATTTATTAACATTTTTTTAATATTAATATAACTAAAATATTATTAATTAAATGGGGGAAATTTCTCGACAGTGGTATAGATTAGGTGTTAACAATTATTAATTAAAATTATAATAATACGAAAAAAATGTAGTACAATAATAGCTTATTCTAGCGCAATCGAATTAAGAGAAATCAGTAAAAAGCGAAAGTATTTATATGCTTAATAATGAATATTTATAAACAAAGAAAATGATATAATTGAAATACTTCGGAAATATAAATATAATTTTGATCGGCGACTGAAAACCCGACAATAAATCTATAAGAAATAGCGTGTTAGGAGGTTCATACTACTCTGGGCCTAATTAAGGTCTTCATGAGCCCTTAGCTACAGTTCTTTTTTTAGCTCCAACTAAGTCAAAATTTGATAAATGCGCCCCAGGTTGCTGGTAATATACGGCCTATTTGGTAATCCGGCACTGCTACTACCAATGGAAGTAAATAGTTTTAAATAACGGAAGAGTGGCCATCACTCCAGCACTGTAATTTTCAAATAGTTTTTATTACAATATAAATTTCTTGTACTAAACTTAATTATTTAAATACACTTGCAATTTAAAAATATGTAGAGTACAGTGTTGTAATATTAATTTATTTTTTATAAAAATCATTTAGAAGTAGCATATACTTTAAGAAAATTTAGGTCCACGAAGAAAACAGTTTAATATAAAAACTTTGTAACGTCACATCTATTTTTTCAAACTTTGGGGGACCATAATTCGGCTATTAAAGAAATTCTTTCAACGGATTTTCTTCAGATGAAAATAAAAAAAAATTGTGGAATTTTCCATTCAAATTTATATATAGAGAAAGTTAATTAATCGTCAAAAATATTGGGGGGGGAGGGGGTGCCGCATAAAGTTCCGCCCCGGGCGTTAACTGTTCTTAGTCCGCCACTGGTTGCCAGATTTAAAATGCACTATTGTCGGAAATTAATAATAAAATTATCAGATATTAGTGAAAATTAGGGTAGATTTTGTAGACCCCCGTGAAATAAATTTTATAAGTATTTTCAGCATACATACAATTGAAATTTATGTTCTGTCTTATGTTAAGTTTCGCGGTAAATCTAAAAAAGTCAAGATTTTTTAAAAAAATAGGAAGGTATTTTAAGTCACGATAAATTTGCATCTTTTGTACAATTTTAAGAAATAACATTTTTATTTGGTAAATTGTCTGTTGCCTCGTTTTAGCCAACATACGAAAATCCAAAAGTCGGCGCTTATGGTTCTTAGATATCTTTCTCCTATCGTTTACTAAACAATTTTACCGCTGTCTTCTGAATTTTTCAGTTGGTCAAAATCACAATTCCTGGTTATTACCTCGTTAATTTATTTCTTTACCCAAATACATTGTTTCTCAACTTAATTTTCCTTTATAATGTAATTGGGCTCTGTCTATTGCACGGAGTATTTAATAATAAATAAAATAATGTCTTCTTGTGCTACAAGCAGGTGTCCCAATTCAACAAGAAATTTAGTCTAAAGCTGCGTTCAGAGCTACTGAATTGTAAATTACAATTAATACTTATAAATAGTAATCGGTTGGAGCGTCTTAAAACTACCGGTTTTAAATCTGACATAACGTTTAGAATTTTAGCACTTAGTGAAAGTGACATTTACTGAAAAATCGATGATGCAATCTATATAAATAAAAGAATTAAATGATTTTTATTAAACAATTGCAAATAGAGTAGTATTTGTTGCTTGAACACTATACTACGAGTAGAACACTATAATTGACGGATAAAACTAGTTCGGATCATAATATTATTTGTGATAAAAATAGGGTTAGAAATGAAAGACAATCTGTAAAAAGAGACAAGTATAGGTAAATGTGATTCTTCGCCTTTCTATATTCTTATTTATTACAATGTCCTGCATCATATACCACATTTAAAACAGATTATATGCGCTATGCCGTTTACGTTTCTGACAAAAAGAGACAAGATGATATATCTGTCGTACTAATTGTAAGTGAAAAGTTTGGGGTTTGTATCTTATCACTTATACTTAACGCCTTAATTTTGTCGCTGTGAACGCTAACGTTGTTTGCCATAAGTCAAAGTGCTTGTATTAATTGTAAGTGCTAATTGTAATTTATAATTTGGTAGCTCTGAACGCAACTTAAGTAAATATATGCAATCAAACTGCATAGAGAAGAAAACATTCTGTAATATTTATAACAACATAAAATGTCAGATGATATTTAACTGCGTTTTTTCAAGATAAACTGTTAAAAATTGCAAATGGGGGTAATTCCGGTTAACCAATTATAACCAAATTCTAATTAACTCCTTATTTATATGTAAACTCGAGGTATACGATATAATTATAATAGTATTTAAGTAATGTGATGCGAAACGATTGTCACACACACACAGACAGGCCCGCGCGTACGCAACACTTTTATTTGAATCTTTTTTTTTGTCTAAAATTGAATGTAAAGTACTGCGCAAGGAAAAACTGATTTCCCGTGTGAAACGTCTATGATGACCCACTTTTTAATTATAACACTGCACACTTGTATTAGTAAATGATGGCGATTGGCAGAATGAAACCATATTTAAGTACACGTGAACTGTCGGAAGACAACAGCGCTTCGGATGTTGATGCCGATGCTGCAGGAATTTGGGATTGATTCCTCGAGGACGAGGAACTTGTCAGGAAGGCCGAACTGTCACAGTAATTATTTGCGTAAGATTATTTTTTATTAAATTTATTATGTTTTGTTTCTAATTAGCTATTTAGGCACGTAACCGATGCTGTTGGATAAGAGCTACATTTAATGATACTGATATTCACGTATTTTATTTCAGAAGTAATATTAGTAAATGGCGATTAAATGTTAGTGCTGAAAATAAGCATATTAAAACACATTTATCTCCCAAACCAGTATATACAGTATCAATACAAAAAAATAGCAAATCTAGATGACCGTCGCCTGGCCGAACCCGGTCACGCGGAATCCTCCTCCACGCCGTGATTATTTCTGCAAAAGAATTAACACATGAGAAATACTCAGTGAGGAGGCAATCATTCACAAAATACACACAAGGAATGTATTGCAAAATCACACCACAAATAACACACGTATGCAACAAAGTCCAATAGAACAGGGAAAATGGAATAAGTCACCTTATGCGAAACGCATACCTGCTACTCAATAGCAGTGTGGCCCCGGACTTACGTGTACATATACTCAACTGTACCTGCCATTACCACTGTGGCCCCGGACTTACGCGTACGTATACTCAACTGTACCTGCCATTGCCACCCTGAGCGGTGTGGTTTATACCGGCACCAACATATGGTTACACAACCAACCTTGCCATTACCACTAGAGATTCACGGGCTTGGCTTGAAGCTTGAAAGCTTGGTTTGGCTTGGTTTGAAAAAGCTTGAAAAATCAAGCCAAGCCTGTCGTTCAAAAAAGCTTGACTTTTCAAGCCAAGCCAAGCTTTTGTTCCACCAAGCCCAAGCCAAACCAAGCCTAACATTTAAAAAAGCTTGAATTTTCAAGCCAAACCAAGCCTTCGACTGTCAAGTAGCTTGGTTGAAAACAAGCTTTTTCAAGCTTTTCTTAAGAAATGTTTTCGAGGCCGACAAAACCGTAATTTTATGGTGGTAACGTACTTTCTAATTGCTTCGGCACATTTTTGCGAACTTCTAAGAATTGGAGTTCCCAGTAGGACCAGCCTTCATTACCTGTCAGGCTAGTAAGCTTCAAAAATTTGTAAATAGGAAACTATACCCTTCATCATTCTTATTATGCAAAGACCACTTATTTTCTCCATCCGAACCAAGAAATCGCACATTGTAGTTCGCGCACACAATCAAGTATACAAAATACGAGGATGGGATGATTAATAGGTGACCTACCCTAGACCCAGTAGGCGTTTTTTCAAAAAAATTATTTTTTGTTTTACTGTCACTTATCAATAGTTTATCAGTGAAATTTCATTATCTGCGGCCAAGCAGTTTCTATTTGAGAGAGCGCCAAAGAACACAACTTTTGAGTTTTTCAAAAATGGAGAAAATGGAAATACGAGCTGTAATAAAATATTTTTTTTATTAAGGGCTTAAGTCCCACAGAAATTAAAGCCGAGCTGGATTCTACTCTAAACCAATCTGCTCCATCATTCACCACTGTTAAAACGTGGGTTGCAGACTTTAAACGTGGTCGTACGAGTACTATTGATGCTGAGCGTCCAGGCAGGCCAAAAACGGCCACAACTGAAGAAATGGTCATTAAAGTTCAAAAAGTGGTTTTAAGCGACCGTCGATTAAAGTTGGTCGAGATAGCTGACATTGTGGGCATATCTAAAGAGCGAACACATCACATATTATGTGAAGTTTTACAGATGAGAAAGCTTTCTGCGCGATGGGTGCCGCGTTTGTTGTCACTTGAGCAAAAACTCACCCGAATGACCATTGCAGAGGATAGTTTGGCGCTGTATAAACGGAATCCAACAGAATTTCTGCACAGATTTGTAACAGTGGATGAAACATGGATTCATTATAATACACCGGAAACGAAACAACAATCAAAACAATGGACTGCAAGAGGAGAACCCGTTCCGAAAAAGGCGAAAACAGTTCTCTCAGCCGGTAAAGTTATGGCAACCGTATTATGGGATGCGAAGGGTATCCTTTTAGTAGACTACCTTGAAAAAGGTAAAACGATTAATGGACAGTACTATGCAAATCTACTTGACCAACTAAAGGAAAAAATTCGTAAGCAGAGACCTGGTTTGGCGAAAAAAAAGTGCTGTTTCACCAGGACGCCCTGCCACAAATATGTTGTTGCAATGTCTACAATTCATGAATTGGGTTTCGAATTATTGCCTCATGCACCCTATTCTCCAGATTTGGCTCCTTCCGACTTTAGTTTGTTTCCAAACTTAAAGAAATTCCATGCTGGCAAAAAATATGCGTCGGATCAGGAAGTAATAGAGAGCACAAATGGCTATTTTGAACAGCTGGAAGAATCTTCCTATAGGAACGGGATAAAGGCCCTTGAATATCGTTGGACCAAATGCATTGAGTTACAAGGAGACTATGTCGAAAATTTTTTAGTTCCATGTTTTGTTTCTATCCATCTTAGGCCGGGTATTAATCATCCCATCCTCGTAAATAAAATGTTGAAAAAGTTTTAAATACATAATGATAAATGATAATATAATTTTATTGTTTTATCCTTTACCTACATTAATATAAAATGTATGATGAAAAATGATAATACAAAATTTATTGCAAATGTCAATCATTACATATAGAACTATTTAATTTTTTTTAAATACTTATTATTGTCAAGTTAAACGTATTTTGTATAAAAATTAATTAATTAAATACTTAAATTTTTAAGTAACTGGAATTAATTATAAGTTATGAGGTTTCGTGGCCACGTGCCTGAGTGTCAGGTCGCGAATCTGGGTAACCAGGTTCGATCCCGACCGACGCCAAATATTTCTAATTTTAAATGGCACAAAATTAACCCCTGCGGTGCACTCTCCACGCCAGCAATGAGTGACCGTGAGGTGACGCCTGGTAAGCGCCCGCACCGTGCAAATATTTCATTATTACCGATAAAGCAGACTGGCACACCCAGCAATGGGTAATAATCCGTGATGATATATTTATTTATTTATTTAATTATAAGCTCAAAGCTTCAAGAAATTAGATTTGATTATCAAACAAAAAAAAATATTAAATTTATCTGATTACATTTCACATAAACCTACACTCTATCTGTTTTAACTATAGAGTAGTGGGGAGATAGGTGTAGTTTGGTCTTGTTGTTTGATTGGGTAATTGCATTAATAATTATTGCATTTTAAAGTTGCATTATATACAATGTTTTGTTATTCTGGTATTTCCGAATCATAGAGACGAGACAATTTCTGTTTGTGGATATGTATATTTATATTCAAATATTTTCAATGCTATTTTTAGCTCTACCCCTAATGTATCCCTAATAAACCGCTCTTGTCTGTGACAGGTATAATAGACAATATCAATGTACCGACAAAGAGAGCATTCTCTTTTAAATATTACCTTGATAATCGCGGCTTATTACCTAGTTCTGGGGGTTTTTAATTTTCTTTTATCGTTGAAGGTATTTACTTTTGTGCTATTTGAATTTGGACATAATTACTGTAATTATATTTATGTATTTAACTTACATGATTCTGTAATCAAAAATCAGTAGAAATTTCATAAGAAGAGGCGAGTAGGTATTTATGTCACGAACAAACAAAATTTCGGAGAAATTTCCGTCTGTAGGGTTTTATGATTACCAGATGTATTTGAAGTAGGTATAAAAGAATAAAAGATCAGTCTCAGGTCATTTTCATCCCATTGTACATTCCAAAATATTTATGTATTTATTTGTACACTGTTCTTGCGTGTTTGGAGACTTGAGTTGTTTATTTATACAGGGTGAATATGAACTATATAGTATGAGAAACTCTAACAGTTTGTTGGAAGGTCATTTCGAGTAAAAATAACATTATGAACTTAAGTCCTATTCATTTTAATTATTAAAATACAATAAAGTCTAACTAATGCATATGCCTACTTGAATGAATGCAGTCAACGAAAATAATAAAAGAAACATAAAAATTGAAGGGTAAATATTTAATAAAAGATAATAAATTTATGTTTATTGTATACTCTCAAAAATAAAATAAATGATTGAAATATACATTTCAATATTTTTATATTTTAATAATTACAAAGAAAAAAACACTTGGTGTGAGTTGCATAAATTTTATTTCATCGTTTTGTTTATCTTTGCGCATAAGAAGATATTTTTCAATTGTACCACAATAAATTTATATAAAACAAAACGTGATTTATACATCGCCTTAGGGGCATAGTTACAAAACCAGGATAAAACTATCCCTGCCGTTACCACGCGGTCAATCAGCGAAAACCCACGAGGCTATCAATCGTGGACACATAGATCGCATTCCTGGTTACCCTTATAGCTCTCTCATCACACCTGGAGGTTCTACCGGGCACGACCGTTCAACAAGGATTAGAATAAAGGACAACGCAGGAAAATAATAGAATAATCATACAAATCCGTACACACATGTTGGCAACCACGGGCAGTACCGCTAGTTACTACGGAACCTCTGCCGCTTCGGTGGAGATCCGGAGACAATCCTCTTAAACAACTGGATCAGATCACTACAGCCCTAACTGCTGCTACCGTTGGCGACCACAGATGCGGGTCACTACAGTCTTCCCTGCTGCTACGCTGACGACCCTCGGGTTCACACGATGCGGCCACTACAGTACACCGTACTGCTCGCACACACACACCCACAATCATACACATGCTAGATTAACTCTCTCACCTGAATAACTACAATATCGATGTTCTCACACTGAAATCTAGACACAAACTGAAATAAAATACGTGAATACCAGTATTATTAAATGTAGCTCTAATCCAACAGCATTGGTTACGTGCCTAAATAGCTAATTAGAAACAAAACATAATAAATTTAATAAAAAAATAATCTTACGCAAATAATTACTGAGACACTTGTATATTATTGATAAATTTTTCATTCGCCTAGACTAGAAGAATGTATAAATACTACAGGATTTTGTTTTTTGCAGAGGCAAACTACTACCCAATTGCACGATGTATTCCCGGATATGCGCTTGACTACTTAGGAATTTGTAGACCGAATGTGCCTTACGGGGGATACAGAAGGAATGTCGTCAAGTCTGCGCCTTATAATAATGGATGTCCTGAAAGACAGCAAAGGGGCCATGACGGAGTGTGCAAAGATATTTATGAATGAAACGATGAAATTTTAAAACTACGGGGGGGCTTAATCTGCATGCTCTGCTGTTACCATTTATTGATATAAGTATTTATTAATCAAATTACGTTGAGATGTTATTTATTAATTGTTACTTTTCTTTCCTCCTTACGTTACATTTTCCGAAGTCGTTGCAATTCGTTTCATCTTCTTATTTACCGGGTGAATACTCCGAGGATACGCCGTTAAATGACACCATGATGGACAGAAAAAAATAGGACAAGTCGAAAATTCAAGTAAACTTTCTTCTATTAGATTTAGTTGCATGAATTTGGCTTTATAGTAATTAAAGCTCAGATTTATATGGGGTCTCGTGGCCGCGTGCCTGAGTGTCAGTTCGCGAATCTGAGGAACCGGGTTCGATCCCGACCGACGCCAAATATTTCCAATTTTAAATAGCACAAAATTGACCCCTGTGGTGCACTCTCCACGCCAGCAATGAGTGCCCGTGAGGTGACGCCTGGTAAGCGCCCGCACGGTGCAAATATATTATCTTTACCGATATCTGTGTACAAAGCAGATTAGCACACCCAGCAATGGGTAATAAGCCGTGATGATATATTTATTTATTATTTATTTATATGCAAGGAAAATAGAAAGAATAAGCGCATATATATATGCATGCATTTATTAGAAAATATGCAGTTAGGTGTCCAATATATGCAAAAACATATACAAAATATGCAGTACAAGAATACAAAAAATATAGCAAAAAAATACTCACCCATCTATATATCAGTTGTAATATCTACGTAAAGTTTAAATACAGTATAGAATTATTTTTATTATGTAAAATATAAACAAAATAATGTTTTTAACAAATTTATTTGCTTATAAATACAGTTATACTGACATGCTTAATATTAATTACTTACAGAAATTTACAATCTATTACAACGAACTACGGAATATAAATTCATTTACATTAATAATTAAATGTTTTTCCAAGTTTCCCATTTTAAATTATTGCCTTCTGTCACTTAGCATGTGTTTATACATAGAAAAGCTTCGTTCTACGTCGACAGATGTAATAGGGGCATATTTTAATGATGACAATATTTGATGGTCAATTCTTAGCTCTTCTGAAAATTCCACATCCAAAACTTTTGATCAAGAGTTAAAGTAATGAAACCTTCGTTTTTTTTTTAGAACTTCCTCTAATTTTTTTGATACTGATTGAGCAATAAGCCCCTGTGCTTCATTAACAGTTAACTTTAATTGTGCTACTAATTTAACTGATTCATTTAAAGGTACTCCCTGTCATTCTAATTTTGTCATTGTCTCAATAATTAATATATAATTGTTATTAATAAAACTCAAGTATTGGCCTATTTGTGGATCATTTAATATTTTATTGGCACCCTTTATTGCCGCAGAGGAATCATCATTAAATTTTGACATTATTTCTTTAATTTGTTGTAAATATTTGAAATAAAAGAAAGCCGCGTCAGGCCATGAGCCCCATCTTGTAACTATAGGTTTAGGGGGCAGTGGAACATCTGTTAGAATTTCTCTAATATATTTGAACTCTTATCGGAGCTTTAATAAAACTTTTTTCATATTATTAATTAAATCGTTTACTAACGGAAATTGATTTCGTATTTCTTCGGCGACTCTATTCATTCCGTGAGCGACGCAAGGACAATGTATTAAATTAGGATAAAATAATTTTAAATGTATTCCAGCCTTTACCATGTATGTAGCAGCATCAGTTAGCAACAATACGATTTTATCGAATGGTACAGCATTTGGCAAAAAATATATTAGTCAAATTTTCTTGTATAAATTTACTGATAGTTACGTTATTCGTTTTTTCTAATTCTTTAACTGCAATTAAATAAGGTTTTGCTACAAAATTTTCAGATAAAATGCCAATTAATAAATTTGCTATATATCGACCGCATACGTCTGTAGTTTCATCAACAATAATATAATAGAAATTATTTTCTACGAGTAAATTGCGTATTAATTTTGGACAAAGTTTCAGCGTAACATGTATCTAAAGTTCTTTTCGTTAACGTACTTTCATCCGGAATGCTCTTTCTACAATACTTTTCAAGAAAGATCCTAAAACTAGGGTTACTTAACTTATGTAATGGAATGTTCGATGCAAGCATGGCGTGACATAAATCGAACTTGAATGAACCAACAAAGATTCCCGTTTGGATGTCTGCGATACATTCGATGTATTTCTCTTTTCAGAATTTCTTTTGTGAAGAGGAGTCCTGCAGTGCTGGTCAATCAGGTACTTTCTTGTGCTGGATATCTATTAAATAACAAATAAAATTTGTTATTAAAAACAAATGTATGTTAAACAACTTAACGACTTGCCACAAGGTTTACAGAAAATATTGTCGCCGTCTATAGACAGTTCCGGGTAGCGACGAATCCACGCAAATAATTTTGAAGCCATTATTTTAAAAACGTTACTGTTCCGTAGGTAAAATCTGATGTTTCAAAATGTAATTGAAAGTGATGTAGGTACATTTTCCACCCCCTCTCTATACTAAGATAATGAAACCGACAGAAATATTTAAAGCTAGAATGACCCTTACTTTCTCTGTAAGGTATTAGGAAATTACAGCCATAATTGAAATTCTGGGTAATTTTTGGCGGCGTATCACTGGTTCCGTGACTTCAATGTTCTTCAATAGATATGAGAATTTTATTGAAATTAACAAAGTAACGTAAATTTTAAAAATAAGCAAAAATATGCAAATCGCATTGAATTATACAAAAAAATGCAAGAATTATTATTAGAATTTTACTAAAATTGATAAAAATAACCTAACATTTAAAAAAAATGCACAATGAAATATGCAAAAAATTAGGTGAAATACGCAAAAAATGCCAAATATGCATTTTGCATATAATCCGAGCTTTAATAATAATGATACTTGTCACTTTTATTTGTCAAAAATTGAATTGTCGAATCGAAGTAAAATAAATGGCTAGAATTAGCGATATTGTGAAGTATTTGGTAATTGTTAAAGTGGAAAAAGGAATGCCGATCAAACAAATTGCCCAGCATTGTAATATTAATAAAAATTCCGTCATTAACATCAGGATCAGGTTACACTATAATAAAAATACTGTCCTATTTTTTCTGTCCATCACTGTACATGTAAATTTCTAATATTTTTGACCCATAAATTAACTATTAAATTTATTTAATTTCTTATTAATATCGACAGCAATAATGGCATTTGAACAATAACAAACAAATATTTGTTAATTGACCTTGTAGATTTTCAATGTAGTGGACTGTATGGATGCTTTTTGTTAAATGAATATGTAAAAAATACACAAATTTGCTGATGAGAAAACAGAACAGACTTTATTTATTTATTTATTTATTTATTATTTGGGAAACCAACAGAATAAATCCAATAATAGGTTTCCTCGGAATACATACAAATTAAATATTGTAAAATTACAAACAAACTAAATTGAAAACAGATATAAAACAATAGAAAAGAAAAATGATATTTGAAATTTTACAAATACAAAAAGTACACATTGAACGTATTTAGATATTTAAGGCACGTTTAAATTTACCTAATGACAGACAAAAAAGATCTAAATGCTGAAAATTATCATTGTAGCATTGCATAAACCTTTGTATAGGAGAATTTTTGAAATTGTTAGAATTACATTTAATTGTATAAAATAATTGCTTGTTACGCACTACTACTGTTGGAGTATGGAAATTTAAGTTGACAAGAATGTCGGGACAGTTAACAAAATTATTTACAATTTTAAATAGCAAAATCATGTCAGCATTAGATCTTCTTTTCTCAAGTGATGACATATTTAAATTACATAATGAAAGTTCATAGTTGCTTTCATTTAAACCAAATTTAAACTTAAGCAATGAAATAAACTTTTTTTGAACAGATTCTATTCTATTAATATTTCTGGTATACGATGGGCTCCAAACTTGAGAAGCATATTCAACAATTGGACGTACAAAGGTATTAAATAATAAAGTAAATGAAGTGATGCTATTGAAACGATTAAATGTATATAAATCCTAAACTCTTGTATGCTTTTCTAGCTATGGTATCAATATGTTCGTTAAATAGTAGTTTGGGGTCAAACAGAACACCCAAATCTTTTATTGTTGTTTTTCTTATAATATTAGTGTTATTTAACTTAAAGAAGAAATTGATGACATTTTTATATCTTGAAGATGATACCACAGAACATTTGTCTATGTTTAAATGTAAGTCAATCTCATTACAAAATTTTTCTAAATTAAGTAGTTCATCCTGTAATCGGATACAATCCTGTACGTTGTGAATGAACATTTTCAGATCATCGGCGTATAATAGAAAATTGCAATATGTAAAGCATTTGTGAATTGAATTAATATAAAAATTAAAGAGCAAGGGACCTAAGTGTGAGCCCTGGGGAACACCTGATGGTACTGGAAATGACCGAGACTTATAACCGTTACATAAAACAAACTGAGAACGATTTCTTATGTAAGAATCAACCCAACGTAATAGTGAGCCATGAATACCATAAGACAACAGTATAGCAATAAGTTTATCATGATTAACTCTATCAAAAGCTTTACTGAAATCAGTATACACCACATCCACCTGAACTCTTTTATCCATACTTCTGCTTATAAATTCAGTGAAAGGTATTAAATTATTTAAAACCGATTTATTCGCGGAGAATCCAGTTTGTTGAGGAATAAGAATAGAGTTATAATCGGATTTAATTTTATCAACAACAAGAGATTCAAAAAATTTACCAAAGCTTGAAAGAATGGAAATAGGTCTGTAGTTGCATATATTACTTTTGTCACCAGATTTAAAGATAGGTGTAATGAAAGATACTTTCCATACATCAGGAAATAAACCGGTTTTCAGTGAGTTATTAAATAAAAGGAACAGTGGATAAGCAAGGTATTGAGCACAATTTCTTATAAACAGCGGGTGTATTTTGTCTGGTCCACTCCCTTTATTTACATATAAGTTACACAGACACTTAAAAATTTCATCTTCACTGATAAACAAATTTGCTGAATTAATAGAGTTAGGAATTGATGTATGTAATCTGTTGCTATTGTTATTAATATTAGTAGAAGTGGTGTATACTGATTCAAAGTAATTAGCGAAAAGATTACTTATATCATACCATTATTTGCTGTAGAATTATTGTAGAGCATCACGTTTGGTAGACTATTATTTAATATAATTCTTATAGTCACTATTCATTTGCATTTTCACTCTATTGCGTAGGATTGAAAAACTATTATACGCGTTCCGATCTTTGAGCAATTTCCACTTTCTATGAAATTTATTTTTCTTCTTAATAGCTTTAATTAAACTTTTGGAAAACCATCTAGGATATTTTTGATTTTTATAAAGAATGATAGGGCAGTAAGCATCAAGAGGACTGTACAATATATCGTAAAAAATGTTGACATTGATATTAACATCAGAACTTAAAAATTTTCTATCCCAATCAATAGCTGACAACTTCCAAATAATATTTTCATAATCACATTTTTTAAAATTGTATGATGTGGGACAAGTAAAAGTTAATGGTTTACGATTATGGAGAGAAAAATCAATTTCAATGACAGGGTGATAGTTGTCCAGTTTGCTTAGTGGAAAGTTACATACCGTTACATTTAAATTAGAATTACTTAGAACAAGATCAAGTATAGAATTCTTATGATTTACAATGTGATTAGATTGAATTAGATTAGACAGGGACTTGGTAATAATGAAATGACGATGAATGTCATTATTAATATTATAAATTGGTAGAAGGGTAGATTCTTGCATTGCAGACCACTGGATGTTCGAAAGGTTATAATCACCCATAATTAAAATGTTATTGTTGGCATGATGCATACACACATTACTTAATTTTTCGAAGTGATTGACATAGATTGTTAGGTCACTTTTCGGGGGAATGTAAACACTGCACAATAAGAATTTCTGATGATTTAAATTAGATACTGACACTCAAATATCTTCAGCTGAAGAACACCATTCAAGATGCACCCTGGAGTGAAATTGTTTTGAGATCATGAACATTACGCCACCACCTTGTTTATTGAATTATTTCGATCCCGTCTGTATACAGAGAATTTGGAGAGATCACATATTTCGCTGTCACTGATAGTATCATTCAACCACGATTCCGTGAGGCAATTACGTCGTAATTACAGGCAGAAATTTCGTTGTAGAAGTCAATTAGTTTAGATTTAAGTCCGCGAACGTTCTGATAATAGATAGATATCATTGAAACGGTGTGCTTAATTAATTAATTTTTATTTTATTAATTTTTTTTTAGTTAATTTTCCCCAAATCGATTTCTGAATTGATAATAATAATCGGTGATGTGTCGTCTTTTCTAGCAAATATTTTGCAGTTTTTAACCAACGTATATTTATAATTCTTATCACGTGCATGCTCTTTCGTTTTCTTCAGTAAAAGTTTGTTATAAGGGCTAAGATGGTCATTTACATAATTATTAGTCTTTTCGACGAAACCGATAATGTCTGTCTTCAGATTTTTGGACTGTCTAGCATGCGCAATGAAACTGTCACGTTTCAGCCGAGAAACAAATCTGATAATAATATTTTTTGGTCTCTTATTTTGCTGGTAAGGAGACACCCGGTGTATATCGTCAAGGTCTGATTCCACTACTGGACTATTGACTGCCTTACCGATGTTAGATAGAACATGAATTAAATTCTCACTCTGTTTTTCGGGGACTCCAACGATTTCAAGATTGTTAGAACGAGACCTTTACTCTAGATCATTAACTTTTGCACGTAAAGCATCACACTCGGATTTGAGAGGTTCAATGAGCTTAATTTTATCAGTCCAAATTTTCATTTTGTTCTCAAAATCGTCTAATTTACTGCAGCAATAATCGCGCCAAACTGTACATACAGCACACACACACACTTCCTCCTTTTACATTGGTGCCAGCTCAACCATAACAAAAATTCCCTAGCTGGGAAAACACTCAAACAATAAAGTTACTACTATACAACCGGGATAGCTGTGGAAGTGCATACTCTGTAGTGTTGACGATTATAGGGAAGCCAGGTATACGGGGACAGTAACGGCGAATGAAAGTGGATACTCGGCAGTGGTAGTGGTGTTGAAAAGTTGTGGCATACGGACAGTCAGTGATACTAAGGCTGTGGAAGTGAGAGAGTTACATAAATAGACAGATAGTGAGATGAAAAATGTGACTTCTGTCCGAGCAGTTGAATATACAGACGCTGTTGAGTCAGTTGAGTATATAGACGCTGTGTAGGTCGGTAGGCGGACAGTTTAACGTGATATAAGTATAGAGTGACATAAATATAGTGATATAAATATCGCGTAAACAGTTTATAAGAGTCTGTAACAGACCGGCAGTCTAAGATTGGAACGCGTAGTGGGACAAATAATTAGTAATATCGTGGAAATAAATAGCAATGTTAATTGGTTAAATAAATAAATAGTGTTAGTGTTATTTAGTAAATTATAGTTTTAGTCTTAATTAGATTATAATAATTGTTTAATATTAGTAGTAATTGTTATTATTTAGTATCTTTTAATATTTTCATTATAGTTTAATAAACACTTATTTTAATTAATAAAAATTGTTTAATATTTACACTTTACCCAAATAAATTAATTAAAAAACGTTACAGTACTTTAGTTATAATCATTAGAAGTTTCCGGCGTTGAAAACACCCCCCACCACGTCGTGACGTCAGAGTTTGGTTTGTACTTAATCGTCCATAAGATTTGTACAGTAGACATGATTATAATATAATTTTCTTGTAATTTTGGACACTTTGTAAAATATTTGTGCATTTTATACATACCGTGTGTCTATTTTAAAAGTACACATAGAAGATTATCCTAATTATTTTAAGCAAAAACGCATCAAATAAAAGTTTTAGGGCATAAAATTCTTCATCTAAATCAATACACCGAATTACGTTTACATGCATTGTAACGACAGAAATTAAATACGAAAATGTCGTAAATTACGTTGAAAATATCGACAGTCAACGAATTGAACAAAAAATAAATAAATGCTAGACGTTTTATCTGTCACAACGTAAGTTAACTTATTTGACGTTTCTGACAATTTTAAATTATTAGAAAATGAATATTTATACTAATGAAGAGCGTGATTTCAGAACTGCTAAATTCGTGACAAAATTTGTAGACTTCTAATGTGTCTTCAAAAAATACACGTGAGCCGCGTAATGTGGAGTACATCACAGCATCATACATAATTTTGTCACACAGTTGGATTTTTAATAAATTCATATTATTTAAACAAAACTATATTTTTTAACTTTATTTATTAGTCTAATATAATATTTCTCTTATTATCAAAATTAGCAATATTTTTCAAATCAAATTGTCAGAAACGTCAAATAATTTAACTTACGTTGTGACAGATAAAACGTGTAGCATTTATTTATTTTTTGTTCAATTCCATGGCTGTCGATATTTTCAACGCAATTTTCGACATTTTCATATTTAATTACTGTCGTTACGAAACATGTTAAGGTAATTCTGTTTATTCCAATCAGAGATATTTTTACTTCCTTGTACGAAGTAAAGGAAGTATTGTAATAGCGAAAAATTTCGGTTTTCAGATTTCAACGGAAATATCCATTTCGACCATCCCTGAATCCATTTTGACTAATTTCGTCGTGACGTCTGTACGTACGTACGTGAGTACGTATCTCACATAACTCAAAAACGGTAATCCGTAGAAAGTTGAAATTTTGTATTTAGGACTGCTATAACATCTAGTTGTGCACCTTCCTTTTTGGTCATTACATAATTCCTAGAAATGGTACTTTATTTGAAGCCTATAATAGATTTTAATGAAAAACTATTTTAAAATATAATCTAACACTTTTCAAATTTGGTATATAAGACTTTTATGTCAATTGGAATAACATTGTAGATTCTGGTTAAAACAGGCTAACTGGAAGTGACATATTACCTGAAGTTGTTAACAGTTTTTCTTCAATAAAATGGTTTCATTATGATTTTAGAAATAAATGCTTCAAATAAAAGTTTTAGAGAATTAAATTCTGCGTCCAGCACATCAAGTATTATTAAATTAGCCCTTTGTATAAGCGAGATATGTATATTTAAAACTTATATACTTTTTGGTTTTTGTAATGAAGCTTGCTATGGATTAGGACAAAAAATAATAAAAAAATTAAAAATAGATGCTAATGTCAAATTACGTCAAATACGTGCAATTTTATACTTCATATTGGTCTTGTGTACAAGGAAGTCGTGCGTGCCCACATCAGATTTTTAATTTATTTTTCTATTGGGTCATAAATACTTAATTATAAAAATAATCTTAGAGATAATATTCAAAATGAGAGGTATTGCATTTAAAACATAACTCAGTATTATTTGACAATATAATAGCGATTTTATTTACTCATTTTTACAAAAGTGCCACTGATTTATTCTCGGTTTCATATACACTTACTAAATCTCATGTTAATTAACATATGTTTAAAAATAGCAAATTGTTAAATTTTGACAGTGTTTCACAAAATTAACATTTTGTTTTAACAATATGTTAGTTAACATAAGTGTTATAGTTATTTATGTAACAAGTGTACAAAGTAGTACTTTTTTGGTTGAGTGCAATGTTTGAAATTGTAGCACGAGACAAAAAATACTATTTTACACACGTGTTGCATACAACATTTTTCCTACAACCGTAATGGTATTGATGTTTCTCATGATACTGAGTGTACAGGCATCCAGCAGCTTTAAATACTGTTAGTACTCTTTCTAATAACACTGTACAAAATGTAACTTAAACACTTGGAAGAATCTCAGACAGACGATGATTAGTTCTTTTATAATGTACAAATTGTACATTTAATATTAATATTAAAAATTAGGTTAGGTTAGAATACATGTCAAAAAAATGTTCATGTTCTTAAAAATTAGATTAGTACTCAATCTGTTAAAAAAAATATTAGATTTGTTTTAGTTACAGTGTATATTCATATTCAATTTTATTACTTTCATTATTATTTACTACCTAATTATATACTTGACAGGTAAATTAACCGAATTTTAATGTTGCCTAGCAACGCTTATTTACTTTTCAAGCACTAGTGCTTGAAAAGTGACACTTTACACACTGTAATGAGTGCGTGAAAAGTACTTTTCACGCACGGTTGTAGGAAAAAGTATTTATGTCTCACTAAAGTATTATGAACTGTTTATTGCTAGGATACGGTGTATATAAACATATCTATAACAACCGGGGCATTATATGAGGGCATAATAGTTCATTATGCTGTCATTATAATCCGATCATCCTTTACCTTTATGGACTTTAAATTAGAAATAATATGAACGGTATATAATGAAAATTATTTTTTACAAATTATTAATCAGTACAATTATAATAATGATTAATTACAACAATTAATACATTAATTGATTAGAACAATTAATATAATACGAAAACAGCTTTGACAGCACATCACAGAAATCATTTTTTAATTTAATTATAATACTTAAAATTGATTATGAAAAGGGCCTTAAGCAGCAATTTATTTTCACCACAGATACAAATAGTAATTACGTTGAATTGCAGACTGCAATATTTCGCATTGATTTTTGACGGATCACTAATTTTTTGGATATATTCAACCACATTAAAATTCATTTTTGATATTATTTACCGTCACATGTAACACATCCAAAGCAGTATAAACTCTCTGAAATGTAATAATATTCAGAAATAATTGCATAAGAAATAAAGAACTGGGACCTTGAAAACATAATACTTATATCTTCTACAGACGAGAATGAAATAATTAGAGGAACATTTATGCGTTTGTCTTTCTCAAAGTATGCATAATCATTCAAAATAATTTCTTTACACCGTTTCGATAAAATATCTTCCGAAATATCAAATTCACCCATTCTATCATCTCCATAAATAAAACAATTAAAAAACACCCTTAGCAACGCCAAAGCTTAAGCATTATTGTAATCGAAATTATTATAAATGAAAACTTATTTCACATATTCTAGTGAGACATAAAATCTTGTATGCACCACGAGCATTACTAGATAATAATGCCCATCGGACGACATCTATCCCTCGGGCTAGATCCCCGTCGCCCTCCTGGCATTATCATCATCGTAATCGTAACGCCATTGGTACAGAAAATACTATTCTATATTTCAGTGTTCTTATGACTCTATAAAAGCACTGCATGTTTATCACTGAAAACACGACGTTTAGAAGATCTATAAACGTACTGTTTTTGGCGCCTTTCGTATTCTAGAGGTGGTAGTCATGACAGATGAATTACATACAACCTCAAAATGGTAAGCTGTTTATGTTGAAATATTACTTCTAATTATTGATTTTTATCTTATCTTCAGGTGATAGGACTACAAAGAAAAGAAATTTATAGCTATAGCTGTGTTAATTCAGAAAGAAGAATCTGTGAAGTTAAAATCTTTCAACTACAATTATGAAATAAGAAACAGTGCGCTCCGATATACTTTGTCAAAACAATTTATTTATTACAATTTAATTTTATGGTAATATTGCAATTTTCAGCTGATTATATTGTCATACCAGGCAGGTTTTGAAATGTATGGTGCACGTTACTTGAAATGTTGACACTGTCAACGCAATTTGTGGTTACTTGCAACCAAATATGTAAATTTTACGATCCATGATTTTCAGTTCCCACGTCGAGACGTGCTATCGAATATTAAATTTTTAAATATGATTTAGAAATAAGTGCCATATACAGATACAACATATAGCCGCCTTGGTGGCGGAGTGAGTTGAGGCAGCGTACTTCTGCAGCGCTCGAAGCGACCTTCACCGTTCGTTTCTTGGGGTCGTGGGTTCGAGTCCCACCAGGGGCTTGGATGTTTGTGACTGTCCTATCATCTCATCTCCATCAACGCAACGCAAAAATGTTACAAAACAAAGTAAAGCTAAAAACTGATTCACCCTCATCAAATATCAATTGTAATACTTATTAAATTAAATACAATAAAGAATTATTATTATACAAATACAACATATGTTTTGTATTGAAGAATGTAAGAGCAGCTGTTGCTGTTATGTTTGTAACTGAGCAGTGGATGTGTTGACAAAATGGTGGAATCTAAAAGTGTAGATCAATAAATTGTTCATTAATGTATTTTATTATATAGAGTTTTATTTATGATAATAACTAACACGAACCAGCAATCCCGATTAGTTATTTGATAAATTTACCTTTATTACTAGATATGTCAAATCAGGTGGTTCATTAATAAACCGGTGGAGTTGGAGTACATTGTAAGTATTGGTTTTCTTCTTCCATAATTATATAATGCTTGATACAATAATAACTGACAAAAAAAAAAACACCAAGACATATTTTGACAAGTCCTTTTAAAAAAGTCTAGTTGTAAAATTACCTCAATAGAATAAATACTATAAAAAACATGTATTATAAGGCCTGTTAACGTACGAGTCTAATTTTGGGAAACGAGCCACTAGGCGAGTTTTACAAAGGACGAGTGCTTTATGATTGTTTATGATACTTGATACTTGTGTTTTAATATATTATTATAGAGAATTGAGATTTATGTTGGTCTTTTTAAACTAATATAAAAGCTATATATTCTTTTGTTTTCTTATTCAAACTGCTGAGTGAAACGTCAAAATCTATTGTGATATGCAGTGGTACAGAAGAATGCAGATGCAAGAAAGTATTAACAAGATTATTTGAAATTGTGAATTTACATATTACAGGTATGTAAGTATTTCAATGATAAAATGTGTGATTACTATAGCATACACTAAGTATTTAATTTAAATATACTGAAAAATAGAGGACATAATTATACGGAAAGAGAAAAACAAGAATTAATTAGCATCGTTCAAAAATATAATTGAGAATAAAAGAACATACGGTATTAGTATTAAAGAAAAACAAGAATACTGGAGAAAAATTACAGAAGAGTACAACAGCAGAATAGAACGAAAAATTTTAAGGATTGGCAACTCTCGAAGTTGATCGTTGTGTCTTCGTAACTCGATGCCACCGTCGTTAACGATGTTGTATGCGACCCAATTGGAACCTCTATTGTAATTCCGCGCTAAAACTGTATCGTCTGTCATAAAAGAACGATCTTTTCTTCTTACCTTTGTAATTTGTTTTATAAATTCTCTTTGCTTTTCATGAATTTCATCTGTCAAATCTGGTCGGAGACGATCTAGAATAGTTTTCAGGTGTCGTTTCATCAAAAGTTCAGCAGGACTCTTTCCTGTGGTGCCGTGTAGTTGAGAGAAATATGTTGCGTAAGAAGGTATCGCACAATTTCTAAACTGTGATTTCGATTATCCATCTTTTTAATTGCATTCTTGGCGGTTTGTATCATTCTCTGTCTGTCCATTTGAAGAAATGTGATTAGAAGCATATTCATTGGACTGATAGGATGATTTCTGTTCGTAAAACTAATCAAATTGTCGCCAATATAGTCTAATATTATTCTAACAGTTTTCTTGGTAAATATGTATCTGATTTTAAATTCCGTATTAGTATAAATTTCAAACGGATTTGTATGAATGCCTCGGTCTACGTATCCAGACAATAGCAATTTCAAGAAATTCTGCTTCTGAGTCCGAATCAGATAAAAATTTTAGTGTTTATTCTATAAATTTTAATATAATTAATTAGAATATTCAAAATGTAATTATCAATATTACACAAATGAACTTATAAAACTTTCATGTAACCAAATATTCGTATTAACATTTGTAACAGGGCCGGCGCTAAGCGGTAAGCCAGGGAAGCGTGGCAGAAGGGCGCCAACACATGAGGGGCGCCGAAATTTTAAAAAAATTAAAAAGTAGTTATATATTTATCAAGAAAATTACGTTCTTCAAATTTAAAATCTAATACATATTGAAATACCTTCATAAAAAGCAAATGAAAAATGACGTTAAGTATCTTTTTCCAATTCGAAATTTAAACACCCAAACACAGTTTTACACTTTGAAACACCCCAACACAGCGTTAATTTAGATTTTTTATTATTGTCTTGCTTTCTTATCTTTTTTCTTTCATGCAATAATGTGGAGTATTTGCATTAAAAAGTAAAACTAAGTTAGAATTAGGAAAAATTCTAAATGTTAACTTTAAACTGGGAATAAATAATAAATACATATATTGTAAACAAATCTTGACGATAGTTGACCCTCATAAATTAGTAAGGATCGATTTTGTTTCTACATGCAGTAAATTATAAGAATGATCATCATCGGTCGAAAATGTATGAAAAAGTTTTCCAATGAAGTGCAACCAAAATTCAATATTATATATTATTTAGAAGTTACATGCAAAGGTAAAATAAGTAATGTCGGGAGAGATGGCTTACCGGATGAGATGACTCTTTTGCCAATATCCATAGAATAATAGAACACATCGTTTCGTTCTACTATTATTTGGATTTTGGCAAGCCATCCCTCTCGGAATTACCCTATACACATATATTTTAATTTTTGTATTTATCTGGTGATATGCATTTTTCGGGTAAAATACAACTGGTACTCTAGCGGGGCAACTTTTACTTAATTTTACCGACTTCATCTCATATAATAAGCAAGATCCCAATAGGTCGAAAACGGGCATCTTTTATATGAATCATTTCTGTAAAATAGATGTTTAATATTCGAAGCATTCATTTATAATAATATTTATACAGGAAGTTGACGCTAAGGTGGGAACATATACGGATTTTAGTTTTTTTGCAATTTCCTGCTCTCCTGTTCGTGTTACGGCAAAGTTGTACAGAATTAAAAGTTGTATAGAAAACTGTTTTTACATTTTTTTAGTTTCTAGTTTCTTCACAATTTTAAAATTTCGATGATGGGTCCCAAGGGAAAAATGATTGGACAAGCAGTCTACTGATGAAAGTTATTTATTTCTAACCGACGTTTCGACTAAAACGTTAGTCTTCTTCAGGGCACAATAATGAAAATTACAAACATTCTTTACAAATGAGGTACAGATATAAAGACATAAAAAATATTTTGCTTATAAATAATGTACAGATACTTACAGAAATGGTCAATTACATATCATTTGTGGCAACCACCAATGAGGAACAGTTTTCGATAAAATTATCACAGAGTTGATCGTCATAAGGTATATAAACATCAATAAATAACATATAAAAAGATTAGCAGTCAATTGTAAAAAAATAAATATGAAAATTGTAAAATTTGTAGTCCAAAATGTAAAATAAAAACTTTTTTATCAAAAATTACACGTGTGACTGACTAGTTGACTTATATGTGAATATACAAGGATAATCACGCCTTAATTATTGATGTTTATATACCTTATGACGATCAACTCTGTGATAATTTTATCGAAAACTGTTCCTCATGGGTGGTTGCCACAAATGATATGTAATTGACCATTTCTGTAAGTATCTGTACATTATTTATAAGCAAAATATTTTTTATGTCTTTATATCTGTACCTCATTTGTAAAGAATGTTTGTAATTTTCATTATAGTGCCCTGAAGAAGACTAACGTTTTAGTCGAAACGTCGGTTAGAAATAAATAACTTTCATCAGTAGACTGCTTGTCCAATCATTTTTCCCTTGGGACCCATCATCCATTCTTCAGTCGATTATCGATCAAATTTTAAAATTTCGGTTTATTAGTAGCTCTAGCCATGACACTTGTTTTCATTTTTTCTGATTTTCAGTTTTTGCCGTAAAAGGATCAGGAGAGCAGGTAATTGCAAAAAACTAAAATCCCATGTTAAATCCCTGTTCGCACGTTACGGCAACATCCTGTCTATAAATACGAATCGTGAGATTTTTAAAATATTTTTATCTATAGGACGGGAAGGGGGGTGCTATTTTATAGGATGGGGAAGGGCGCCAAATACCATATCGCCGGCCCTGATTTGTAACAAATTTATCAAATGTCAATGATTTCAAAATTTAGAAGCACCTCGAAGCTACTTTTAAATTAACGTAAGATTTAACATGTTAAATTTAACACCCGTTGGTGAAACATTTATATTTAACAAAGTGCTAAATCATTTAATAATGTGTTAAAATTTAGCAAACGTTTATGACACCGGGCATTAATGTTTTTATACGGACCAATTAAAGTTGTTGCTTAATAAAAAAAAAAAATTATTTCGCTAGCGTTTTAAAGAATTTTTGTTTCACTAGCCATTTTAAAATGTTAAATATCAACCAAAATTGCTGGAATAAATTTAAATATTCAATGTATACGCGCTATTCCGTCACAACAAGAAGAAGAAAAAGAAGAATGTTATAATTTTTTGTAACATATGTCATTGATGCATTTCATATAGTCATATAGTATGACTCATATTGAATTTTCTTATATCTTAACCTCTAAAGCATTGTCAGAATTATGTATTTCAAAGTCTATCATAATACAGGTTTTAGACAGTCGTAAAATGTGGTGTAATTGACCTTATTGTACTTTAGCTGAATGAAATTACTTTGAACATGTTAAAAAAATCTGATGTGGCCAGCATATTACCTCCCGTTAATTCGATGTTTAAAATAGCAATGAGCTTTAAGTAAAGTATCACTTCCGATTGATCGCTTGTAAACAAAATCTAATTTCTCGTTTAAATAAATAGAAAAGTCTGTAATACAAAATTTTGGATTATAATTATTTTTTTCCTCGAAAATCTGTTAAGAGCTCCAAATTTAGTACCACTTTCGGTTTATCATATAAGTATAGTCAAAATCGAGTTTTATATACCAAATTTGATAAGTTTTGGATCATGTTTTAATATATTTTTTCAAGAAAATCTGTTTATAGCTTTCTGTAAAGTACTACTTTCGGTTTATCAATTTTAGAAAAAAATTTAATATGTCGTTCTCATTAGTATAAAAGTCTTAAATTTGACAAGTTTTGGATTGTATCAGTATATTTTTCACAAAAATCTGTTCAGAGCTTCAAATAAAGTATCACTTCCGGTTTATCAATTTTAGCCAGGATCTAATATGTTGCTCTCCTTCATATAAAAGTCTTAAATAGCAAATTTGACAGTTTTTGGAATATATCATAATATATTTTTCACGAAAATCTGTTCAGAGCTTCAAGTAAAGTATCACTTCCGGTTTACCAATTTTAGAAAAAATGCAATATGTCATTAACAAAAGTTTTAAATACCAAATTTGAATAATTTTGGTATATATCATAAAATATTTTTACGAAAATCTGTTCAGAGCTTCAAGTAAAATATCATTCCCGGTTTATCAATTTAAAAAAAATCTGATATGTCATTCTCATTAATCTAAAAGTCTTAAATACCAAATTTGACAAGTTTTGGAATATATCATAATATATATTTCACGAAAATTTGTTCAGAGCTTCTAGTAAATTATCACTTCTGGTGGATTAATTTTAGCCAAAATCAAATATGTTATTTCACATGGTACAAAAGTCTTAAATACTAAAATTGAAAAGTTTTGGATTATATTTCAATATAGTTTTTCATTAAAAACTGTTATGGGCTTCAAGTAAAGTATCACTTCCATTTATCCAATTTTACCCAAAATCTAATCAACTTGTTATATGAATGCAGGAAGCTTAAATACGGAAAATAGATATATTTGGAAGTTTGTTATAAGACTTATCGTGGACGAAAAAATCGTCACACACACACAAACACACACACAAACACACACACACACACACACACACACACACATATATATATATATATATATATATATATATATATATATATATCACAATAAAAATAATAAAAACGTGTTGTGGGGACCCTAATTCGTGCTTATTTACTGAAAAGTCACCATCTTCAAGTAAAGTATCACTTTCGGTTTATTAATTTTTGCCAAAATCTAATATGTTATTCTTCTTGATATGAAAGTCTTACATACTACAATTGGAAACTTTTGTACTATATTTTAATATAATTTTTCATTAAAAACTGTTATAGGCTTCAAGTAAAGTATCACTTCCGGTTGTCCAATTTTACCCAAAATCTAATCAACTCTTTATATGAATGTAGAAAGCTAAAATACGGAAAATAGAAATTTTCGGAAGTTTGTTATATGAACCATATATTTTATTCTCAATAATTCTGTCAAATAAATTTCAGGTTGACACAAAAACTGCCAAAGCTGTAAAATTATAAATAATGAAAATAAATGATTATTCAACTCCTAGACTAAATTAATATTTACAACTTAATTTTAAATGATAAATAACTGTTCAAAATTATGTGAAAATTTTGTTTTCCACAGCCTACCTGGATTTCTTCTTCTCAATAACTTTAGCGCGACCCTCCTACAAGTAATTGAAAATTTGTATTTGTTAAAAAAACTAGATATATTTTGCGTATTATAACGTAAAAAAATATAAATAAAACATCTCTGCTACAATAAATTTTATTCTTTGCATTTAAATATTTGTTTTTACATTAAAATTCAAACGCAATACGTAATATATACTATATTGACATACATGTTTAATATATGATTACACGAATATGATGTGCAGTACCTATCATTAACTTTATGATTTACCATCAAAATTCATCATAAATGTTAGAAGAGAGAACATCATCTTTGAAACCTGAAAGAACGTATTACGAATTATATATACAATGTCTATAGGTACAGTAAGATCAACAAAATTCGACACATATGATTTATAGTCTGAATTTTCTTCAGAATATCTTCTTCTTTGGTACGCCACAACTGGGCGAGTTATATTGGACGATGGTAAACTGGGCGACAGTGCCGACTTAAGACATTTTTCCGCCCGGGGCTAACTTTAAAAACCGCTATTCTCGACAAAGAAAAAATCACATAAAACTGTTTTCAATTATAAATGGTATATAAAGGCAAACTAAGAAAAGATTGGATCAAAATAGTTATTTTCGTACCTCCGTCCAATTTGACTAGTATTACAGAACTCAAAATCGTCCAGAAATGCGCTGTTGCCGACCTAGGCCAGCAAAAGGAGTTGGCATTACTGTTCTGGTGATATGTCAATTTAAGATTATTTTCAACACAAGAATTAGCAAAATGTTTACAAATTTTAGGGCTAAATCTTTAATTATTGTAACTTAATTAACTAAATTTAGTCATAAAAATAATAATATGCTGTCATCTCGTATAGATTAATTATAAGTTCAAACTTTAGGACAAATTTGTTTCCTTTGTTTTGTAACTACAACTAACTTCACGTGATACAATTGAGTTTCCGTTATCTGTCATTGAAAATATGCTAAAGTATATAAAATATATATAACTAATGTTTGCATGATATATTTTCAATAAATATAAAATAATACTCATTTTAAGCTCAAATGTAAGTAATTATATTTAAACTTGCAATGCAAAACCGTTAAAAATATATGTCCATTTTTTTAAGTTATGTAAAATAGAATAAAGTGTTGAGAAATATACGAAGAATTTATGGAATTCAGCTCGGCCTGTCAAAATAAACTCGTTCTCGCAAATATTCAGTTTCTGGACTAGTGATACAAATAACTATTGTATCACTAGGCCAGAAACTGAACTTTTGCGAGAAACCGAGGCCTGCAAATACGAGATCCCGCAAAACAGTTTCTGGGCGTATGATAAACAAGATTTTTTGTATCGACTTCTCCATAATATCGTCGTCTGCACTTTATTCTGTTACATAACCTAAAAAATGAACATATAGTTTTACCGGTTTTGCATTGCAAGTTTAATTATAATTACTTACATTTGAGCTTAAAATGCGTAATTAATTTATATCTATTGAAAATATAACATACAAACATTAGTTATATATATATATATATATATATATATATATATATATATATATATATATATATATATATATATATATATATATATATACTAACTTCACGTGATACAATTGAGTTTCCGCCATCTGTCATTAAAAATATGCGAAAGTATCACGTGAAGTTAGTTGTAGTTACAAAACAAACTAGTACTACAGTAGGAACTTATAATTAATCTATACGAGATGTCAGTAATGACAGCATATTATTATTTTTATGGCAAAATTTAGTTATTTTAGTTACAACAATTAAAGATTTATCCCTAAAATTTGTAAACATTTCGCTATATCTTGTGTTGAAAATAATCTTAAATTGACATATCACTAGAACAGTAATGCCAACTCCTTTTGCCGGCTTTGATAAGCAACAGCGCATTTCTGGACGATTTTGAGTTCTGTAATACTAGTCATAATGGACGGAGGTACGAAAACAATATACTTTTAATAAAATTTTATTAAAATCAAATCGTGAATTACGAGAATAAAACAATAGAGCATGCAACTGAATATAAAAAGACAGAAGAGATATCCTTCTCGTACTTTCGCAACATAGCAGCGCAAAGAAAAAGGAAATAGTACTATAGCTATAATAACCTATTTTTTTCAAATTTCAGAATATTAGAGTAAACAGAAGTGATTAATTATATTAAAAAATTAGATATGGATATGGAGTAATGATGCAATGTAAGCTTGAGCATCTTCATCGCAGAGTTTCGAAAGTTTTGGAATTCGCTTATAAGTTATTTTCGAATTGGTTTTTAAACTTTGGCTAATAGAACATTTCAAATATTCACAGTAACAATCTTCACCGGTTTCATGGCTGCAATTTGAGCTTTTTACGTCGTTTGGTGATTTTGTTAATGCTACCCATATTTAAGTAGATATTCGGCCCTATTCTGTAATTCAATGATTAATTTTTAGCAACTTGTTTAAAATTGTATCCAATTTTTGGCTATTATATCAACGTAATTACTTCGTTAAATTTTTAACCAGTTGCTACAAATTAACCACTAAGTTACAGAATAGGTAAAATTTTCATCTCACCAGATAGCCACTGAACACATGTCAGCTGACCAAGTTAGTTTGCGCATATAGCTGTCGAATGGGCATTGATCTTTTATACGCTAACGCTTAGACCGTCATCCTTTTCGCTCTTTTATTACAATATCTGAGGCCTGTATCTTAGGATTGTTACCGTTTTTGCCTTCTTCAATCTATAAGTAGAACCAATCATCTCAATTTGCTAGAAAATCGACATTCATCCTTTTTCCCATGGCTCTTCAATCTGTTTTAGTTCAAATTTTTTTCCAAATATATTTAAGAACGTGCTCTGCTTGGTGTACCACCCTTTACGTAACTACCGCCGGGGACTATAGACCCCAAAAGCCCCCTCCCCTCCCGCCAGCGTTAAGCCGGCACTGCTGGGTGATAGTCAAATGGGAGACTGTCAACGGCCGACAGAAAATTTTTGCACGCATAACAGAATTTGGTGGATTTTTTGGAACAGGAAAATTTAATAGTGGTGCTTTGATTTTGCTAAACATAACATAGAATTATGGAAACATACCTATATACTATTTTATGGCGCAGATGTTCGGTGCCCACTAGACTATCGCCCTCGCCCAGTAGACCGCGTCCGTTAGTTGTGTGTTAATGCTGTTGTTTTCTTCTTCTTCTTCAAAATATGAAGGCCATAAATCATGTGTCCCAAATTTTGTTCCTTTTACGTTTATTGAGGTCTTACTATTGTTATGGACGTTGCAAGTATTAAGCAAATTTTGATTGATTAATCTCGCTCATTTTGAAATAATGCTATTGACAAAATTCGAATTTTCGAATTTTGGAATATTTGAAATTCGAAAAATAAGCTTCATACTTTTTCGAATTACGAATTTCAAAGTCAAAATTCGGAATATTTTCGAATTTTGTAATTCGTTAGATGATGCCGCCATCTATTTGTTTGTGTTTTACAACGACATGACTTGTTTAATCCTGCTCTCTGAGTCTAAATACCGAGATTTGTCGCTTGTTTGTTGAAAGTAAAATATTCTTAATTATCATGACGCCGCGAAGTACAATTTAGAAATATTTTTTACACTTGAAAATATGTGATTCTAACTTCGTAAATACTCGAAATTGGAATTTTGAATGTGTTTGAAATTCGAATTTTGATACAAATACGAATTTTCGAATTTAGATTAAAATTCAAAATTCGAATTTTCAAGTTTCGAATTATTTTTCAACTGAATTTTCGAATTCCATTTTTTTCAAAATCAACAGCACTATTTTCAAACGACGAATAGTTAGTATTTTTTGTTACCTTGGTGAATGTCTCAAGACAAAGTATAAAGAATCCCCCCATGGTCAGATTTAAACACTTTTGCGATCTTTGAATAATTAAAACTAAACTCAGTCGAATATCTTTTTCTGGAATGTCTTGCCAAGGCATCATATAGACTGCATCAGCAACGGATTCTGTCTGCAAAATACATAAAGAAAATCTTATGGCCAGACCTGCTTTGGCTACACTTTCTACAACTAAAATTTTGTTGGAAACAATATTGTAACGTTTTTTATTTATTTGGGTGAAGTGTAAATATTAGACAATTATTATTAATTAATACAAATGTTTATTAAACTATAATGAAAATTACTATTACTAATGTTAGACAATTATTAAAAACTTATTAAGGCTAAAATTATAATTGACTAGATAACACTTAACTCTATTTATTTATTTAATCAATTAACCCACTATTTATTTCCACGATATTGCTAATTATTTATTTTACGTTCAACTGTCCGCCTACCGGCCTCCACAGCGTCTATATACTCAACTGACTCAACAGCGTCTGTATATTCAACTGCTCGGACAGAAGTCACACCTCTCACCTCACTGTCTGTCTATTTATGTAACTAACTTTCTCTTTCCACATCCTTAGTATCACCAACTATCCGTATGCCAGAATTCGTCAACACCAATGCCGAATACCCACTCCAACTCGCTGTTACTGTCCTTGTATACCTAGCTTCACAATACTCTTCAACCCTACCGAGTATTCACTTCCACAGCTATCCCAATATACCAGTAACTTCCAGAGTACCTACTCCACTCGACAATTTACTGCATAGGCTCACTACGATACTGCTGTGCTTCTCAAACTCACTAACACTCTATGTGAATATCTCTATAACTCTGAATGTATCTAACTAAGTAACTAACTAACTCTTTCACGATGTGTAACTAACTAACTCTCGGCTGCTAGCGCGATTGCGTCATCGCTATACTTGGACGCTTGTTCAGCGTAGCAGCAGGGCTCGCACGTTAGTATATTATTTCAACAAACCGTCTGGAATAATACTGATACTGCACGTTTGGAATAATTCCACACGGGTTTTGACAAATAAGAGGCCGCATATTAGCGCAGTATATCAATTATCTTTGTTCGCTTGCTATGGGTACGTCTCTTTGTTTTATTTTTATTTATTTCTGAATTCACGTTGGACGTTTTGAATTTTTGAACAGTTTTGGAGTTTTCTGTTAACTTTTACAGAATTTTTGGAGATCTTCAGAGCAGGAAGTTTGGCTAAATAATAATAGGTAGGTATAATACTTAGAAAATTAGCTAAATAATAAAAAATATTTAAACAAGCAACATTTTTTGTATAATTTCTAAAATCTTGTTGGAGAAAATATAGGTTACAATAAGTTTGGAATGGCATATCCCATTACTTTTTGTATAATATACTATTATGCAGACTGCAGTGGAGGCACGCATCAAAGGTTGTAACTAGATAATGACGTCACGGAATTACTAAGTTTATATGGTATACTAATTTAATTTTAAAAAATCTGATGTGGCCAACACATGACCTCCCGTCAATTTCACGTTTGAAATAGCAATGAACTTTAAGTAAAGTATCACCTTCGGTTGATCGTTCGTAAACAAAATCTAATTTGTTGTTCCAATCAATAAAAAATTTGTAATACCAAATTTTGGATTATAGTTTATGTTTTTTCTCGAAAATCAGTTAAGAGCTCCAAATTAAGTACTACTTCCGGTTTATCATATAGGTATAGTCAAAATATAATGTTTAAAATTATACACGTGTTTTAAGTACCAAATTTTAGAAGTTTTGGTTCATGTTTTAATATATTTTTTCAAGAAAATATGTTTATAGCTTCCTGTTAAGCAGTACTTCCGGTTTATCAATATTAGAAAACATCTAATATGTCGTTCTCATTAATATAAAAGTATTAAATACTAAATTTGACAAGTATTGGAGTATATCATAATATATTTTTCACGAGAATCTGTTCAGAGCTTCAAGTAAAGTATCACTTTTGGTTGATTAATTTGAGCCAAAATCTAGTATGTTGTTTCACATGATATAAAAGTCTTAAATACTATAATTGAAAAGTTTTGGATTATATTTTAATATAGTTTCTCATTAAAAACTGTTATCAGATTCAAGTAACGTATCACTTCCATTTATCCAATTTTACCCTAAATCGAATCAACTTATCTAAATGCAGAAAGCTTAAATACGGAAAATGGATATATTTGGAAGTTTGTTGTAAGAGTTATTGTGGACGAAAAAATCGTCAAACACACATCATCGTAAAAATAGTAAAAACGTGTTGTAGGGACCCTAATTCGTGCTTATTTACTGAAAACTCACCATCGAATTTATGGCACGATTACATTACCTCTCTTACCTACGGTATAACGCGAGGTAAAAATAAGAATATTAATGATAAACGACATTAAATGTATACTAATCGAGAGAAATAAAAATAATGTAATGTGCATCGCCCGCCGTCGCCGCCGCTATCGCAGCCTCGCCGCACTGATGAGCGAGTGTCTATTTTTAGCGATGACGCAATAGCCACGGAGTGTCGTGCGTTGTTAACAGATTTGTCCGAACCTGAGTAATTACTCGAGTGATGTAATCTATTGTGTTTGAGTTTTTATCTGGAATAGTATTCTATAATTTCTAAAATACAAACGCCGCAGTATATAAGCACTGTTAGCGAAGGCATTGGACAGTCTGATATAAATAAGCGTCGCGTATTGAATAGTTGGTGGCATAAACAAATAGTCGACAAGTGGTAAACATACATAAATATAGTTATAGAAATAAATAAGTGAATTATATATTGTTTAAATAAATAATCTTAGTGTTTAAGTGTTTTATAATATTCTTACTTTTAATTAGTGTTCAATATTTGTTTAATCGTAGTGTTAGCTAAATTTATTATCTTTTAATCATCTTTTAATATCTATTTATCGTTATAATAAACTTCTATTTTAATTAATAATAATTGTAAAATTAATTGAGTTAAAAGTAAGTGATCTCAGAAAAGAAATGGATGAGCGAGATTTGGATACGACAAGGCTGAAAATCGTTCTACAATCTCGTCTGCGACAAACATCAATCGACGCTGGTAAAAATCCTGACGATTACTTATTCGAAATTCAGTGTGACATTAGTCAACTGTTGGAACAAAAATTGGCAGAAACTTCTAGAACAGTAAAACAGTAAATGGCAGATAATTATAAAAAGGCAGAAAAAAATTCTAGAATATTAAAAGACGAATTAAAACACGATATAGTGGAAAGTTCTAGAAAGCAGAAGCAAATTCCAGAATACAAAAAGGAGAATTATTGGAACAGTCCAGAACATTAGAAAAAACATTAATAGAAAGTTCTTGAAAAGCAGAAGAAAATTCTAGAATAATAAAAGAAGAGTTAATGAAACATTTTAGAAGTTTAGAACATAAATTAGTAGATCTGAAGAATTTAGATGATAAGTATGACAAGCAGATCGAAGAATTACGAGAAAATGTCACTAGAATTACATGGTCACCAATGCCAAATTTCGAAAGCCAAGCCTAAACGAGGAAAAGAAAGTAGTAAATCCAGATAGTATTACAACAATGCACATTAAAACGCCGGAATTGATGGAAAGTCTTCGTGGCCGAATTATTTAAAACAATTTGAAGCGGCTGCGGAAGCACATAACTGGACGTTCAAAGAGAAGGCTACAGCCTTGACTGTTTCGTTGCGTGGGGAAGCCATCGACATCATACAAACGCTGAAGGAAGAAGACTACGGCCAACTAGTCAAGCGGTTGGAAATGCGGTATGGCAATGCGCACCTGTAGCAGATGTACCAGACGCAACTGAGGAACCGCTATCAGAGTTCAAAAGAAAGCCTTCAAAAATTTGAAGTCGACGTAGCTCGTTTAGTTTGTCTTGCACATCCTGCAGCTCCTGACAACGTTTTGAAGTGCTTGGCCATTCAAGCATTCAGCTACGGAGTTCGAGACAGCGAAACGCAGAAAGCACTGCGATTGGCCCGCCCAAAAACGTTAATTGACGCGCTCTCATATGCACTAGAACATGAAGCTGCCAAACAAGCTTTACGTAACTAATCTCGAGTGCGAAATATTGTTTCCGATAGAAAAGAAGATACGGAAGACCTAGAAGAGAAAATGTGACGAATTGTAAATAAAGTGTTCGCCGGAGGAAAGAAACTCCTCTATTGGTATTGCGGTAAACTGGGTTATCCGCAGAGACTTTGCAGAAAAATGCAAAGAGAGACAGAATCGGTAAAAGAAGAAAATGAGTCGGAAAACTAAGTCGGGTTGATGCGAAGGGGTAATCGTCGACCCGTAATTTAGTAGCCCCACAAATCATCAGTTGTGTCGCATCTCTTCATCATCAAGCCAGCAGCATTTAAGTGAATGGCTCTGTTGATAGAAGACCACTAAAAATGTTACTAGATACGGGTGCGACAAAGACTATAATTAGACCCGACTTAGTAAAGAACACAGGTAAGACACATGTTCAACCAACTAAGTGGCGATTACGTACAGCGATGGGAGAACAAGCTACCACATTAGGGGAAATAGATATGATCATCACTATTGGAAACACATCCTTTAAATATCGTGCGCTGGCAGCTGACGTTGAAGATGAATTAATACTCGGTATGGACGTAATGAAAAAGCACGGCTTTAAACTTGACCTGAAGAATGGAGTAATAATAATAATAATAATAATAATAATAATAATACTTTATTACCCAACAGTGAACCAATTACAGGGTATATAGAACATAAATATTAAAAATTTAGAGAATATTAAATATACATATATAAAACAAAATAATGATGAGATGTGTTTACATAAATATATCTTCATAAATTTGGTTGGCATATCGGCACATTATATAAATGGGTGAACGTTGAAGGACATCAGTACGGCAAGCGGCAAGGTAAAAGGTGCTAGCATATCTGGAGGCCATCCTTGGGACATGGAACGAAATCCGAGATAGGAGAAAAGGAGCATCTACCTTGTTGTGGATCAGCGACCACAGCAATCTGGCACATGAATTTTCACGCCTAGAACTGAGGGTGGGCATGGAGTGACGCTGTAGGAGAGCCTGCTGATCAATTCCTCTATCTGGATAAACATGATCAATTTTGAACGACAAAATTTTTAAAAATCTACGATAAGTCCTGTCCAAGGCCATGAATTGATTTAAAGTGGAAGGAAACCAAATTAAGCCAGCATACTCAATTTTGCTCAAAACTAAGGCAGAGAATAAAGATTTTAGTACAGTAATATCTTTAAACATTTTGGATATTCTAATAATGAAGTTTATAGTCCTGCTAGCAGAACGACACACATTGTTTGTATGTTCAAGAAAAACAAAATTAGAGCAAAAAGTTACACCAAGATCTTTTATTGAAGAATTATGAACAAGATTAACTGCCTGCATTATATACGGATAACTTATTTTGTTGATACGGCGTGTATAGGTTACAGAACAACATTTACTGGTATTCAATTTTAATTTATTTTTATTACACCAATCAACCATGTTATCAATATTACTTTGAAGTAGTGAGCAATCGTTGAAAGAATTAATTTTGGTGAATATTTTAATATCATCCGCATAAGCAAGTACTTCACAAGTAAAAGATCTAATAAGTTCATCAATGAATATAATAAATAAGAGTGGGCCTAGGTTAGATCCTTGGGGTACGCCAGAGGTTGATTGAAAGGGGCAGGAGGAGAAACCATTATAAGTAACATAACATTGACGATTATTCAAATATGAGTGCAATAAATTGACTAAGGATGGGGCTGCACCTAAAGCACTAATTTTATTTAAGAGTAAACCATGATCTATAGTATCGAAGGCACTTGAAAAATCAGTGTAAATTACGTCAACTTGGCTACATTCATCGATAGTTTCAGAGACAAACTGAGAAAAGGATGCTAGATTTGTAACCGTTGAGCGCCCACGCATAAAGTAATGATGGTCAATGAAGAAGAACTAATGCACGAGAAAACAAGGCTGTGCGCGTACTAATGGCCGATGATGTTACCCTTCCAGCACGAAGTGAATCTATCGTGCAAGCACAATTAGATGATAGTTTCTGTGAGGGGAATATTGTTATGCTTGAGCCCAAGAATGATGATGTGAACACTGGTACTGGAGTTTTTGTAGGAAAATCACTGATCAAAGCCAGTCAGGTAATACCAGTTCGAATAAAAAACGAAATTTTTTATCCAGATGTTTTTAAGAGCGGAACAATTGTAGGAGAATGCTTGGCAGTTTCCTCGATTATTCGATATCTGAAAGCCAAGGCAAACATATATCAGGAAGTTCCGGACACGTTAATTAATCAATTATCAACAGCCGTCCAAGAACTGACCGCCGACCAGAGAACCAAGGCGAAGAAATTAATTGGAAGATTTCAAGATGTGTTTTAATTTGACAAAAAGACTAACGGGAGAACTAATGTGGTTCACCATAAAATAGATACCTGCGACGTGAAGAAGCGGAAAGAATTATTGAGGACATGAAAAAGGAAGGTGTGATCGAACCTTCAAGCTGTTCATGGGCTTCACCAGTGGTGCTAGTGAAAAAAAACGGATGGCTCTACACGATATTGCGTCGATTACCGTCAACTTAACAACATGACTAAGAAAGATAGCTACACGCTACCTCGAATAGACGATACACTAGACAATTTGGCTGGCTCGAAGACTTCTTGTACTCTGGATCTAAAGAGCGGATACTGGCAAGTAGATTTGGATCCAAAAGATAAAGAAAAGACAGCCTTAACCATTTGTGCCGGACTGTGGTAATTTACTGTAATGCCATTTGGGCTCTGCAATGCCCCTGCAACGTTTGAACAAAACGAAACAGTATTGCCTGGACTATCATGGAAAACCACCTGTTTAGTCCATCTCGACGACAATATTGTGGTAGGTAAAACATTCGAGGAACATATGAAGAATTTAGAAGAGGTATTCCAGAGATTGCGGAAGGCTAACCTGAAGCTCAGCTCCAAGAAGTGTCACCTGTTTCAAAGGGAAGTTCATTACCTTGTACACGTGGTTTCGGATAAGGGTATTGCAGTTGACCCGGAAAAGATAAAGGCTGTGAGAGATTGGCCAACACCTAGTTGCAAACACGAACTTAGAAGTTTTCTTGGTTTTTGTACCTATTATCGACGATATGTACCAGGATTTGCCAACATAGCCAAGACACTGACAAGGCTTACTGAAGAAGGTCGAAGATTTATCTGGCAAATGGAGTGCAAAGTTGCGTTCAAAGAACTGAAACATGCTTTGACAAACGCACCTGTCCTGAGTTATCCTTTATCTGAAGGAGAGTTCATACTAAACACAGATGCCAGCAACGTGGGAATTGGTAGTGTTCTTTCGCAGATACAAGACGGACATGAGTAAGACATTGTCAAAACCACAGAGGAATTATTGTGTTACCGGAAAAGAACTCTTGGCAGTCGTGAAATCCGTGAAATATTTCTACAAATATTTGTACGGAAGGAAATTTTTGATTAGAACTGACCATGCTGTATTGAAATGGCTGCTACAATTCAAGAATCCTGAAGGTCAGGTGGCTAGATGGATTGAGAGACTACAGGAATACGATTTAAAAATCGAGCATAGTACAAGTACCAGCCATCGTAATGCCGACGCATTGTCCAGAAGGCCAAGCCAAGATGAATGCAAGCATTGTAGTCGACTAGAAATTTTCCATCGTCGCCAGGACAACAGTAGTCGACGATAATTGGCAGCCCGGTGGACTACGCAACGACCAAAAAAAAAGATCCAACTTTGAAAATTATACTGAAATAGAAAGCAGAGGAGAGCAAACCAGTATGGGAAGATGTTGCACCGCACTCACCGAGTGTAAAATGGCCTGTTAAAGTGTATGGTAGAAAATGCTGATGGAACTGAGAAGAGAACTCAGTCAGTTATTTCTAAGAGTAGAGTACCAGACGTGTTGAAAGAGATCCATGACAGATCTTGAGGCCATTTTGGAGTCATAAATTTTTTAGAAAGATTGCGCCAGTAGTTTTATTGGGTTAACTTCACGGAAGATGTTAAAAACGGTCAGCATAAACGACAAAAAGCTCCAATGCGTCAATACAACGTTGACAGTCCATTTGAGCGTATTGCAATTAATGTGGCTGGACCATTCCCAGAAAGTGGCGAAGGAAATAAATACATCGTGGTTGTTACGGACTATTTCACCAAGTGGGTTGAAGTGTTTTCATTACCCAACCAGGAAGCCACCACGGTCGCTAAAACTTTAGTTAAAGATTGTATATGCCGATTCGGAATACCACGTGAACTCCACTCCAACCAGGGAAGATAATAAAACTAGAACAACTGCATTACATCCGCAGTCTGATGGCATGGTTGAACGAATGAACAGAACGATCAACCGATATTTGTCGAAGGTAGTCTCCAACCACCAAAGAGACTGGGACCGACATCTCTATCTGTTCCTGGTGGTTTATAGTTCATCCGTGCATGAAACAACAGGGCAAACTCCTGCGAACATCTTATTCGGGCGTGAGTTGCGCTCCCCATGCGACTTGGTGTTCGGCAGTAAACCTGGGGAAGATATAGCCAGGTAAGATTACGTTATGGCCGTACGTAGAAGAATGGATGACATGAACAAGTCCGTATGAACATTCAAGCTGCCAGCGACCGAATAAAGGACCGGTATAGCATCAAAGTCGAAAAGGGTGGATATCAACCTGGGGATTTAGTGTGGCTTTAGAACCCACAGAGACGTCGCGGTTTATGACCAAAACTGCAAAAGAATTGGGAATGCCCCTATGAGGTAGTCAAAAAGATAAACGACGTGGTATACAGAATTAAGAAACGACCTACCGGGAAGCCGAGAGTAGTACACTTTAATCGGCTAGCCCCTTTCGCCGGAGACAACCACAAAGACCATAATGGAGCAAAGGTTCGTCGGATCATAGCGCAAGAACCATCTTTTGAAGACTTCATGGAGAACTAATCCTTTGGCCGCAAGGCGCGGTTCGGCGTAATGAAAGAAGAACACCGAGATCTATTCACTGTGTCTTCAGATTATTCCCTCGGTTACTACGTATCAGAAGACTTAAAGATGTCCCGCGGCATAGCTTCAGTCTTTAAGGCGGATTTGGGCGACTACAAGAACTGGCCAACCAACGTCCAACTGTTGGGAAAACGCTGCACCTGAGTGATAGCAATGTAGACCATCAGCGGTACATCTATTACCTGGTTACAAAACCACGCTCGTACCAGAAGCCGTCGTATCGTAGCCTGTGGAACTCGCTGTGCGATTTGAGGGATCATCTGCTAGAGAATGATATTTTGAAGCTAGGCGTACGGAAATTAGGCTGTGGTCCAGATGGTTTAGATTGGAGGATTGTTAGGAACATGATAGAAATCCTCTTCCGTTTTACCGGTGTTGAAATTCTCGTTTGCAGCTTTAACCCTAATAGACATAAAGAAGAAGTCTAGCGGACGACCATCGACTATCATTCTTTAAAAACTTCGAAATGCACCAAGAGTAATGCATGCAGATTTCGTGATCACGGACTGTTCCGGGACGAAACAGTCTTAAGGAGGGGGCAGTGTATTGTGCAGCGCCCGCCGCCGCTGTCGCAGCCGCGCCGCACCGATGAGCGAGTGTCTATTTTTAGCGATGACGCAATAGCCACGGAGGGTCGTGCGTTGTCAACAGACTTGTCCGAACCTGCTTAATTACTCTGGTGATGTAATCTATTGTGGTTGGGTTTTTATCTGGAATAGTATTCTAGTAATTTCTCGAATACAAACGCCGAAGTATATAAGCACTGTTATCGAAGGCATTGGACAGTCTGATATAAATAAGCGTCGCGTATTAAATAGTTGGTGATATAAACAGATAGTCGACAAGTGGTAGACATAAGTAAATATAGTTATAGAAATAAATAAATGAGTTATATACAGGGTGTAAATAAAATAAGTGCATAATATTTAACTCGACGAGAGCAAAAATATTTCTTAATAACTTTTTTTGAGTCTTTTAGATTTTCAGTTAAAATCCTTTAAAGATTTGCTGCATATTTCGTTACCCGCCCATGGAGAACAAATGGCTGCTGCCGTATTCAAGTGGTGTACAAACAGCTCAAAAATTGTCGGTTATCGGTTACACTTGCAGTCATAGTAATTAATAAACGAATCAACGGAAATATTATTTATTATTAATTAATTTGTAATAGTACAATTTTTAAAATAAAGAAATTTAAATTTTGAATATAAAATTATAAATTTGTGTAATAAACCAAGCTATTAATCATCTGTCAATAGAGGAAAACAAGGAGGAACAAGGAAGAGCAAAAGCATATTTATTAGGTTATGAGATGATCGGTGGCTGAGCGGGCTAGCGCACATCTCGTAGCCCGCAGTAACGTCACCCGAACCATGTTCCGTGCGTTCGATTCTCGTCGACCGACAATGTGTGATTTGTCGTAAAAAATAAATACAGCTACTTGTATTAATCACACTCGGATGCTATAAGCTGGCCACTTATATATCTTAAATAAATGTAGCAATGGCTGAAATCCAAATGGCATTACGGCAGTGGTAAAACACTGCGGCTCGGTGAGTCCGGTTGAAGGGTAAACGGCGGCAGCTGTATACAAGCCCTAAATAGATAGATAGATGATTATTTATCGTCGACAAATAATCATAATAGTTTAAATACGTTATTCAAAAAATGTAAGTACAAACACTTGTCCATTTAAACGAGGTACATGAGTACCAATAATTAGTCGTCCATTTATTGTTCCCGCCCAAACATTTTTTAATGAAAATTTTTACAGCATTTTCGTCTGTCGAGACGTGTATTGTGCATAATAAATACACCTTCCTAAGTAAATTCAGTCTCATTAATGAACATTATGAGCCATTCCCAAAATTGAATGTGCTGAAAACGTTGCACATGGTATGGATATAAATGTTGCTTTTTTAAAAATTGTCATATGTGACACTCCGTATTGTGATAAAGATGTAGAAGATTAACAAATAACAAATGTGCGAATATTAGGAACAGTATGATTTGGAAACGCTCCGTCAAAATGCGTTGGCAACGCTATAACACTGTCTTCTTATCAACTACAAATTAAAATGTAGTAATGATACGAATAAATAAACAAACCCTAGGTAAGTAATTACATTGTCTGTGCACTCGCTATTTGTAAACGTAAGCATTTTGACAAATTTCACCTTATAAACAATTTTATTACTAATGCCAAAATTTAATTGCAACAATTGACAGGACTGTCAATTGCTAAAACAAAAAATTTCAGAGCTATTGCTACTGCATTCAATTATTAGAAAAATACATGGAACGACTCGTCAATTTACTGGGTTGCAAAAATGCTAAAAAAATATGCGATTTCGAGAATAAGTTATTAAGAAATATTGTTGCTCTCGACGAGTTATATTACTGGTTAAATTTAATGTACTTATTTCATTTACATCCTGTATTGTTTAAATAAATAATCTTAGTGTTCAAGTGTTTTATAATATTATTAGTTTTAATTAGTGTTTAATATTTGTTTTATCGTAGTGTTAGTTAAATTTATTATCTTTTAATTATCTTTTAATACCTATTTATTATTATAATAAACTTTTATTTTAATTAATAGTAATTGTCTAATATGTATTTACACTTCACTCAAATAAATAAAAACGTTACGAACGGTGTCAGGTGTGGGGTTAATAAACTGTATAGTGTTAAATAAAAATAAATAATATGGCAACTACACAAGTAAAATTGAGTTAAAAGTAAGTGATCTCAGGAAAGAACTGGATGAGCAAGATTTGGATACGACAGGACTGAAAATCGTTCTACAACATTTAATCTACTTGAGAGCACAACTATTCGGCCTAACAACCTTAAATTTAAAAGAATAAAGAGCATGCTTTCTTACATTTGTGAAATAGCGCATTGGTATCATTTCGAAGCCCGATTATTGTTCTTTCAAATGATAGTAAATTAATCTCTGGTTAGCTTTTGTTTATCGTGTTAATTTTTGTTATCATAGTCAGAATAAGTAAGATGAAAAAAATTTAAATTTGTTTATTAATAACAGAAACAAAAACAAGTTTGAACAAATGCGGTTTTCACAATACTTTGTATGACCCCCTCTTGTTCGTATATCAGTTTGTATACGGTTTGGCATGAATCTGATCAGCCCTTCAAAAACATCCTGAGAAATATTATCCCACTCTTCTTGAGCAGCCCTTGTCATTTCCTGAAGCATTGTTGGAGCTGGAACCCGTGAATCGGATTCATTTTCAGGCTTTTGACTGGCGACTTCATGACTCATACACCAACTTCGTTTACGTAATTTTGAACAATCGCAGCCGCACGAGACCTTGCATTATCCTGCATAAGTACGAAATTATCGCCAACGAAGCCAGCATATGGGACAACATGCTCCTCTAAGACTTCAGAAATATAGCGTTGAGCAATTAAACCACTTAGGTTACCTGTGGGGATATAGGCCAGTTCGGTTTTTGCATGAAGATAAATGCCCCCCCCCCCCCAAAAAAACATGCATGAACCTCCTCCAAAAGCGAGTTGCTCCACCATGCAGCAAGCAGCACTGTGAAAACGTTCTCCTGGACGACGGTAGACTCTAGCTCTTCTATCGCTACCATATAAATAAATCTTGGTCTCGTCTGAAAAGAGCATAGAGTTCCATTGCTCCAACGTCCAGTTTACGTACTCATGAGCAAAACGTAGGCACTCTGCACGATGCGCTGCCGTCAATTTTGGGCTTATTGTAGGTTTTCGGCACCTCTGCCTATTTTCAAATAGTCTTCTTCTAACAATCCAGCGACTTATTGTTACTCCTCTGACGTCTCGAAGTTCTTGTTTAAGCTGGACAGCATTTAACATGCGATTTCGTAAGGAGGTCGTTCTAATAAAGCGATCATCTCGTATTGAAGTTACTCTTGGTCTGCCTGTTTTTGCTCTAGCCACGTACTGACCAGTTTTCAAAAACATTCTGAACAGTAGAACGTGTCATGTTCAATTTCCGAGCTACAGATCGCTGACTGTTACCAGCTTGAAGCAAAGCAACAGCTTATGGAATGACGTAACATTTATTCCCACATTTTAAAACAGTCGTACAAATTTATGTATCGTAAAAATAAACTGTCATTAAAAAGAAAGATTTAAACTTATTGTTGAATTAAGAAGTTTGTTGATAATATAACTACAAATTTTTCAAACAAACATTTTAAATCAACAGACAACACAAAACTTTCTTTTTATATTAGTTTAATTTAATGTTTGTTCAGTTTATAAGATTGTTGATATTTTCTAAACAAACGTAAAAATTTAAGTATCGTAGAAATGAAGTGACATTTATAGGAATAAATTAATTTTTTTTATGAGACATGAATTAAAACGATTGTTTATATTATGATTCAATATGATTGTTGATAATTTTAAAACTATCAATTTAATTTGCGCCGTGTCTATTTCAAGAAGTATTTCGGCCATTCTTTCACAGATGGCTCCACCGATCACCTGTGTAATATAAAAGAAAAAAAACTTTCATCAAATAATTGTATTAAAATTTTGAAAATTATTATTTGATTAAATATTTATTATGTTTGATATTACACACATATACTCTTCTACTCATCTTCGTGATCTAGCGTCACTAATAAATTACAACTATCTGTTAAAAATTACGAAGGTGATCCGTGAAAGAATGGCCAAATTGGAAATAGTTCTTGAAATAGACACTACGACGCTAATTAAATTGATTGTTTTAAAATTATTAACAGTCATATTAATGTATGTATTGTAGAATTAAACAAACAATTTAATTCAAGTATCGTAGAAATAAACAATCGTTTTAATTCATATGTCGTGAAAATAAAAAGTCAATTTAAGTCATTCATACAAACGTTACTTCATTTCTATGATACTTTAATTTTTACGTTTGTTTAGAAAATATCAACAATCATATAATTAAACTAATATTAAAAAGAAAGTTTTGTGTTGACCGTTGATTTAAAATGTTTGTTTGAAAAATTTGTAATTATATTATCAACAAACATCTTAATTCAACAATAAGTTTAAATCTTTCTTTTTAATGACAGTTTATTTTTACGATACATTAATTTGTAAGACTTTTAAAATGTGAGAAAAAATGTTAAAACGGCATTCTATAACAGCTTGAGCTGTATTTTAATATTGTTGGAAACAAATTGCAAATTGATAGTTAGTGACAATTTCTTTTTAATGAAATGAATTAAGCAGTATTTTTTCTTTAATATGAGTTATTAGTATTGTACAAGATGCAGTTTAATGTTAAAAATCACTTCATATTGAAAAGTAATGGGTGGCCGAATACTTTTGCTCTCAAGTGTTATATATGTAAGATTAACTTTTCGAATGGGCGCCACTGGTTTAGAAGCGCTGGCTTAAGGCAAAAGCACTTGACATTCTTAAACACAATAACAACCCCCGACCCTTGCATGGTCAGGCTAGTGAGTCGTTGTGTGCTAGCAGTGCTATATGGATGTGTGTGAAACTGTGAATAGTGTCAACAAAGAAAAGACGAGATGCTTGCAGTAATTATAGGTGAGTGGTAGAACTCGGTGTCATTCTAATTATTATACAGGTATAGTTTGGTGTGGATCACCAAATGCTTGATTGATATGTTATACACTGCTTGTGTATTTGATATGCATGGTATATGTGAAGTATACATTTGTATTATTTGTTTGTGACCGCAAACGTAGTAGTTTCCTAATTATCCGAAGAGTTGTCTGGGACAACTCTGGGTCCATGGAGCTTTATGCTTCGAGGTGTGACGACACCAAATGAGAGGCTGAGATCCACGAGAACGTCTGGGACGTTAAGGATAAACCTGGGGTTTATCATGTGTGATTGTAAGCTAAACTCTCATTATGGGTCTGGGACCCATTGACCTCTGGGAGGTCAGAGCTCTGGGAGCTCAACATATCTGGGACATGCGTATGTGGCTACGGTACCGCTAGTGGCTCAGAAATGATTATTCACGAGAGCCGTATTCCAGCAATTCGTCAATGCACTGGGTGTATACTTTTGCGGATAGGGGTACCGGAAACCACAAGGTGTTAGGCCGTATTTAATATGCGGGGCACCTGCCCAAGTCTGGGACTTGGGAGCAACCTTATTCCTGCCCCCCCTCCTGTCTATCTCATTAGATGATAATGCACGCCTGTGATAATTGTTGTAAATTGGAATGACAATGTGTATTTTATCCCACTTATGGGAACGCGTCGTAGAGGGCCAGTCCGTCGCTGACAAAGTTGCGTGTGTGGGAAAAGACGCCGATAACAGGTCAAAAAGGAAAGTGAATTGTATATATTAGATTATTGCATGTATTATCGCCCATATATTCCAGTTAAGTAATAAATGAAAAGATTAACAAAAATTAGTAAAAACCATAACTTTTTATATATATATATATATATATATATATATATATATATATATATATATATATATATATATATATATATATATATATATATATATTACCTCATTTTGAATAAGTTGTCCCATAAAACAATAGATAAATAGTTGGCTCATGAGACAAGTAAACATGAACACATAAGTTACTTTTCTTCCTCTAAAAAGATTAGAGAATAAATATAAGAACATTATTATTTTTTATACAGATTGTTCCATAAGTTTCTTATACAGGCTGGCGACCAGCACAGCCGAACATAGGGATTTTACATGTAAAATATTATTTTCGTAATTTCCTACTTCTCTAATTATTTTAGATAAAAAAGCTTCAAGTAAATTTGTAGAGCAAAAAATTAATTTTGCATTCTTTATAACAGCAGAAATTACGTATGAACATGTAGAAAATCACCTCAAAATAGTGATAGCCATGGAAATGAGGCAAAGTAATTAACAATGTCTAACGATTTATGTGTCAAGATATTATTTTTTTATTAGGTACTATTTCTAATTTCTGTTCAAGTGAACGATTATCTCTTAATTTATTATTATTATTATTATTATTATGAACACTTGAAAATTCAACCAATGGGAACAGTATTATACTCACTATTTCACTCATAAATTTATAAGCCAATCCAAATTCAGGATTCTACATAGTTACCAAGTTTTATTTTGACAAAACACCTTCACAAACATTTTTTCGCACCGTTTAAGCCAATAAGATGTCGTATTTTTACAAGTGAGTTTTGATAAGCGAATTTTTTTTGACGATTTAGAAACACATTGTTTACATACCTGTCAAAGTGTGTATATTTTCATTATCAGTTTTTATTAAAAAAAGAGTCGATTCGTACGGGAATCTATTTAAAACGTTGAAAAAGCAAACTTAAATATAACACCTCAAAACACAATAAAAATTAGAAGATTTTTGTCAAGAAAAAAATATAATTGATTACCTGATTTTATTTTGGAAATAGTCATCCGACTACCAATCGTGGTTAAATTTTATCCTAGAATAATTTTCCGATTGCTTTACTCGAGCCTGTTGCCAATTTATCTCGTGACATTGATCAACAATCACTCCTTTGACAACTCGTGATTTGTCGTGATTGTCAATGCTACTCAATAAATTGCTAAGCAACCAGCTCTCGTAACAATCCGGCAAAAATTTACCACTCATGTTATTGTATATGATAAAACTCCGTTATCCAGATAAATTTCCGCTACCAAGTAAATAAGCAGTTGTTATTGTTTACAACTGTTAGTGTGACAGTTATACTAAAAATGAACAAGCAGAAGACTCACGTCATCGACATGAAAAAAACCTTATAAAATGAAATATAACAGAAATTTTTGGGTGTTATTTATTTTTTAAAAAAGAAGGAATAAAAAATACTAGTATTAAGAAACGTATATTTTAATGAAATTTACCTTCATATTTTGGTCAATCCTTATTCCTTTTAGGGAATATAAAATTATTTGAAATAATTGTAATTAATTTTCGTATCATAACGGTAGCACTACTGACGTTTTGAATTTAAAATCGATCAAATAACGATCCTGTCCCTGTCACTTGATTGTCAGGTGATTGTGAACTCATCTCGTCCAGGCACAAGTGACTTGAATTAATATAAATGATTGCAAATATCAAAGTAGTTATGTATTATTGTTTTGTAAAAATATATTGAACTGTCAATTTGCTGTCAATAAAATATATAAATTAAATAAATCGTTCTAGTTTTTTCTGAGTTTAGTATTTTGTGAGTTGTGTCTTAAGCTTCGTTTCCAGCTCTTAACATAGTCACTGTTTTTGTTATTTGTCTTAACCTTGAAAGTTTGTCATACGTATAATGGCTTGAGCGTTTCCAGCTACTGTTTTAGTCTTTAGTCTTTGTCTTTGTCATAGCGCATAAACACAAAGTTTGCATGCTTCATTACGCTACAGAATTACTGCAGTGCCCAATTACCGGATAATCTGACTAGGCTGCAGACTAGGGCGCATAGATTTTGGAGGCGCACAATTTTCTTGTCATAGTTTTTGGAATGCTTTCATTTGGTTAGAGCTAAGACGACATAAACCAGGCCCTGAATATTATTGGTTTGTCTTAATACATATTACACAATAATTCATCTGCAATCATGCCAAAAGCTTTAACAAAACAATCGGAGAAGCAAATAATTATTTTAATTACTTACATACATGTATTGTATACAGTAAGTTATGCACCACGCATTGCATTTTCTAGAATAAATTAGTATCCCTTGTAAACGTAGTAATAAGTGACATTATTATCTAGTTATATTTATTGATGACGTGAGTCTTCTGCTTGTTCATTTTTAGTATAATTAATATTTCAAGTTTAAAAATGAAATAATAATTAAACTGTTTCATTTTGCGTTGTCTTTGGAATTTATCTCACCAAATACCACACGACCTCTCTAATTTTCAAAGATAAATTTTTATTTATAAGTACTCATTCTTTTTGCAAAATCACTCAAGCAAACTGACATTGCGTAAAACCCCTTCTCCTTGGGAGTCGGGATTTACCATGCAGTTTGCTTTCGTATTTGTTGCTAAGCAAAAAAATTCGTGCAAAATAAAAATGTATCGATAATATCGGAAGGTCTTGTGATATTACTTCTGACAGTTGTCTACTTGAACGGATATTACAAATAGAAATAATAAAAATAAAATAACCTAACATGAAATATAAACCGTTAGGCATTTATTGATGAGTGTCTCAATTCCATAAGTATTCGCCTGGTATGGAAATTTATGGACCACTTTGGCTAGTAGCACGAACAAGTAATTAGGTGTGATTAGCAAGCAGTTGACTGGCAGTGTTTTATCTCTGTCAATCGTTTACTTACTAGTAGGTAAGAGAGGTAATATTATCGGTCCAAAAATTCGATGGTGAGTTTTCAGTAAGCATGAATCGCCCACAACACGTTTTCACTATTTTTACGATGATATATCGTGTGTGTGTGTGTGTGTGTGTGTGTGTGTGTGTGTGTGTGTGTGTGCGTGTGTGCGCGTGTGCGCGTGTGTGCGTGCGTGTGTGTGTGTGCGTGCGCCTGCGCATGAATGTGCGTGTGTGACGATTTTTCGTCCACGATAACTCTTATAACAACCTTCCAAATATTTCTATTTTCCGTACTTAAGCTTTCTGCATTCATATAAAGAGTTGATTAGATTTTGGATAAAATTCGATAACCGGAATTAACGGGAGGTTATGTTTGGCCACATATCAGTTTTTTTAACGATAAAATTAAAATTATTACTTTTGCTTTCACCGTAATTTTAGGTATATAGTGATAAATATCGGATTTTCAGTACCATGTAAGTAGCCAATTGTACGCATCTTTTATTTGAATAATTTTTCTCCAAAATAATCCATAAATGATTGACTAAGATAAAACTCTGCTAGTCATTTGCTCGTTAATCACCCTAATCACGTGTTCAATCTACCAGCCGATTTGTTTCATTATAGATATACGTACATATCGTTTTCAACCATGCAACAAAACATACATAGCACAGCAAGAATCATAGCTGTACAGACTGTCTGCAAAATTATTGTCGAAAAAATTTCTTCTATACCGGACAAAAATCTACAAGAAAAAACAAAACATATTATAATAATAATAATGGTCAGCTGGGCGATCCAAGTGGACTCCGGACAATGGAGTTCTCGACCATAACAATATTTACTACACTTAGTGCTGTCAAGAACCGGAAAATTTTAGAACCGGGTATCCGGTTCCAAAACTATCCGGGTACTCGGTTCATGGTACCGATCTTCTGTTCCGAGCAGTGGAACCGATTTCCGGTTCCGGTTCCGGTTCCGGGTAATGGAACCGATCTTTGGTTCCGGGTAATGGAACCGATCTTCGGTTCCGGTTCTGGGTAGTGGAACCGATCTTCGGTTCCGAGTAGTAGAATAATCAATTAAATTTTAAAATTAGCCTCGTCATTCTTAATAAATAAACATATATATATATATATATATATATATATATATATATATATATATATATATATATATATATATATATACCGTGTATCTGTCTTAAAGGTGTACATAGGAGATTAACATGGGGAATCAGTTTTTTGCAATTTGCTGCTCGCCTAATTATTTTAAGCAAAAACACGTAAAATAAAAGTTTTAGGGCATAAAATTCTACATCTAAATCAATAAACAGAATTACCTTTACCTGCTTTGTAAAGACAGAAATTAATTATGAAAATGTCGAAAATTACGTTGATATACATGTAATTCAATTGAAAATATCTGTTGATGTGTAAATATTATTACACCAAACGCAATAGGATGCTAAAAATGTAACCACATAATATAGTAAATAATTGCAGATTTCAGTTTCGTATTATATTTTCAATTTTGATTCAATATGGTTTATTTCAATAACTTGACCTTGAATCAACGGTACCTACGTAATGGCAATAGCGGCCATAAAATTTAAGGGACAAAGTAAGGGATATTTCCAAGAATTTCACTTACCGTCATACATTATGTTCTAATCTTTACATTTCAGTTATGTAATATAAATTTATTTTCTGGATTTCATGACACCATTTAATAAATTTCGGAGTGAAAATATCGTGCCTCATAATTTGTAAAAAAAATTTGGTTATTATTTTAAAATACCCAATTGAATTAACTAAAGATTAAAAGAAACCGAAAGGGGCTACAAAGCACAAATCCTATAGAAATTTAAATAAAGACACCGGTCGTGCAGTCGGGGAAAAAGTACCTGGTTTTTGCACGTGCTCTTCAGAGAATTGCATTATATCAGATTATAAGAATATCTGATACCAACTTTTCCAAATTGTTTACCTATTCCTATTTAATAATTAAAAAATATTAACTTTTAACTAATTAACTTATTCATTATAACATATTGATTCATAATACATAAATCTAATTCACGGATTGTAATAATGTATATATTATTAGCTTCATAATCGAGATTCACCCTTTTTCGGTCTCAGAACCGGGAACCGATACGTTTCGGTTACAGAACCGAGAACCGTTGAGATTCGATTCCACAACCGATGAGATTTGATTCGAGAATCGATGAGATTCGATTCGAGAATCCATGAGATTCGATTCCAGAACCGAGAACCGATGAGATTCGATTCCAGAATCAAGAACCGATGAAATTCGGTTCCAGAACCGAGAAATTTTGTAAAATATTCCTGTACGGTTTTGAGTAGAGTAGTTTTATTGCTGGAAGCGACAGAGTCAATTTTTCTTACTATTATTATGAACAGCCGCAAATGGCGGTTTAAAATCCGAGCTCATAGGATTTTAACAAATCCAATGCTTGTTATGACTATGGTTTGTTCAATAGTTTATCGGTTTCGGAAAATGAAGACATTATTAATATTTTTTTTTAATACCCCATTTGAAACTACGATGAAGGACCACGTTGTCTAACTTACTCTAAAAGTAAATTATGATGGTTGATGCACTCAGCAATTTTCTTCTTGTTTTCTTCCACAGAATCATTTGGATTGAGACCCAGAAATCTACACTTTATAATCTTAAATTGCCCTATTGAGAAAGAAATCAAAATAATGTACATGCCATCTATCATATTAAAACCAGTGTATGTTGCTAAGCCCATTATTACTATCTCTACGAAAAATATTACATGGTGTCCTAGTACAGTCCTAGAAAAAAAGCTTTAATTATTAACCAGGAATTGGTCAATATAACTTTATTGAAAAAAGGTGCAACATTTTTAGATTAATTTAAATTGCACCCTTCTTGGGGACCCAATTACGTTTTAATGTAAACTTAAATTAAACTAACTACTTTTTGGAAAGGACAGATAGACGCGGATCCGAAGATCCAATGTCAATAAAATGAGCCTGCTGCCCTGCGGACCAATTACGACAGATTGCTGAAATTTATCCCATCTTTACCTGTTCCATTCTCTTAGTGCTTTGGGCATCCAAATATTATTGGTAAGGTTCTCCTCGCCTTTGAAGTAAGAAATTATATAATACCCTATTAAAGTTAGCAGTATGCCGACATCATAAACTCTTGTAGCTAGATTCGCTATTTTGTATATATTCTGAACAGCAGGCCGTTCAGGTTCTGGTAAAATGGTCAACTTACAAAACTTGTAGTCTACCGTATCTATAAGTTTTAGGAGTGGTGTGTGTTTGGCACATAGGGTATATAGTTTTATAGTTAGCTGAAAAGGAATATATTTTCACTGATGTTTTAACTTAAAGGGGGTGTAAACCAAAAATCAAAATTGTAGAATGAAAAATTATAAGAACAAATTTTTAAACCGCATATTTCCATTTTTAAAGATAGAAGAATTGTAAAAGTTTTAAAAAACGCGTCCGCCGCTTGTGACGTCGTACCGACGTCAGCCGGCCGAACCAGCTGTCTTAACAATAGTAATCTCCTTGCGTTATTTATATTACGTGTAGGTGTTTTTTCCTTTTAACCCTACTGTGGTAGTGTGGAATCTGTGAGACTCCAGATATTTTAATTGTTCGTTTATTTCGGTAATTAATTTGAATATGTTTAAGTTTGTTTCTCTACCTTCCTAACTTTGTAGTATACTACAGAATATTATGCGCAAGTACCGGATGGTTACTTTTGCTTACTTATAAATATTTCTTTTTCTGTGCCTGTACTATTTATTCCATATAAAAAATATGAATTTCGATAAAAAGAGAAAAGTTTAAAAGTTTTTTCAACGAAGTATGTATTTAAAACATGCAAATATGATTTATTAACATTGTGTAAATAAACATTATTATATGTTAATTTATTTATTCGCATGTAGGTACATGTATACACTCAAAAGTAATATAGTTTATTTTTTATGTATATTTTGTATGGATTATGTAGTTTATAAAAATATGTGAATTTAAACTTAATACTTTCTAAAATGTAACGAACAACCAAATTTGATATTCAACTTTAATGCATATTAAATGGTGTAATGTTAATATAAATACCATATTTCAGACACTAATATTAAAAAAAGAATATATTAACGGAGTCTGTCAGACTCCGCGACACCGATAACATTACATTTTTGGGCGCCATCACTGCAGGGTTAATTTAAAACTCCAATATTTATTTTCAGTCATCAATTTTAAAATGTAAACTGCGAACTACATGGTTATGATTGGGAGTAAAATGCTGTCGATTGACACGATTTTTCCAAGCATTATATCGTTGGGGATTCTTTTCTTTCTGAGAAAATGTTTACGGTAAAATTCTTCAAGTTGTTATTACAATTAGGCGGCATGACAACAAATAGCAAAGAATATATATTTTGGTAAATCTTGTAAGGCAGAGTTTCTTAATGTATGGGTTGCGAGGGATTGTGCGTGGGTCGCGTAAACTATTCAGAATTTTATAATTTTGATTATTAAATGCTAATCATATTCTTGTAAAATGTATATAATATCTCACTAAAATGTTACTAATGTTACAAATACAATGTAGAATTGGGACTGATAATAAACCCTACCGAGACCTTGACTTCATTTTGTTTAAAAAAGAAAAATCAGTCTTGGGAAATAAATAATTAAAAATATTATTACTATTTACTATTACCTATGTACCTACGAGTATATATGCGAATCTGGGTTTTCTGCGATAAAACTAAATTTTAGAAACCATTTGCAACAGGAAAATTAATACCGTCTTTCAAATATAAAACCGTGATTTGAAAGCTTTCAAAACTTATGCAAATTCAGGGCTCACAGTAATTAACTTTAATTTTTTGCAAGCTACTCGTATTTTTGATTTTAAGTTTTAAAGAAATGCGTTTTAAATCATGTATGAAAGTCAAATTAAATTGGACAAATATAGAAAGGTAATATGTATGTTCCCAACATTTGACTACCAGACAAGATTAAAATTGTATCAAATTCATGTACCAAATTATTGTAACAAGAATAAGTTTCGTTTTATTTGAATTTGTTGTTCTTATTATGGAGTTAAATTTATATTATTTTGTTTATAAATAGGTATGTGGTTTATTCGTACGTATTCATTTTCTTATTTTCATATATAGATTATTGTTTGTAATAATAAATGTGTTTTTATTTTGTTAAATAATTTTCTATATAGTAGGTCGCGAAACCAATACAATAGTTAAATTTGGGTCGCGCCCTGAAAAAGTTAAGAAACGCTGTTGTAAGGTTTACACAAGCGAAACTACGCAACTGCACTCATGCAGCGGGCAAGTTCAACCGACTCTGTCACATATTTGCGGTTGAATATCTCAAGAAATATTGTCTGTTGCAAACTGAGGTTTTCACTGTTGCTTTTTTTTCTATTTTTTAGTGCAAAGTTGTTTTTTTGGTTTTCACCCCCTTTAATATTAGTTGATGTTATTTAAGTAAGTGTACAACGCTTGACAGATGGTAGAACTGACCCCATAGATCCGACAATAACTTTTATTTTACTTGCATTCTATAGTAGCAATAGTACAATTTTGTATACATTTAAAATAATAATACTTGATTTTCAAAAACAAAACGAACTCGCCTTTGCGGTTCTACAAAAAATTCAATAACTGAGGTAGGGGTGGGCGCGTGAGTACCTTTTTGTTCAGGATCACGAACGCTTACCTAACTACAAATGTAAGCACGACCAATTACGCACGACTTTTTGTTTGATTCACGTTCACGAATTTGTTTTTGTACTCACGTCGATCACGCCCAGCGGGTCACGATCGTGATACAAAAAAAATACTGTTGATGACATATATCGACATACTAATAATAACAAGACTGTAAAATTAAATATAGAAATTAAGACAATTTTTTAAATAAATAATAGAAGAAAACTTATAATTCACGCCTGGTTAAATTTAAATCACGCCCGATCACGCACAGTAATTTTTTAGTGACTCACGCTCTCGTCCAATCACGACACAAAATTTAAGTTAAATTCACGATCACGCGGGTCACCTCGTGACTTATTTTACCCGATAAAATCACGGTCCACTCCCACCTCTAAACCGAAGTGATGAAATCTTTGTTTTTTTATGTACAACAGTAGAGAAATGCGTCGGTTACACCCGTGCCGACAGTAAATTAAACTGTTTGTTTACATCTTAGCTACCATAGCGGAAACTGAAAAATTACACCCTGTGGGCGGTAAAGTAACACATGCGGGCGGAAACGTAGAACAAAAGGTCAAAAATACAATTGGAATATTGGAAATATAATCAACACTCTTATTTAATATATATATACAGGGTGTTAATTTAAAAAAATGGGAAATTAGTTTTTCCTTGTGCAAAACTTCCCATTTAATTCAAGAGAAAAATCTTTTAAATAAATGTTGCAAAGAATTAAATTCTACACCTAAATCACAAATCTATTTTCAATTAATTAATTACAGATAATTATATTCTACCCTAAGTCCCTAACAATATTTTGTTTTTATAAAATACATCTAAATTACTGTATAGATTTTATTAATTTTTATTTTGTAACCTGCAAAATCGAAATTCTGACAATTCAAACGATATACATTTCTTTGTAATTTTGTTTAAATTCCATGGCTATCACTACAAATGAGTAATATTTTAAATTTAAATTTGGATTTTACAGCTTATTAAACATGTAAATAAAATATAATTAGTGATTTAGGTGTAAAGTTTAATTCTCTACAACATTTACTTGAAATATTTTTGTTTAAAATTAAATGGGAAGTTTCGCGCAAGGAAAAACTGATTTCCCATGTTGAACGCCTAAGGCCCTTCAAGCTTAACATTTAAAAAAAAAACACATAACCAAATAGTTAGCAATACCAGACATCGCCTTACTATTTGGTCAGGTAATATTTTTACATATACGTAGCAACAAGCTTTAAATGTATTTAAAAAATAATGTAAAAACATATTATTTGAATGCAGTAAAACGTAAAACGTTGTACACACCTCAGGCCGAAAAAAGTTTACACCCTTAGATGTATAAAAGTCCTCCGCTACGCATCGGGCTTCAAATTTCGTCCGCAGGTGTAAACCTTTTCTTTTAACCCCCTACACGTAAATACGAGGGTAGCACCGAAAGTTTCTGCAAACAAATATAACCAAGGTAGCTACGAAAAAGAAATGCATGGCAAAACAAAAGTACATCCTTATGTAGTTTGACAGTTGTTATTACAATTTGTTATTTGTTATCAGTAATTTTCTATGCATTTTAATGTACGCATGTCGTACTGAAAATGCAGTTAACATGAGAAAATTTCCTAGCCATGATATTTTACAATTTCAATAGTTCGTTCTCTCCAAAACAATGCTTCAAAAAGCTTCGGGCTGCTTTTGGGAATAAAGCTCCTAGTATCAGGTCTGTTCACAATTGGTATAATGAATTTAAATTTGATCGAGTATCTCTCAGTGATAATTAACGTCAAGGTCAGCTAATTTCTGCAATTACGGATGAAAACGTAGCTGCTATTCGTACAATGATTAAAGAAGACAACCGTGTTACATGCAGAAGTATACGGGCTACATTAGGCATTTGAATGACCACTATAAATATAATTTTGCTCGTTAATCCAAGAGTCAAGAAAGTTTGTTTCTCAAAATAGTACTGCATATTAAGCTTTGTTTTATTTTATATTATATTTTGGTCACTTGAATGACATCTGTATGCCTAATTTTGAAGATTGCCATACGATAAATAAATAAATAAATATAATTTTGCTCGATAATCCAAGAGTCAGAAAAGTTTGTTTCCGTTGGATACCTCATAATTTAAATGAAAGTCAAAAGCAACGTCGTGTGGAATGGTGCAAGAAAACATAAAAAATTACAACGAAGGTATAGCTGAAGCAATATATGATATTATAACAGGTGATGAATCATCTGAAACAAACCGACAATTAGCTCTATGGGTCTTTTCAACAAACCCCAATCCTGTCAAATTAAAACGAGTTCTCGTTCTATTGTCAATATTGCATTAGAAGATGGGAAAACAATAATTTCTAATTGGTACATAACAATTTGTTTGCCACAACCGTGTTACATATAAGTATACTGACTACTTTGGGTATTTGAATGACCACTATAAATATAATTTTGCTCGATCATCCAAAAGTCAGGAGAGTTTGTTACCGTTGGATACCTCATAATTTAAATAATACTCAAAAGCAACATCGTGCGGAATGGAGCAAGAAAACATTAAAAAATTACAACGAAGGTAAATTCAAAGCAGTGTATGATAATATAACATGTGATGAATAAGGGATTTATGCATTTGAACCTAATTTAAAACGATAATCACCTCAATTGGTCTTTTCAACAGACACCAATCCTGTGAAAGTAAAACGAGTTCGAAGTATTGGTAATAAAATGATTGCCTCCTTTTTCTCAAAATCCGATCCTATTGCCAATATTGCATTTGAAGATAGGAAAACAATAACTACTAATTAATACATAACAATTTTTTGTCACGGGTGTTTAGTCTTGCATCAGGACAATGCATCTTCACATACTGCTACGCGAACTAAAGCCTATTAAAAGAGTCAAAGGTGGAATTACTGGAGCACACACCATACAGTCCTGACCTTGAACCTTGTGATTTCTTCCTATTTCCTAAATTAAAGGAAAATAATCTGATGTGGCCAACACATGACCTCCCGTTAATTCCATGTTTGAAACAACAAAATCTAATTTGTTCCAATAAATAGAAAAGTCTGTAGTACCAAATGTTGGATGATATTTTATTATGTTTTTTCTCGAAAATTTGTTAAGAGCTCCAAATTAAGTACCACTTCTGGTTTATTATATAGGTATTGTCAAAATCTAATATTGTTTCAAATTATACACGAGTTTTAAATACCAAATTTGAGAAGTTTTGAATCATGTTTTAATGTATTTTTCAAGAAAATCTGTTTATAGCTTAATGCAAATAGTATTTCCGAAAATCTGTTCCGAGCTTCAAATAATGTATCATTTCCGGTTTATCAGTTTTAGCTGAAATCTAATATGTTCCTTCCCTATATATAAAAGTCTTAAACACTAAATTTGACAAGTTTTGGAATATATCCTAATATATTTTTCACAAAAAATTATTCAAATGAAATATCACTTCCGGTTTATCAATTGTATCCAAAATCTAATATGTTGCTTTCCTTTATATAAAAGTTTTAAATACTAAATTTGACAAGCAAAATGTGCTTAGTTAAAAGAACCTTATTTTGAAAAACAATAAAAACATTATTTCTGGAAAATTTTGTTTTGTATCAATAGTTTGCAGAAACTTTCGGTGCTACCCTCTTAACAATTTCAGCCCCATCTTGCGAAAAACACAAGAACCTATATCGTCTATTAAACTCTACTTTTATTATATCATACTTACTTCCCAAAATCCACCAAACATTACCGTATCAATAATTAAAAATCCTAAATCATTGTAATCGTGAGTGATCAAAAATATACCTTCTAGAGAAAAGGTCAAAAACGCTAATAAGAACATAATAAAGCCAAAAACAATTTTTGGCTTTGTTCTAATTCTAGGATTATACCCAGCATAATTCATGCGACGAAGATGATAGTTTATTATAGACATTGGAGTTAGTTCCTACGGAGAAAAAGAGTCAAGTGAAAGAACGAAGTTGTTGACGAAAGCGAGCAAAAAATATTTTCAAAAATAATTGGAGTACATTATTGCCTCAAAAGTTATGCCCTTGTTTTTGGGATTTGATTTAGAGGGCTAGAACTAATCGAAAATTAAGAATGGAAAATTTTCTGATTGTCCTTCGTTTTCAAGTTTTTGATGAAAAAGTTTTACGCCATGTCAAACTTAGAATGTCTGGCGCCGAATTTAAATAGAATGTTAAAGATTAAACTCACCTATTGTTTCATCAAGACAAGAAATCTTGTCTTGATGATCATTTCTTGTCTTTGCTTGATTTTCAAGACAAGAAAATAAAAATTTCCTGGTAGTTTCTTTCATATAACATGATTTATACAGCAAGATGTAAGCTACTTGATGACGGATATACATTCCTGATACCACTTCCGGTTTATTAGTAATTAATATCTACTTTGAAATTTCAAATGGAACAAACTATATTTTTTACAAGTTTGAAAAGTACATCAAATTTACTTTACAATCATGTAAAATAATCCATATGTTACATTATTAAAAAGTAAAATGGCGGGCACTTTTTTATACACCTAATTGGAAAGAGAATAGTGAGCAATGACTGTAGCTTGAAATAAAACAATTAACTAAAGCTATTGTAACACGGTAAATGTCAACCTGTAAATACTCAGTAATAACTGTTCTTACCTTTATTATTAGCAAGTTTCGTTGTTTTAGCACAGCACAATACCTCTCGTCATTTAATTTGTATCCTTAATAAGTTTAGATTCACTATAGTTACATATATATATATATATATATATATATATATATATATATATATATATATATATATATATATATATATATATATATATATATATATATATATAGTTTCTTTAATCATGACGATCGCCAAAGCTTTGAACACCTCTACAGCCTGAACGGCGCGAGTGATTTTCGTCAAATTTGCACCAGGATGTAGAAAATGATTGTCTCGAGTGCCCTCGTAATAACTGAAATTTCTGTAGGATGTATAGTTTTTGTGTAAAAAATTCTTAAACGTAAATTGAAACAATCGATCGAAGAGTACATGTAAAAATGTAGACGATAAACGCTGTCATGTGTAATATTGGGCATGTCAATGTCAACGATGACAAATTATGAACATCGTATGGGTTGTCGAACTTTTCAATGCTAAACATAAATAAATAATGTGTAAAATTTAAGAAAATAATATGAATTAAACGAGGTAGGTATATGTCAGGAATTTATGCAATGTTTATTGTTAATTCATATTTTATTTTGTAAATAGATTTTACGTAATGTCTGAAGTTACTAAAAACTACGAAAACGTTGATAAAGACAGGAAGAATATCACAATCGATCGAAGAATACATGTATAAAATTAAAACGATAAATACTGTCTTCTGTCACACTTGATATGTTAATGACAAATTATGAACTACACAAAATAATCGGTTGTCCTTTTAAATGTTAAATATAAATAAATAATGTCTAAAATTAAAGAAAAGAATGTAAGAATTAAATGAAGTAAGGTACGCTATGAATTTAAGAATTTATGTTTATTCTTACTTTATAATTTATTTTGTAAATGAATTGTAGAAAATGTCCGAGGTTATTAAATGACGAAACGGACGAGAAATGTAGGAAAAACATCAACGATAAGAAAGACTTGGAGGACAAAGTGTACAGTATACAGGGAGAATGTCTAGGATTGTTTTCTGTACCGGTCAGTGTATTAATCTAAGATATGTTTATTGTTTAATTATATTTTATATTTTGTAAATAGCTTCTACAAAACTGACAAGAAGGACATCAATGACGAGAAAGACCATGTGTACAGACTGAAAAGGAAGAATAACAAAGATAAGGAGGGGCCCCGCACACTTCCCTCTTTTTTCACGGTTTGGAATCTACGCTTATAACAGTACGTTCCAAACCCTACAAAAACCGAAATGTGTGGCCGCAAACAGCCCTTCTTAACCGCGTTCTAAATTTTAACCGCACGGTTTGACCTGTACATTCAATTCCGTGTGTGTGTGGTAGTAACTTTCCCAGGTTTTTACTATACAATGCAGTGTCGCTAGCAAACAAACTTGTCTTCTGTTCATGATTGCTACTTCAAAACTGGTAGTATTTGGGGCTAGCGGTCCGGCGTATTTTATTCGCTCGGCTTTACCCGTACGTTCTAAATCTAAACCTTATACAAATAACAGAGTGTGTGAGGCCCTTTAGGACAGATTACATGGGCAGTTTGGGTAGGCATGTTGCATGGGGAGTTTGTATGGGTATGTTGCGTGGGAAGTTCGGGTGGGCATAATACGTGGGTAGTTTGGGTGGGCATGTTGCGTGGGCAGTCTGGGTGGGCATGTTGCGTTGGTAGTTTGGGTGGGCGTGTTGTGTGGGCAGTTTGGGTGGGCGTGTTACTTGGGCATGTTGCGTGGCCAGTTTGGGTGAGCATGTTGCTTGGGAATGTTGCGTGGGTAGTTTGAGTGGGCATGTTGCGCGGGCATGTTGCGTGGGCAGTTTGGGTGGGTATATTGCGTGGGCCGTTTGGGTGGGCATGTTACGTGGGCAATTTGGGTAGGCGTGTTGCGTGGGCAGTTTGGGTGGGCATGTTGCGTGAGCAGTTTGGGTGGCGTGTTGCGTGAGCAGTTTGGGTGGGCATGTTGCTTGGGCATATTGCGTGGGCAGTTTGGGTGGGTATGTTGCGTGGACAGTTTGGGTGGTCATGTTGCGTGGGCAATTTGGGTAAGCATGTTGCGTGGGCTTCATAAAACACTATTATCGGAGCCCTAGGGAAAACTTTTCGCTAGTCCTAATACAAAAAGGGTAGATTCACTATCTATATTTGAATTAATCAAAAAGCTGAGCGCCATTCTTTAAACACCTCTAAAGCCTGAATGGTACGAGCGATTTTCGTGAAATTTGCACAAGTTGTAGAATATGATTGACTCGAGTGCTTTGTAATAAAATTATTAAATATTAAAAATTTGGACAGAAACAATAGGTCACAGTAACGATCACAGTTCTCATCGAAAAATTTAAGAAGATAAACGCTGTAATGTCATGGTATGTCAATGTTGTGTGGGCAGTTTAGGTGGGCATGTTGCGTGGGCAGTTTGGGTGGGCATATTGCGTGGGCAGTTTGGGTGTGCATGATGCGTGGGCAGTTTGGGTGAGAATGTTGCATGGGTAGTTTGGGTGGGCATGTTGCGTGAGCAGTTTGGGTGGGCGTGTTTCGTGGGTAGTTTGGGTGAGCATGATGCGTGGGCAGTTTTGGTGAGCATGTTGCGTGGGCAGTTAGGGTGGGCATGTTGCGTGGGCAGTTTGGGTGGGAATGTTGCGTGGGCAGTTTGGGTGGGCATGTTGCGTGGGCAGTTTGGGTGGGCATGTTGCGTGGGCAGTTTGGGTGGGCATGATGCCTGGGCAGTTTGGGTGAGCATGTTGCGTGGGCAGTTTGGGTGAGCATGTTGCGTGGGCAGTTTGGGTGGGCATGTTGTGTGGGCAGTTTAGGTGGGCATGTTGCGTGGGCAGTTTGGGTGGGCATATTGCGTGGGCAGTTTGGGTGTGCATGATGCGTGGGCAGTTTGGGTGAGCATGTTGCGTGGGCAGTTTGGGTGGGCATGTTGCGTGAGCAGTTTGGGTGGGCGTGTTTCGTGGGTAGTTTGGGTGAGCATGATGCGTGGGCAGTTTTGGTGAGCATGTTAATTTATTATATATTTTATTTTTTAAATATAATTTTGGAAAATGTATAAGGAAACACGTCGAAAAAGATCAGAAAGGCAGAATTAATATCACAATCGATCGAAGTGTACATGCACAAAATTAATAAGATATACATTGTCATCCGTCATATTGGATGTACGTATAGTCTATCATAAAACACTATCGGCGAAGCCTTAGGCTAGTTATATACTATTATTCACGAAAGATGAATATTCAAGGTCATTTGTTCGAAGACACAATACACATACACAACACTTTATATAACAGTAGCTTAGCAACATTTTGCATTAGAAAGAGAAAGATTATTTGATGTGTCTCTATTTAATTTACGTGGTTTGACGTGTACGTAAATGGTGGTATTACTTTCTAACACACCACAAATAGTAATGACGTATGTCGTAGACTTACGGACACGTAATTATTTACTACATTGCCCTGCATACTAACCTTTATGCAGTAAGGTTTGAATTTAAATCAAATTATTATTGTAAGGTTTATGTCAAGCCTATATTTTTGTTTTATGCCGAAACAACGGCCGAAGAAGATAAAACTTTGAGAAAAGTATTATTCAAAAGGAAACAAAATTCTCAAATAAATTACAATTATTTTTTTATTTAAAATGTACCCATAAATATTTCGCCTAAGGGTACGAAATGCAGTGAAGTTATCTTCGATTATTTAATAGTACATTAAGATACAAGTTTCATAAGGCATGATTTTAGCGCACGCGTCATTCTTAGAAATGAGCGGCTTGCCGCGAGTTTTCTAAGGGGATAAGTGCACTGAAATGTCTTATGAAACGTGTATTTTATACTATTTTTTATATTTTGGTCATTTTTTCAAAAAATGAACGTTATTTCATGTCCAGGGATTTCAATTTCGGTTGTTTAATTCTCCCGTGACCGTGCGGGGTAACTTAGTTACCCCATACGCAAACTTTTTGTAATTATTTCTAAAATAATATGTTTACAGCATTGCCGCTTTATGTATATCTTCAGTAAACACTAACGGCCCTAAAACATCGTATTTTTTTAACTTTGATTTTTAAAATAGATTTTTTTACATTTTCTTCTTGGAGAAACAAAGTTATTTATTAATCAAAGTTTGGTTTTCAATGGAAATCTACACCTCCTGAAAGTACAAAACGCTTGGGTCATAACATTTTATGTTTAGACTGGGAAAAGTTGCAAATTTAGTAATGTTATTATTGTTATTTTTTTGTTTTGTCCAGTATTGATATTAATTTTGGTTATTTATATTGTTTGTAAATAAAAAAAACTCACAGAAAATGTTTTCTTGCATTCATTTCAACTGTAACAAATGAAATACGAGTGAAGTACAAAAAATTTAGAAAAAAATCCTGGGGTAACTAATTTACCCCGCACGGCTGTTGACGTGTATTCCTATACCACGGCCACGGGTGGGTTGATATGTACTTTATGAAACTCGTTTGCATGTCATATAGAAGTACTTTATAACATCCGAATGGGTTTCATAAAGTACATATTAAAGAACCAAAATAGAAAAAAATATATGTATGTACCTATATTCAATTTTCTTATCTTATCTTCTTTTAATATAAAAATTCAAAACTACAATTTATCTATACATGACATGTCTCCTATGTCTCGAACTGCCAAGCCGACCAAGCAATCACAATATGCGTTAGTACATGGAAGCAATCTGCCACTATTTCGTATTTCGAAAAATACATTGACTTTCCTATCCGTAGTTGAAGTGATCTGTACGTCAGTTCTATGTATTTTATACAAATTCCATACAGACAGTTTCTTGCGAAAGATTCAATATTTCCAGTATATTACCTTTACTCAGTTCTATGTATTTTATACAAATTCCATACAAAAAGTTTCTTAGAATGGATTCTATATTTGCTGTAAAATTATAACACAAACATACTTTGTCAATCGCACTTGACTTTGACATCTGTATATGAGAATTTTTTAAATTATATTAGCCGTTTCCATTGTTATTGCATAGCTGGCTGCTTTATGAAATTTAATTTATAATTTTTAAATGTTAAAATTGGATTCTAAGGGCCTTAAAACGTGGTCATTTACCTAAATCTGGATATGGGATTTTTAGCACGACCCCTATACCTCGCTTACCAAGGGTAGCGGGAGGTAAAAATAGTGTTTTAGATTTTCGAATTGAAGGTTTGGAGCACTCCGCTTTGCGTTGTGTTCTAAACTTCCTTCTCACAAAATAAAATGTCACTATTAACCCATATCATAAATAATTATTAAATCATGCTATTTGTGTTTTATCAACAACTTGATAAAGAAGGACAATCAGAAAATTTGCCCCTCTTATAGCGTTTTCCATTTTGGCACATCCATTGTAATTACACAGATACTTTTTACAACTCAATTTGACAGACTGCACTGGCAAGAACTGACGATCGTAGTAAGTGCAAGTGCGCCCTCAGTAAGTTCAGTTCACTTGAAAATTATAAAAATGAAACACGAAAAATTCAACTAATGCGCACTGATTATATAAATAGAAAACAAACAAATTCAGTGCAAAAACGCTTTCCATTTGTTTTAGCTGCCTAAATCAAATCCCAAGAGCACAAGCGCCTTTTTTGAGATATTCTTTATTTATAAAATATTATTCTTACCGCTTCTTCTACCATTTTGCGTTGTTGACTCTGAAACGTTTGTGATACAAATTAAAATAAAATCAATTAAAATAAAACAGATTTTATTTCACACATCCACATATGTTTGTTCTCACATTAATTACACAATAAATGAAGTAGGTAAACAAAAGTTTTTACTCTTTTTTAAGACTTGATTCACTTATTTATGAAGAATGGTGAGAAAAGTTTTTCAAATACAACAAATATTTTATAATACTAATTAGCGCAGTGTTAAGAAAATATCATAATAAATTCGATTTTAAACAAAGAAAGTTTTGTAGTCTTTAAATGTATTTATTTTATTTTGGAATTATACACTTGTTTATTCGCTCTCAAAATAGGACGCAATTTGATATTTATCGCCCGGGGGCCTATACCTATATTTCGCTCTAAGTTTTGACCTATTGATTTTTACAGTGATAGTTTAAATACAAAAGATGTTCAAAATACAATGCGATAACAGCACTTGCTAACATGGGCGGATCTAGGAAATGTCCAAGGAGGGGGCGAATTAAGAAACTTTAACTTCGTTCGAATTAAAAGACATAATATGACAATTTTATATAATAGAAGCAATAAGCAATATTTCATTAATTTAAGCTTAAAGCACAGAATAAAAACTTTATAAGTTTTCAAAAGAATGTACAGAAATACAAAATTAAGTAATCGATTTTTTGTTTATTTCAGCAATGAAATATGATATGTTGACAACAAAAATTTAATATGTAAATATACTGCATAACAAAGGATAAATTAATACATACAAATCAATTAAATTATAAAATCAGTTCTTTTCTTTTTTGAAGTAGCAAAACGATTAATTAGATTTTCAATGTTTATATCTATGTCTTGCACATGCATAAGTGCCAGTCCTAATAACCTGTCTTCTGTCGTCCTATTTCGCAGTCATGTCTTCAGCCTTCTAAGAGCGGAAAAGCTACGTTTTGCACTGGCTACGCTAATAGGCAACTTTAATAATATTTCAAGTAGTGTATGGCAATTTGGATACACATCAAAGTCAACAGAGGAATATATTTCTACAGCATTTTTTAAAATTTATTTCTTTTGAAGGAGATTGAATTAAACGTAGACATTTAGCGCGACACATAGTTAATTCAGCAGCACATATTTCCAGTGAATTAACGTTTTGTATATTTAATAAAACAATTTTGTATTTTTGTCACAATATTTAGGTAGATGTTTGCAAGTCTTCTGTACTCATTGTTGTTAAATTATGGGGAAGTAAAACACTTAAATGAAATGCATTGAGAGTATCTTTAGAAAAACGAGTCCTCAAATGGATTATCATAAAATCTAACATACGAATAAAAATACTTTTTCTGTAATATTCTTCTGTACTACATGATGTATAATTTTCTCGATGAAACCTAATAGTGTTACGCATTAATAAAATTGGGACCGACGTACTGACGACTGGCGAGTCTATTTCACGATACGGAGTGCCCAGCATAGTAGTTGTCAACTTGCCCTGAATTATTTCATACCAAGTAACCAAACGACGATATTTACGAGATATATTTTTTTTAATTATTATTTTATTAAAACTTACCAACCACCAAGGAGGGGACGATCGCCCCCCGCTGGATCCGCCAATGCTTGCTAATTGCTGTTCTGAACGATTATACAAGCCTATTTCAGGTGATTAAGACAATATATCGGCAATTAATTGCTGGCGTTCGTAGTAAAACCATCGCAGTGACTATTCTTTGTACTTATTGTGACAAAATGTGTTGTTGTGCGGAATTATTAGTACTCTAGGTGAGATTCTTGAACTTATTTACTTTCAGGTTATATTTATATTTTACAGCATTAAACTTTTAGGTTCATTTATACATTACTAGTTAGTGTGAGGCCTCGAGGGTCTCGGGGATCATGCAGACATTACGTTGCGATACACTACTGGTTAGTGTGAGGCCTCGTAGGTGACCAGATTTATAAATTGCAAAACCGGGACATTTTTGAGAGGATTGTAAAACTAGTGGTGGCCCGTGCATCAAAACTTTGGTTGGTGGGGAAATTTATCTAGAAAAAAAGTCAAGGTCAAATGCATTAATATTGAAAGTTACATTTTTTCAAGGGATGTGAAGCTGCATGTATAATAATAAATTGCCAGGTCACACAACATTTGAGAAAAGAGAATATATTTAACGGATTGTTGACTTAAATAAAAATAATACTTATACATATAATTGAATATGCGTTCTTACTCATAAATTAAAGTAAAAACATCCCAAAACCTATATGTTTCGTAAGCACAGTACCATAAACTTACACACAATTGTAAAACACACGCACGCTTTACTTTACTTTAAAATGCAACGAACAAAATTAGAATGTATAAAGCAATTAAAAATTTAGTAATAAAATAAATATTACAAACGTCGATAGATGATATAATTAATTAATAAATTTTGGGGTCGTCTTGTCACCCTAAGGCCTCGAGGGTCTCGGAAGATCATGCGCATCTCTCTCTCTCTCTGATCATTCGGACATTATCCTCGCTACAAAGCATATGAATAGTCTTACGTGTCTCTAACTAATTATGTTAAAATAGGACAGTTTACCGATTGAAGACAATGTTTAGGGACCGAATGAAGCGAAGGGTACAATTTTAACGTTCGTGGGGCTTATAATATTTTTTACGCGATCGACGCACAAAATTTAAAAAATTACAATTTAATAATTATTTTGACATATTAGGTTTATTCCAACAAAACTATAGAACCGTTCCGAACTTTACTGAGTTTGCGCAAAGCCACCGTTCCGAATTTAAAATTCAGAACTTATAGTGCAGTTTTCCAAGAACAAGTGAATTGTGTTCCGAACCGATTCTGAACCGTTCGTAAAGTTTTAGGATTTTACCAGAATTTTTAATTCTGAATAAGTTTGATGTGACCTGACTTATTTTGTTTTTGTTATTAATGAAATTAGCAATGGAAGAAGACAGCGATTTTTCCGAATGAGCCTGTTTCACACATTTCAAAAAGTATTTTAAATTAAAGTTTATACAATATTTTTCTTATTAATAATTATTAATGACACTTTACTTGAAGCTCAAAATAGTTTTTCTCAGAAAAATACCTTTAAATGTTATATTTTCGTGATTTATGTTATTATAAAAATTAAAGATTATTAAATTTTCTACAGGTTTGCATTAATACTTTTTCTATATATTTTATGAATAAATTTATAAAATTATCTATAATTTAAATCCCAGAGCTTACGCTTTAAACAAAGAGCAATCACAACTCCTTGGTTATGCAGTTCATATCTCAAATGTATGTAAATGACAGATAAATGTCACTATTAAAGAACTAATCATTTTAAATTAATAATAGTAACATTTTAAAAAGAAAATAGTAAATAGAACTATAGTTATATGGAATGGGACTTAATACAGTTTTCAGCATAAGTAAATATGTTAGTATGTATATTTAAATTAATAAAAATTAAATGGCGGGAGGTATTGTGTTGGCCACATCAGATTTTTACCTCCCGCTACCGTTGGTAAGGGAGGTATAGGGATCGTGCTAAAAATCGCATATCGAGATTTTGGTAAATGACCACGTTTTAAGGTCCCTTGAATCCAATTTTAACATTTTCACTTCCACTCTAACTCAATTAGTATCATTTAGAAAATTTTGAAACCTTGTATTTCGAACTTTGTCTGTAATGGAAAGAGTCCATTGGATCGAATAACCGGAAATGGCACTTTACTAGAAGCTGAAAATAGTTTTTCCTCGAAAAATACGTTTAAATGCTATTTTTTGAGATTTGCGTTAATACTTTTTCTATATATTTTATGTATAAATTTATAAAATTATCTATAATTTAAATCACATAGCCTACGCTTTAAACAAATAAAACGCAGTTATTCAAATGTATGTAACTGACAGATAAATGTCACTATCAAAGCACTAAATAATATTAATAACGTTTTAAAAAGAAAAAAGTAAATAGAACAATAGAAAAGAAATTCAATACAGTTTCCAGCATAACTAAATATGTAAGTATGTATTTAGATTAATAAAAATTAACGATTCAGAAAAATGTTTAAGCTAATCCTTATTTTTGGATTAGTGAATTCTATTCTATCCCGGTATTCAAAATTTAATCTTCATTTTATTATAGCTCCGGTGTGGCTCAACGGTTAGAGCAACGCCTCATGTCATGAGGGCCCTCGGGGCTGTGTTCGAAACCCTATAAGGTATGGATGTGTGTGAATGTGAACCCACTCTGTAATCCTGTTGGGGGATTTAAAAAAATGTAGTTACTTGGTTTAGATGAGACTATATTTTATGAAATAAACTGTCAAAATTAGAGTAAAATTCGCTAATTCAAAAATATGGATTAACTTAATCTTTTTTGTGACTCGGGCTGTAAATGGCGGGAGGTATTGTGATGACCACACCAGATATTTTAATATGGGTGATCAACGTATTATATTTTGTCTAAATTAATAAACCAGAAGTAATACTTTACTTGAAGCTCTGAAAAGATTTTCGAAAAATATATTATGATATACTCCAAAACCTGTCAAATTTATCATTTAAGACTTTTATGTGAAAGGGAGCAACAAATTAGATTTTGGATACAATTGATAAACCGGAAGTGATTCTTTATTCGAAGCTCTGAACAAATTTTTGTGAAAAATATATTATGATATATTCCAAAACTTGTCAAATTTAGTATTTAAGACTCTTATATAAAGGGAAGCAATATATTAGATTTTGGCTAAAATTGATAAACCGGAAGTGATACTTTATTTGAAGTTCTGAACATAATTTCGTGAAAAATAAATTTTTACAATCCAAAACTTCACAAATTTGGTATTTAAGACTTTTATATTAATGAGAACGACATACTAGATGTTTTCTAAAATTGATAAGCCGGATGTACTGCTTTACAGGAAGCTTTAAACAGATTTTCTTGAAAAAATATATAAAACATAATTCAAAACTTCTCAAATTTGGTATATAAAACTCGTGTATAACTTGAAACAACATTATATTTTGAATATACCTATATGATAAACTGGAAGTGGTACTTAATTTGGAGCTCTTAACAGATTTTCGACGAAAAACATAATAATATATAATCTAAAATTTGATATTACAGACTCTTCCATTTATTGGAACAACAAATTAGATTTTGTTTACAAACGATCAACCGGAAGTGATACTTTACTTAAAGCTCATTGCTATTTCAAACGTGGGATTGACGGGAGGTCATGTGTTGGCCACATCAGATTATTTATTTTAATTTTCGGTATGTAAGTGCCCTGATTTGACCCTATAATTTCACTAATTATTGAAGTGCATGGCGATATTGCAATCCATATAGTAGTTGTCGTACTATCTATTCTTGCTTCAGGAGTAATACTTGGTGTAATGAATGTAAATCATGAATTATTTCATATTTAATATTTAATCGTACAACTGTACTTAGTATAGTTATCTAAACAAAAGCGCTACGCATCTCACGAGATCAACGGGCGCGGTTAGTCTTCAACAGAGTCATCAAAAGTCAAAGTTTTATAAGAAGAAGTTATGTTAAAGTGAAACCGAATCCCTGTGCCCCAGGTAGACTTCTTTTACATCTAGAAACTACTCAAGGTAGTTTTTTTTTTTAAATATTTCTTTTGATATTGTATTATTACGTAATAACTTTGTGGCAGTAGCGGTGCGTGAATTTAGAGTGAGGTGAGGCCAGATTTATAATATCACAATACGGGACATCGATGGATTTAAAATTTGTGAGAAAAAAATGCGCCGCATGCGATTTTTTAAGAATTTTCTAGGTCAAACGTGTTTTAATGCAAAGTAAGATAATATAGAGTTCTTTACAATAAAACAAATTTAACAAATTCTTAAAAAATCAAATCGGTTAAAAGTCAAAAACTAATAATTAATTTTTTTCACTACTAGCCTACAAACATTCCATTATTGACTTATTATTGAGTTGTGAAATTGTTTTTCTCTACCTCTTCCTTAGCAACGCTTAACAACGGTCAATAATGAATTATTATTGACCATGGTTAATTATGCGAACTGTCACTTTTTAAAGAAATTCAAGCTTCTGAATTTATTTAACTTATTAAACGCAAAGAAAACATTATATTTAAATTTGCCGCCTAATTTCAAGTTGGCAATAGTTAAATTTCAGATTAAAAATCTTAATATTCTACGATCTTATTTCTTATGAAATTTTTCGTGCGTTCGCATTATATTTACAATGCGAAATGTTAATTTAGGTATTTATTTATTGTTAAATCTATGAAAAGGTAAGTGTTTATTGTAACATTATTTCAATTATCTTACATTGTACATTTTTAGGGTTATAATTACATTTCTATGTAAAAACACAAAACAGGCAACATTTATTTGCTATTTATAGTTGAAATTGATAGTGCAAATGTGACAAGTCAAATTTATTGCTGCAGAAGCCGTCTTCAATGAGGTTTGAGTGTTTCCTATATTTATTGTTGCATTTTGAATTTCTGGCATCATTGTTTGAGGTATGGGGCTTGGACAGTAAGTTGCTGAAGGGCTCGTAGTCTCACATTCACTGGCTATAGGAACAATCGGTTCTGATGGGACTGAAGGGAGTGATGCCCCTTGTACCATTGCAGCAATCCTCATTTTATCAGCGAGGGACTCTTCAATGTAGCCTTCCGCTACCGTGGCAGACCTCCACCCGCCATGGCGTTTTAGAGATAATATGTCACCACCATTTTCAGCCAAAATGGTAGCGGAAGTACGTCTCAATGAATGCCCCGTGTAAGTTTTAGAATTTTCTAATTTCAAGAATGTTGCAACTATTTTTGGCACCTTGCTGATTGTATTGTGTCCTATATTTTGTCTCGTAGGTTTGCCGTGTCGGAAAGTAATGAACACATTTGCCATGTCTGGAGTGGGCCTCTTACTTAGATATTTTTTAACTATTTCAACCCAGAAAGTTTCTACCAAGACAAATTTTCTCGAGGATCCATTTTTGCTTTTCGTTATATTTATGACGATGATGTCATCCCGAACGTCGACATCTCTCATGTGCATATTGCAAAGCTCATCGGTTCTACAAGCGCCAGCCACTCCAATCACAAAAATAGCCTAAGAAAGTATGAATTAGTAAGTTTTTGGAATTTTATTACCACAACAGGATACCTTCGTTGATAGGAAGACTTCATCTGGCGCTTCTATGAGAAATTTATTAATTTCTTCTTTAGATGAAAATACAGATGGCTTTTTTGGCTTATATGTAGCATTTTGGCGCTTTAAAAATGCAAGTAACTTAAAATATTTTGAAATGTCTATATTTTCTTTTAATGAAATTGTCGATTTCAGCATGGAAAATATGGCCCATAAACTTGAAGCCTTTTTATTGTGTGCTTGCTCCTGGAAATGTACTAGGAGTACATTTGCCGAGATTTTAGTCACCTTTTTTGTTAGACACCATTCTTTAAAACTTGTATACACTTTCATATATATCGGTTTAGATTTTTCTGGCAGCAATGTATCAAACTGCACATTTTGTGCCGCTTCTTTAATTTCCGGAGGAGTACAATTTTCTGTATTACTTTCTTCAAGCATGTTTACTTATTGTTACCAAAATGAAATGTCAGATATTAAAAACAATATTAAAAACAAAAGAATTTTATTTCTGCCTACTTAGTTTTTATAAACATTAATAAATATTAATGTCAAAATTCTTATGTTATTATTAATATAAAATTCGTTAAATAGAATTTAGGAGCTAGTAGTGAAAAAAATAGTATATAAACCACGGTTGAGATCATTATTGACCAGGCGCCTTGTATCACTCGGCCTTCGCCCTCGTGTTACAATCTTGGCGCTGGGTCAATAATGATTATCTTCTCAACCTTGGCGTATAATATACTATTATTCTAAGAAAACAGTTACATAAATAATTCATTTAAATAAAATATTAACGTAAAATTAAGAAAAATTCTATAACAAAAGTAACATTGTCAGTCTTAAACTTTAAAAAATATTTTTAAATTTATATTTCTTTTGCGATTTTAAAGCTACCAATAAATCTTTATTTGCATCTTTATTATTGCCAATAAAATTTACGAATTCATTAGAAGACATTTAGTAATTGAATTATATAAGCAATAACTACAGAAACAGAAAATCTAAAAATACAATATTAATTAATTAATTAATTAATATATTATATTACTGAGTAATAGCTGGCTAGCTGTGCGGCGTGAGCGTGTAGCCCAAGCAGCATCTATTGGGTTCTCCCCACCACTCAACCGAGACCAAGAATTCTCAACCTCACCTATTATTCCGATGCTTTTTTCTTGCTATTTTGCGCTTGAAGGATTATATTTTTTATATTTATATAATTCAAAAGAACTAATAATGAAAATATCGGTTGCAAAAGTAATCATTGTAATGATTTATTTATTTATTTAACTTTTTTCTTAACAGTTCAATTAAATTATTCCCATTGTTGTAAGTAGTTCGAACTGTTGTTTTGTCTCTTGGTTGTTGGTATTTGTATATTTCTACAATACATGATTTATTATTGTTTTTATGTATAAATGTTTAATTTAAATAACTGTGACAAGTAACAGTAGGTACAATTAAAATAGAAATAAATAATGGTTTCAAATTTATGAAAACATAAAAAAATAATAACAGTTACAATAAATAGTAATCTTTAAACCGTTTTTACTAAAACTAATTGAAAATAATACAAATATATTTGTTTGAAACAAGCATTTTCTGTTGTAAGCGGTTATGTGCCCTCTGCTCGGAACGAGAGAGGCCAACTTATCGCTTGGCTCATCTGCAGTAGTGTAGATGTAGAGCGTAGAGAGGGTGAGATCGTTCCGTCTCACTCGCACTTATGTATTGCGCTATTATTGTCCATGAGGACAGTATAATTTGGCATCTATGTGTAAATTCGCGTGAAAATAACACTATTTGCATGGTTATTTGGCATATTATAGTAACAATAATTGTTTATGAGTTCAAATATTGTAGATATTTATTATTTCAATACATTTTAAATGAAAAATAAAATTATAAAATTTTACAAATGTTTTGAATTTAAGAGGTGAGGCTAGACTTCACCTCTTAAATCCTCATCTGACGCACCGCCACTGCTTTGTGGCAGTTGTTATAATTTTGTGCCAGTTATAATAATTTTGTAGCATTTGTAATAATTTTGTTGCATATACTATTTGATTCTAATATTTTTATAAAGTTTTGAAAATTTTTTATTTATATTTTACTTTAGTTAAAATTTGTATTTTACTTAATTTCCTACTAATTTTGACACCGCTCGGTCAGAATTGGAAATAAATTCATTTTCAGTTGAACTATAAAGTATTATCCCTGCTACCAACGTAAGTGAAATTGAGATGTGTTCATCGAATAAATTGTTATTTGCTGTTTTCATATTTTGTAATGAATTTTTGAGGTCACTACGAGATTAATTTATCATTACTTTGAAAATTCAAATTAACTAATTAATAGATTGATTTATTAATTCTTGTGTTTTTTTTTTTGTTATCGTTCGCGTTTATATTACCTTGTTGGTTTTGTGCATTGGACGCCATTACTTTGGCATACATAGTTGTATGACAATGGATGTATGGAGGTCTGTTTAATAAATTTACGTGCCTGTTGATATATGCATCGGTTTTTGATCTTGTACTCATTAAATGATTTCTCATAAACGAACAGTGTACAAAATTTGGCAGATGCGAGATGAGAACCATTACAATTTGGACATGCAATACTTTCTCTATTGCAAGGTTGACCTTTGTAAGGATTTTAGCCGGAAATACAAATAGTTGTATTATTACATCCATATGCGACGTGACCAAATTTTTGGCAATTTATACATCTGATTGGGTTAGGGATATATAGTTTTAATGGTAACATATACATAGCCACCTTTACGTCACAAGGTTAGCTTTGTTTGTCATATGTGAACACAAACATTCCATTAGGATTTTTTTTACCGTTTCTGAAAGTATTTACTTGGCATACGTCTGTTACTCCCTGTAATTTCGTTTCGCTTAGTATCTCTTCATCAGTACACTAGATAAGGTCGTAGCAAAAGGCGATGCCTTTTACACTATTCATTATTAGTTGAACTGTGCATCTAATATCTTTGTTCAAGATATTTTTTAGATTTAGCAGTTTATCAATTTGTTTGGTGTTGCTGGTTTTAATTAATAGGCCCGGTTATATTTTCTTTAATTGGATTACTCCTATTATTTCTTTTATGGTATAATGAAGTGTAATAGGGTTAATGGTTGCAAAGTTTTCCTTTTCATCAATACATTTCACTAAAACAAATTTTCCAGTATCTATATTTGGATTTTGTGAGAAAGTGTTTGCTCCAGGTTGTACTCTTAGAAAGTCACCTTCGTCGGTGTTGTCTAGGTGGAGTCGTTTATGTCCCCACCCCTACGAGGTCGAACCCCCGCCTCGCATTTCAGCCGTGGGCGGGGTGATGGCTGGTTGTTGTGTATACTTTTATTTCTGTTTGTTTTTGTTCGTGATTTTTAAATACACAAATTGTTGGAATACAAGAAGTATGTGTAGTTTTGGAATCTGTGTTCATACAAATTGAATATTGTTTTACGTAAGCTGTTATATCAGTTAAAATAACTAAATAAATGAAATTCAAAACACTGTAGGAGCGCACACAATAAAACTAACTCGTACGGCTGTTCGAAGTCGAATATAATGTTTTTACCTTCCGTCACCTTCAGGTAAGGAAGGTATTGTCTTTGGTCAAAAAAATCGATGGTGAGTTTTTGATGAATAAGCACGTTTTAGGTAGAATATGATTTTACTATTTTTGCTATGATGCCTGTATGTGTGTGTGTGTGTGTGTGTGTGTGTGTGTGTGTGTGTGTGTGTGTGTTTGTGTGTGTGTGCGTGTGTGTGTGTGTGTGTGTGTGTCTGTGTGTGTGTGCGTGTGTGTGTGTGTGCGTGTGTGTGTGACAAAATTTTCTAATGCGATAACTCTAATACTACAATTTCAAAAATTATAATTCTTTCGTATTCCTCTTCGTTACATCCGTATGAACAGCTGATTAGATTTTGGTTATAATTGGTCAACCGGAAGTACCCACATTTGAAGATTTTAACAGTTTTTCTTGAAAAAACGATGTTAAATATCATTTTTTCACATTTAATGTTGTTATAAATATTAAAGAATATTTTATTTTCTATTCGATTTGAATGCATTATATACTTTATACGGATATGGAGCCAAAGAATTGTAAAGAAATTAACACCACTACCCATGTTACGCCACTGTTTCGGTGAGCCTGCGCATGGACTTGCTAGCTTCCGCTTGCCAAGAGTTGTCGTCTTCCGGAACGCCGAGTGGTCAGAGAAGAAACGCATGAATCTGTTGTTGTGTTCTTTTGTTAACTTTTATACTACTAATTCATATTTAACCTTACAATTAATGGAGTGTAATTGTTAATTAATAAATAACTGTAAACATAAACGTAATACTTGGTGGCGAACCCGAAGTATACTTCTTGTTTTGTAAAACTAACCTTACAATATGTATTAGCCAGTTATGGTATAACTCTAGAAACAGCTGCTATTAAGAAAATTCTGATTGAAAGGTGTCAGTGTCAAGTGCAGTTAACAGTATTTTCGTGTTATAATTTTACTGGAAATATAGGATCTTTTGTTAGAAACTTTCTGTATGGAATTTGTATAAAATACATACAACTGCCTTAAGAGAATGTACAAAAAATACAATCTTTTGCAAGGAACTTTCTGTAATTTTTGGCAATAAACTTAATCATTGATATGAAATGAAAACTAAATTCTTTCCACATTAAAGATTTTAATGCTCTATTTACACGTTCAAAAATAGTTGCTTTTTCAGAGCACTATGCAATGATTTTACTTGTTTAAAAATTCAATAAGTTTTTTTATTATAAAATTCTTTTCCCAAATATGTGTACAAATTTTTTGGTATACGTGTGAACACTGGAAACCGTGACATACGTTTTTTTCAAATATCATCTGTCCCGCAAGACTATATTAAGAGTTTTTGGTATGATTAGAAAGATTATTTAATTTGGCATCGAAGAGTATCTAAATACTCCTAATTTAATGGCTTATTAGTGAAATATTTGCAAAAGTATAATGCAATTTGACAGTTATTACTTATAATTTATTAAAAACAGTAATCATGGAAACGTATTCCGTAGCTGAATTGGTTAGATCGGGGCACTGTAATAATTATTTACAAGTTCAAACCCTGCCCGCCTTATATTTTGATGTATTTTATTAAATTTTGTGAAATGTATTATTAAATAAATTATAAAATTAAAATCTAAATTATTTGGCAAATCAAGTATTTTATAGAATAAATCCACGAGAAATAAAATAAAAAATTATTTATGTATTAATTTTGTAATATTTTTAATAGTATATTTTACAAAATAAAATAAAAAATAATATGTATGGTATGAGGCGGGCAGGATTTGAACTCGTGAATAATTATTACGATTATTACGATGCCCCGATCTAACCAATTCAGCTACAGAATACGTTTCCATGTTTACTATTTTTATTACATTATAAGTAATAACTGTCAAACTGCATTATGCTTTCGCAAATATTTCAATAATAAGCCATTAAATTAGGAGTATTTAGATACTCTTCGATGCCAAATTAAATAATCTTTCGAACCATATCAAAAACTCCCACTATAGTCTTGCGGGACAGATGATACTTGTAAAAAACTGTTTTCCAATATTAAACGCTATGTCACGGTTTTCAGTGTTATATATATATATATTTCCAATATTAAACGCTATGTCACGGTTTTCAGTGTTCTATATATATATATATATATATATACAGGTGTTCATTTTAAAATGCTGTCTCGAGATATATAAAAGTTACAAAGACGGTTAAATAGGCAAAGGATTTCTATTTCACAAGACAAATTTAAAAAAAGAAAAATTATTTTTTTGGACCACTGGTTCTCAAAATACGGAACCTACCTTTTAAATTTTAAATGAGGTTAATAATAGATGGAGTCTAAGGTTAAATATAACTAAAACTATTATAATTAACTCTTAACCATAAAATCAATTTTAATAAAAACTAAATACGTATTTCGAGAACTAAGTTTTCATCATCAGTAGTACAAAAAGGGAAAGTTAAACAGAATAGTCAAGATTACTCAACATGTCAACTATGCCAGAGGTCCTAACAACTCTGAATAACAAGGGAGAGGTTACCTATACCTATAAACTAAGATAAAATTCGTCCAATAATAATGAGTCATTAAATATTAAATCGTCCAATAAATTTTAAGATTGTATTAAACCGAAAAGTTTTGAGTTTGGTATGGGACCGAGATCTGCGTTTATCAAATTATTTTTATATTTGTTTATTATTAAACTCTCGTATGCATCTAAATATCTATCATTATTAGTATGTTTTAAAAGTTTCATATTAGAATTCTTAACTTTGTGATTATTAATGAACATATGAACAATTATATGTTCATAAAAATCCATTACCGAAAATGTTCTGAGAATATAAAAACACTCTTAAAAACTGCCCAGATTTAATCACTAAAGATATAAATTTTAAACCCAGTAGTTCCAAAAATGTACTGTCTTCTAAAAATTCATAAACCGGGTAATTCATAAGACCTATAGTTTCTGGAATAAATTCAATTTATTTGCTTTCAAAGTGGTTAGTCAACCATCTACCACATGATTTTAATGTTACCCATACAAGTAAATTTGAGGTAAACACTGTTAAGGACATAAAAATAATGGAAGTTTATAAATTATTCGAGAAAAGTAAGTATACAGCTGCATACTTTGCTAAATCTCCTATACATTTATTACATGTTCGTAAAAATATTTATCATAATGTAGCAAAAATACTTAATAAATAATAATAAAAAAAATATTAACCAAACAATGTGTTCTTTTATTTTAACCCCAAGACAGCACTTTTGCTTCTTCGATTTAATAATGACAAGACAAGACAAGGCACAACAAAACAAGACAAGACACAAGAGAAGATACAAGACAAGACACAAGACAAGACACAAGACAAGACACAAGACAAGACACAAGGCAAGACACAAGACAAGACACAAAGCAAGACACAAGTCAATACACAAGACAAGACTCAAGACAAAAGACAAGATAGAAGACAAGACACACGACAAGACACAAGACAAGACACAAGACAAGACACACGACAAGACACAAGACAAGACACAGGGCAAGACACAAGACAAGACACGAGGCAAGACAAGACAAGACACAAGACAAGACACAAGACAAGACACAAGACAAGACACAAGACAAGACACAAGACAAGACACAAGACAAGACACAAGACAAGACACAAGAAAAGACACAAGACAAGACAAGACACAAGGCAAGACACAATACAAAACAAGACATGTCTTGTCTTGCCACTTAAGATTTAATAATAAAATATCTTAAGATTTTCATAATATCTTAAGAAAGTTAATCAAAGAAAATGTGACGTCATCATTCCTTATCTGTGACGTCATCAATCCTTATCTGTGACGTCATCAAATCTGTGACGTCATCAATTCTTATATGTGACGTCATCAATGCTTATCTTTAAAATCTCTTATCTGTGACGTCTATCTTAGATCGTTATCTGGGCTCGGATGCCCCTAACTCCCCTACTTTTAATAAAGGATATATATTTTTCTTTGTTACCTGGAATTTTGGTACTTATTGATTTTATAATAAAATGGGCATCATATGACGATAAATTGTGAAATACTACAGGTATTGTATGAGAAAGTTTATAATTTAATTTACAACTTTGATGTGCAGCTCTCCGAAATTTCACAGTCAAATGACAATGATTTCTTACTTTAACATCATCTAATTTTTTACAACATACATAACATACTACAGCATTTGTAAAATGTAACTTCTCACTAGGAATCATTACCATTACATTTCAATTTTTATTATATTCTCAATTTTATGTGCAATATTTTTAATTTCTTTCACAAACCAATCTATGCAATTCTTTCCTCTGTACATATTAAATATGGAATATTATTCATTGTATGAATACTTTAAATAATACTAAATGGTACATGTTTTTGAATGTAGATAATGCTTTTAACATGTGGTTCATTACTTTTTCCAAAATTGATTTTATATCTGCATAGATAACAAAAAGTGTGAGCATGATGCGTGGGCAGTTTTGGTGAGCATGTTAATTTATTATATATTTTATTTTTTAAATATAATTTTGGAAAATGTATAAGGAAACACGTCGTAAAAGATCAGAAAGGCAGAATTAATATCACAATCGATCGAAGTGTACATGCACAAAATTAAAAAGATATACATTGTCATCCGTCATATTGGATGTACGTATAGTCTATCATAAAACACTATCGGCGAAGCCTTAGGCTAGTTATATACTATTATTCACGAAAGATGAATATTCAAGGTCATTTGTTCGAAGACACAATACACATACACAACACTTTATATAACAGTAGTTTAGCAACATTTTGCATTAGAAAGAGAAAGATTATTTGATGTGTCTCTATTTAATTTACGTGGTTTGACGTGTACGTAAATGGTGGTATTACTTTCTAACACACCACAAATAGTAATGACGTATGTCGTAGACTTACGGACACGTAATTATTTACTACATTGCCCTGCGTACTAACCTTTATGCAGTAAGCTTTGAATTTAAATCAAATTATTATTGTAAGGTTTATGTCAAGCCTATATTTTTGTTTTATGCCGAAACAACGGCCGAAGAAGATAAAACTTTGAGAAAAGTATTATTCAAAAGGAAACAAAATTCTCAAATAAATTACAATTATTTTTTTATTTAAAATGTACCCATAAATATTTCGCCTAAGGGTACGAAATGCAGTGAAGTTATCTGCGATTATTTAATAGTACATTAAGATACAAGTTTCATAAGGCATGATTTTAGCGCACGCGTCATTCTTAGAAATGAGCGGCTTGCCGCGAGTTTTCTAAGGGGATAAGTGCACTGAAATGTCTTATGAAACGTGTATTTTATACTATTTTTTATATTTTGGTCATTTTTTCAAAAAATGTACGTTATTTCATGTCCAGGGATTTCAATTTCGGTTGTTTAATTCTCCCGTGACCGTGCGGGGTAACTTAGTTACCCCATACGCAAACTTCTTGTAATTATTTCTAAAATAATATGTTTACAGCATTGCCGCTTTATGTATATCTTCAGTAAACACTAACGGCCCTAAAACATCGTATTTTTTTAACTTTGATTTTTAAAATAGATTTTTTTACATTTTCTTCTTGGAGAAACAAAGTTATTTATTAATCAAAGTTTGGTTTTCAATGGAAATCTACACCTCCTGAAAGTACAAAACGCTTGGGTCATAACATTTTATGTTTAGACTGGGAAAAGTTGCAAATTTAGTAATGTTATTATTGTTATTTTTTTGTTTTGTCCAGTATTGATATTAATTTTGGTTATTTATATTGTTTGTAAATAAAAAAAACTCACAGAAAATGTTTTCTTGCATTCATTTCAACTGTAACAAATGAAATACGAGTGAAGTACAAAAAATTTAGAAAAATATCCTGGGGTAACTAATTTACCCCGCACGGCTGTTGACGTGTATTTCTATACCACGGCCACGGGTGGGTTGATATGTACTTTATGAAACTCGTTTGCATGTCATATAGAAGTACTTTATAACATCCGAATGGGTTTCATAAAGTACATATTAAAGAACCAAAATAGAAAAAAATATATGTATGTACCTATATTAAATTTTCTTATGTCTTTTAATATAAAAATTCAAAACTACAATTTATCTATACATGACATGTCTCCTATGTCTCGAACTGCCAAGCCGACCAAGCAATCACAATATGCGTTAGTACATGGAAGCAATCTGCCACTATTTCGTATTTCGAAAAATACATTGACTTTCCTATCTGTAGTTGAAGTGATCTGTACGTCAGTTCTATGTATTTTATACAAATTCCATACAGACAGTTTCTTGCGAAAGATTCAATATTTCCAGTATATTACCTTTACTCAGTTCTATGTATTTTATACAAATTCCATACAAAAAGTTTCTTAGAATGGATTCTATATTTGCTGTAAAATTATAACACAAACATACTTTGTCAATCGCACTTGACATTGACATCTGTATATGAGAATTTTTTAAATTATATTAAATCTGGATATGGGATTTTTAGCACGACCCCTATACCTCGCTTACCAAGGGTAGCGGGAGGTAAAAATAGTGTTTTAGATTTTCGAATTGAAGGTTTGGAGCACTCCGCTTTGCGTTGTGTTCTAAACTTCCTTCTCACAAAATAAAATGTCACTATTAACCCATATCATAAATAATTATTAAATCATGCTATTTGTGTTTTATCAACAACTTGATAAAGAAGGACAATCAGAAAATTTGCCCCTCTTATAGCGTTTTCCATTTTGGCACATCCATTGTAATTACACAGATACTTTTTACAACTCAATTTGACAGACTGCACTGGCAAGAACTGACGATCGTAGTAAGTGCAAGTGCGCCCTCAGTAAGTTCAGTTCACTTGAAAATTATAAAAATGAAACACGAAAAATTCAACTAATGCGCACTGATTATATAAATAGAAAACAAACAAATTCAGTGCAAAAACGCTTTCCATTTGTTTTAGCTGCCTAAATCAAATCCCAAGAGCACAAGCGCCTTTTTTGAGATATTCTTTATTTATAAAATATTATTCTTACCGCTTCTTCTACCATTTTGCGTTGTTGACTCTGAAACGTTTGTGATACAAATTAAAATAAAATCAATTAAAATAAAACAGATTTTATTTCACACATCCACATATGTTTGTTCTCACATTAATTACACAATAAATGAAGTAGGTAAACAAAAGTTTTTACTCTTTTTTAAGACTTGATTCACTTATTTATGAAGAATGGTGAGAAAAGTTTTTCAAATACAACAAATATTTTATAATACTAATTAGCGCAGTGTTAAGAAAATATCATAATAAATTCGATTTTAAACAAAGAAAGTTTTGTAGTCTTTAAATGTATTTATTTTATTTTGGAATTATACACTTGTTTATTCGCTCTCAAAATAGGACGCAATTTGATATTTATCGCCCGGGGGCCTATACCTATATTTCGCTCTAAGTTTTGACCTATTGATTTTTACAGTGATAGTTTAAATACAAAAGATGTTCAAAATACAATGCGATAACAGCACTTGCTAACATGGGCGGATCTAGGAAATGTCCAAGGAGGGGGCGAATTAAGAAACTTTAACTTCGTTCGAATTAAAAGACATAATATGACAATTTTATATAATAGAAGCAATAAGCAATATTTCATTAATTTAAGCTTAAAGCACAGAATAAAAACTTTATAAGTTTTCAAAAGAATGTACAGAAATACAAAATTAAGTAATCGATTTTTTGTTTATTTCAGCAATGAAATATGATATGTTGACAACAAAAATATAATATGTAAATATACTGCATAACAAAGGATAAATTAATACATACAAATCAATTAAATTATAAAATCAGTTCTTTTCTTTTTTGAAGTAGCAAAACGATTAATTAGATTTTCAATGTTTATATCTATGTCTTGCACATGCATAAGTGCCAGTCCTAATAACCTGTCTTCTGTCGTCCTATTTCGCAGCCATGTCTTCAGCCTTCTAAGAGCGGAAAAGCTACGTTTTGCACTGGCTACGCTAATAGGCAACTTTAATAATATTTCAAGTAGTGTATGGCAATTTGGATACACATCAAAGTCAACAGAGGAATATATTTCTACAGCATTTTTTAAAATTTATTTCTTTTGAAGGTGATTGAATTAAACGTAGACATTTAGCGCGACACATAGTTAATTCAGCAGCACATATTTCCAGTGAATTAACGTTTTGTATATTTAATAAAATAATTTTGTATTTTTGTCACAATATTTAGGTAGATGTTTGCAAGTCTTCTGTACTCATTGTTGTTAAATTATGGGGAAGTAAAACACTTAAATGAAATGCATTGAGAGTATCTTTAGAAAAACGAGTCCTCAAATGGATTATCATAAAATCTAACATACGAATAAAAATACTTTTTCTGTAGTATTCTTCTGTACTACATGATGTATAATTTTCTCGATGAAACCTAATAGTGTTACGCATTAATAAAATTGGGACCGACGTACTGACGACTGGCGAGTCTATTCCACGATACGGAGTGCCCAGCATAGTAGTTGTCAACTTGCCCTGAATTATTTCATACCAAGTAACCAAACGACGATATTTACGAGATATTATATTTTTTTTAATTATTATTTTATTAAAACTTACCAACCACCAAGGAGGGGACGATCGCCCCCATCGCCCCCCGCTGGATCCGCCAATGCTTGCTAATTGCTGTTCTGAACGATTATACAAGCCTATTTCAGGTGATTACGACAATATATCGGCAATTAATTGCTGGCGTTCGTAGTAAAACCATCGCAGTGACTATTCTTTGTACTTACTGTGACAAAATGTGTTGTTGTGCGGAATTATTAGTACTCTAGGTGAGATTCTTGAACTTATTTACTTTCAGGTTATATTTATATTTTACAGCATTAAACTTTTAGGTTCATTTATACATTACTAGTTAGTGTGAGGCCTCGAGGGTCTCGGGGATCATGCAGACATTACGTTGCGATACACTACTGGTTAGTGTGAGGCCTCGTAGGTGACCAGATTTATAAATTGCAAAACCGGGACATTTTTGAGAGGATTGTAAAACTAGTGGTGGCCCGTGCATCAAAACTTTGGTTGGTGGGGAAATTTATCTAGAAAAAAAGTCAAGGTCAAATGCATTAATATTGAAAGTTCTATTTTTTCAAGGGATGTGAAGCTGCATGTTTTTCCCTTTTCATGTATAATAATAAATTGCCAGGTCACACAACATTTGAGAAAAGAGAATATATTTAACGGATTGTTGACTTAAATAAAAATAATACTTATACATATAATTGAATATGCGTTCTTACTCATAAATTAAAGTAAAAACATCCCAAAACCTATATGTTTCGTAAGCACAGTACCATAAACTTACACAATTGTAAAACACACGCACGCTTTACTTTACTTTAAAATGCACCGAACAAAATTAGAATGTATAAAGCAATTAAAAATTTAGTAATAAAATAAATATTACAAACGTCGATAGATGATATAATTAATAAATTTTGGGGTCGTCTTGTCACCCTAAGGCCTCGAGGGTCTCGGAAGATCATGCGCATCTCTCTCTGATCATTCGGACATTATCCTCGCTACAAAGCATATGAATAGTCTTACGTGTCTCTAACTAATTATGTTAAAATAGGACAGTTTACCGATTGAAGACAATGTTTAGGGACCGAATGAAGCGAAGGGTACAATTTTAACGTTCGTGGGGCTTATAATATTTTTTACGCGATCGACGCACAAAATTTAAAAAATTACAATTTAATAATTATTTTGACATATTAGGTTTATTCCAACAAAACTATAGAACCGTTCCGAACTTTACTGAGTTTGCGCAAAGCCACCGTTCCGAATTTAAAATTCAGAACTTATAGTGCAGTTTTCCAAGAACAAGTGAATTGTGTTCCGAACAGATTCTGAACCGTTCGTAAAGTTTTAGGATTTTACCAGAATTTTTAATTCTGAATAAGTTTGACGTGACCTGACTTATTTTGTTTTTGTTATTAATGAAATTAGCAATGGAAGAAGACAGCGATTTTTCCGAATGAGCCTGTTTCACACATTTCAAAAAGTATTTTAAATTAAAGTTTATACAATATTTTTCTTATTAATAATTATTAATGACACTTTACTTGAAGCTCAAAATAGTTTTTCTAAGAAAAATACCTTTAAATGTTATATTTTCGTGATTTATGTTATTATAAAAATTAAAGATTATTAAATTTTCTACAGGTTTGCATTAATACTTTTTCTATATATTTTATGCATAAATTTATGAAATTATCTATAATTTAAATCCCAGAGCTTACGCTTTAAACAAAGAGCAATCACAACTCCTTGGTTACGCAGTTCATATCTCAAATGTATGTAAATGACAGATAAATGTCACTATTAAAGAACTAATCATTTTAAATTAATAATAGTAACATTTTAAAAAGAAAATAGTAAATAGAACTATAGTTATATGGAATGGGACTTAATACAGTTTTCAGCATAAGTAAATATGTTAGTATGTATATTTAAATTAATAAAAATTAAATGGCGGGAGGTATTGTGTTGGCCACATCAGATTTTTACCTCCCGCTACCGTTGGTAAGGGAGGTATAGGGATCGTGCTAAAAATCGCATATCGAGATTTTGGTAAATGACCACGTTTTAAGGTCCCTTGAATCCAATTTTAACATTTTCACTTCACGATGATGCTGTGTGTATGTGTGTGTGGATCTTCCACTCTAACTCAATTAGTATCATTCAGAAAATTTTGAAACCTTGTATTTCGAACTTTGTCTGTAATGGAAAGAGCCCATTAGATTTTGGTGAAAATCGAATAACCGGAAATGGCACTTTACTAGAAGCTCAAAATAGTTTTTCCTCGAAAAATACGTTTAAATGCTATTTTTTGAGATTTGCGTTAATACTTTTTCTATATATTTTATGCATAAATTTATAAAATTATCTATAATTTAAATCACATAGCCTACGCTTTAAACAAATAAAACGCAGTTATTCAAATGTATGTAACTGACAGATAAATGTCACTATCAAAGCACTAATCATTTCAAAATAATATTAATAACGTTTTAAAAAGAAAAAAGTAAATAGAACAATAGAAAAGAAATTCAATACAGTTTCCAGCATAACTAAATATGTAAGTAAGTATTTAGATTAATAAAAATTAACGATTCAGAAAAATGTTTAAGCTAATCCTTATTTTTGGATTAGTGAATTCTATTCTATCCCTGTATTCAAAATTTAATCTTCATTTTATTATAGCTCCGGTGTGGCTCAACGGTTAGAGCAACGCCTCATGTCATGAGGGCCCTCGGGGCTGTGTTCGAAACCCTCTAAGGTATGGATGTGTGTGAATGTGAACCCACTCTGTAATCCTGTTGGGGGATTTAAAAAAATGTAGTTACTTGGTTTAGATGAGACTATATTTTATGAAATAAACTGTCAAAATTAGAGTAAAATTCGCTAATTCAAAAATATGGATTAACTTAATCTTTTTTGTGACTCGGGCTGTAAATGGCGGGAGGTATTGTGATGACCACACCAGATATTTTTATATGGGTGATCAACGTATTATATTTTGTCTAAATTAATAAACCAGAAGTAATACTTTACTTGAAGCTCTGAAAAGATTTTCGAAAAATATATTATGATATACTCCAAAACCTGTCAAATTTATCATTTAAGACTTTTATGTGAAAGGGAGCAACAAATTAGATTTTGGATACAATTGATAAACCGGAAGTGATTCTTTATTCGAAGCTCTGAACAAATTTTTGTGAAAAATATATTATGATATATTCTAAAACTTGTCAAATTTAGTATTTAAGACTCTTATATAAAGGGAAGCAATATATTAGATTTTGGCTAAAATTGATAAACCGGAAGTGATACTTTATTTGAAGTTCTGAACATAATTTCGTGAAAAATAAATTTTTACAATCCAAAACTTCACAAATTTGGTATTTAAGACTTTTATATTAATGAGAACGACATACTAGATGTTTTCTAAAATTGATAAGCCGGATGTACTGCTTTACAGGAAGCTATAAACAGATTTTCTTGAAAAAATATATAAAACATAATTCAAAACTTCTCAAATTTGGTATATAAAACTCGTGTATAACTTGAAACAACATTATATTTTGAATATACCTATATGATAAACTGGAAGTGGTACATAATTTGGAGCTCTTAACAGATTTTCGACGAAAAACATAATAATATATAATCTAAAATTTGATATTACAGACTTTTCCATTTATTGGAACAACAAATTAGATTTTGTTTACAAACGATCAACCGGAAGTGATACTTTACTTAAAGCTCATTGCTATTTCAAACATGGGATTGACGGGAGGTCATGTGTTGGCCACATCAGATTATTTATTTTAATTTTCGGTATGTAAGTGCCCTGATTTGACCCTATAATTTCACTAATTATTGAAGTGCATGGCGATATTGCAATCCATATAGTAGTTGTCGTACTATCTATTCTTGCTTCAGGAGTAATACTTGGTGTAATGAATGTAAATCATGAATTATTTCATATTTAATATTTAATCGTACAACTGTACTTAGTATAGTTATCTAAACAAAAGCGCGACGCATCTCACGAGATCAACGGGCGCGGTTAGTCTTCAACAGAGTCATCAAAAGTCAAAGTTTTATAAGAAGAAGTTATGTTAAAGTGAAACCGAATCCCTGTGCCCCAGGTAGACTTCTTTTACATCTAGAAACTACTCAAGGTAGTTTTTTTTTTAAATATTTCTTTTGATATTGTATTATTACGTAATAACTTTGTGGCAGTAGCGGTGCGTGAATTTAGAGTGAGGTGAGGCCAGATTTATAATATCACAATACGGGACATCGATGGATTTAAAATTTGTGAGAAAAAAATGCGCCGCATGCGATTTTTTAAGAATTTTCTAGGTCAAACGTGTTTTAATGCAAAGTAAGATAATATAGAGTTCTTTACAATATAACAAATTTAACAAATTCTTAAAAAATCAAATCGGTTAAAAGTCAAAAACTAATAATTTATTTTTTTCACTACTAGCCTACAAACATACCATTATTGACTTATTATTGAGTTGTGAAATTGTTTTTCTCTACCGCTTCCTTAGCAACGCTTAACAACGGTCAATAATGAATTATTATTGACCATGGTTAATTATGCGAACTGTCTCTTTTTAAAGAAATTCAAGCTTCTGAATTTATTTAACTTATTAAACGCAAAGAAAACATTATATTAAATTTGCCGCCTAATTTCAAGTTGGCAATAGTTAAATTTCAGATTAAAAATCTTAATATTCTACGATCTTATTTCTTATGAAATTTTTCATGCGTTCGCATTATATTTACAATGCGAAATGTTAATTTAGGTATTTATTTATTGTTAAATCTATGAAAAGGTAAGTGTTTATTGTAACATTATTTCAATTATCTTACATGGTACATTTTTTAGGGTTATAATTACATTTCTATGTAAAAACACAAAACAGGTAACATTTATTTGCTATTTATAGTTGAAATTTATAGTGCAAATGTGACAAGTCAAATTTATTGCTGCAGAAGCCGTCTTCAATGAGGTTTGAGTGTTTCCTAATTTATTGTCGCATTTTGAATTTCTGGCATCATTGATTGAGGTATGGGGCTTGGACAGTAAGTTGTTGAAGGGCTCGTAGTCTCACATTCACTGGCTATAGGAACAATCGGTTCTGATGGGACTGAAGGGAGTGATGCCCCTTGTACCATTCCAGCAATCCTCATTTTATCAGCGAGGAACTCTTCAATGTAGCCTTCCGCTACCGTGGCAGACCTCCATCCGCCATGGCGTTTTAGAGATAATATGTCACCACCATTTTCAGCCAAAATGGTAGCGGAAGTACGTCTCAATGAATGCCCCGTGTAAGTTTCAGAATTTTCTAATTTCAAGAACTATTTTTGGCACCTTGCTGATTGTATTGTATCCTATATTTTGTCTCGTAGGTTTGCCGTGTCGGAAAGTAATGAACACCTTTGCCATGTCTGGAGTGGGCCTCTTACTTAGATATTTTTTAACTATTTCAACCCAGAAAGTTTCTACCAAGACAAATTTTCTCGAGGATCCATTTTTGCTTTTCGTTATATTTTTGACGATGATGTCATCCCGAACGTCGACATCTCTCATGTGCATATTGCAAAGCTCATCGGTTCTACAAGCGCCAGCCACTCCAATCACAAAAATAGCCTAAGAAAGTATGAATTAGTAAGTTTTTGGAATTTTATTACCACAACAGGATACCTTCGTTGATAGGAAGACTTCATCTGGCGCTTCTATGAGAAATTTATTAATTTCTTCTTTAAATGAAAATACAGATGGCTTTTTTGGCTTATATGTAGCATTTTGGCGATTTAAAAATGCAAGTAACTTAAAATATTTTGAAATGTCTTGTGACGATGTGATCTGTCACAAGAATATTAGTTCAAACCGTTTTGGCCGTGCTCTCCTTTTCCACGATGTGATCTATCACAAGAATATTAGTTCAAACCGCTATTGCCGCGCTATCCTGTTTCACGCGACACTGAAAACTTTTCTTTAGCATGCCGGACGTAAAGTACACCGTTTACACTATGTATGAGCGAAATATTCCAACTAGAAGTCCGCGTTCCATTTTTTTCCAAATTTTGGTTGAAATCACACGTGCTCTTTTTGATTTCTTACATTTGCAAAACAAGCTAAAGCCTGAATATCCAGCCTCCGGCTATAAAAGCCGCGCCGCCGAGATGTAAATGGAGTGTGTGTAAACCACTAGTATTCCTCAAGAAATCGATTCCCTCTTCTCCAGCAGTCCTGCAGAATTCTCCAGGTGAGCAAACCGTTGTTTTTTTGAACTTCCGCCGTGAGCTCCTCGCGCAAATTATTGTTACTGTCTTGCCCATCGTCGTGATTTGTTGCGTGGCTTAGAGCGTCTCTTGGGGGACATTTCTGAGCCACACCAGAGTCACCACGGTGAAGCCGTCGTCACCCGTACACTCACAGTATATTTTTCCGCGAGCAACGTCGCTTGTAGTGGCACGTCGCGAGATCAACCTCCTCAGCGCATCGACGCCGCCGGCGTGTAAACCCGAGCGTTGACGTCGCCAATAGGGTGCGTGACCATCCAGGGCCAATACCGACCGTCGACGCCGTCCCGACGCCGGGCGTCGTTTTCGAGAAAACCACAGATTCGGATACTACTCGGTATAAGGAAGCGTCGCGACGCCGGGCGTCGTTTTCGAGAAAACCGAAAAGTGAAAAACCACTCCTCGGAAACGGGTTTAGCTTACCACCGGCAAGCGATCTGACGTATCGCCGTCGCGACGCCGGGCGTCGTTTTGTGGAAACTCATATTTTTTGCTCCCGCTCACCAGAAAACGCATCCACGCCACTTCCTCGCAAAATCCCGCGATATCGGCGCCGCGACGCCAGGCGTCGTTTTTGAGATAACGACACTTTCAAAATCCTCGCATCTTGGAAAGCAATACCGCATTGTTTTGACGCACTCTACCTCACCGATACCGCGACGCCGAGCATCTTTACCCGAAAGCTCCGTTTTTGGACTCCGTACTTTAGGGCATTATAACCCTTACCGTATCCGATCAACTTTCCGTTACCCAGCCGCCGCGACGCCAAGCGTCGTTTCCCCAGAACATACCGTTCCCGTCCGAAATAGTCACCCGAACGCCCAGCCGTAGGACCTCTTGTACCTGAGCTTGGAATAATAAATCAGCCTTTCTACCAACACCATTAGTCTTTTATTTCTCTTTGAACCTTGTCTCCAAATCAGCTACCGAACCGTTGGCGCCCGAGCAACCATACGCCAACATTCTTACACGTATTCGAAAAATACGTTACAGTCTATATTTTCTTTTAATGAAATAGTCGATTTCAGCATGGAAAATATGGCCCATAAACTTGAAGCCTTTTTATTGTGTGCTTGCTCCTGGAAATGTACTAGGAGTACATTTGCCGAGATTTTAGTCACCTTTTTTGTTAGACACCATTCTTTAAAACTTGTATACACTTTCATATATATCGGTTTAGATTTTTCTGGCAGCAATGTATCAAACTGCACATTTTGTGCCGCTTCTTTAATTTCCGGAGGAGTACAATTTTCTGTATTACTTTCTTCAAGCATGTTTACTTATTGTTACCAAAATGAAATGTCAGATATTAAAAACAATATTAAAAACAAAAGAATTTTATTTCTGCCTACTTAGTTTTTATAGACATTAATAAATATTAATGTCAAAATTCTTATGTTATTATTAATATAAAATTCGTTAAATAGAATTTAGGAGCTAGTAGTGAAAAAAATAGTATATAAACCACGGTTGAGAAGATCATTATTGACCAGGCGCCTTGTATCACTCGGCCTTCGCCCTCGTGTTACAATCTTGGCGCTGGGTCAATAATGATTATCTTCTCAACCTTGGCGTATAATATACTATTATTCTAAGAAAACAGTTACATAAATAATTCATTTAAATAAAATATTAACGTAAAATTAAGAAAAATTCTATAACAAAAGTAACATTGTCAGTCTTAAACTTTAAAAAATATTTTTAAATTTATATTTCTTTTGCGATTTTAAAGCTACCAATAAATCTTTATGTGCATCTTTATTATTTCCAATAAAATTTACGAATTCATTAGAAGACATTTAGTAATTGAATTATAATTATGATGCGAGATGTGAGCATATAAGCAATAACTACAGAAACAGAAAATCTAAAAATACAATATTAATTAATTAATTAATTAATATATTATATTACTGAGTAATAGCTGGCTAGCTGTGCGGCGTGAGCGTGTAGCCCAAGCAGCATCTAGTGGATTCTCCCCACCACTCAACCGAGGCCAGGAATTCTCAACCTCACCTATTATTCCGATGCTTTTTTCTTGCTATTTTGCGCTTGAAGGATTATATTTTTTATATTTATATAATTCAAAAGAACTAATAATGAAAATATCGGTTGCAAAAGTAATCATTGTAATGATTTATTTATTTATTTAACTTTTTTCTTAACAGTTCAATTAAATTATTCCCATTGTTGTAAGTAGTTCGAACTGTTGTTTTGTCTCTTGGTTGTTGGTATTTGTATATTTCTACAATACATGATTTATTATTGTTTTTGTGTATAAATGTTTAATTTAAATAACTGTGACAAGTAACAGTAGGTACAATTAAAATAGAAATAAATAATGGTTTCAAATTTATGAAAACATAAAAAAATAATAACAGTAACAATAAATAGTAATCATTAAACCGTTTTTACTAAAACTAATTGAAAATAATACAAATATACTTGTTTGAAACAAGCATTTTCTGTTGTAAGCGGTTATGTGCCCTCTGCTCGGAACGAGAGAGGCCAACTCATCGCTTGGCTCATCTGCAGTAGTGTAGATGTAGAGCGTAGAGAGGGTGAAATCGTTCCGTCTCACTCGCACTTATGTATTGCGCTATTATTGTCCATGAGGACAGTATAATTTGGCCTCTATGTGTAAATTCGCGTGAAAATAACACTATTTGCATGGTTATTTGGCATATTATAGTAACAATAATTGTTTATGAGTTCAAATATTGTAGATATTTATTATTTCAATACATTTTAAATGAAAAATAAAATTATAAAATTTTACAAATGTTTTGAATTTAAGAGGTGAGGCTAGGCTTCACCTCTTAAATCCTCATCTGACGCACCGCCACTGCTTTGTGGCAGTTGTTATAATTTTGTGGCAGTTATAATAATTTTGTAGCATTTGTAATAATTTTGTTGCATATACTATTTGATTCTAATATTTTTATAAAGTTTTGAAAATTTTTTAATTATATTTTACTTTAGTTAAAATTTGTATTTTACTTAATTTCCTACTAATTTTGACACCGCTCGGTCAGAATTGGAAATAAATTCATTTTCAGTTGAACTATAAAGTATTATCCCTGCTACCAACGTAAGTGAAATTGAGATGTGTTCATCGAATAAATTGTTATTTGCTGTTTTCATATTTTGTAATGAATTTTTAAGGTCACTAAGAGATTAATTTATCATTACTTTGAAAATTCGAATTAACTAATTAATAGATTGATTTATTAATTCTTGTGTTTTTTTTTTGTTATCGTTCGCGTTTATATTACCTTGTTGGTTTTGTGCATTGGACGCCATTACTTTGGCATACATAGTTGTATGACAATGGATGTATGGAGGTCTGTTTAATAAATTTACGTGCCTGTTGATATATGCATCGGTTTTTGATCTTGTACTCATTAAATGATTTCTCATAAACGAACAGTGTACAAAATTTAGCAGATGCGAGATGAGAACCATTACAATTTGGACATGCAATACTTTCTCTATTGCAAGGTTGACCTTTGTATGGATTTTAGCCGGAAATACAAATAGTTGTATTATTACATCCATATGCGACGTGACCAAATTTTTGGCAATTTATACATCTGATTGGGTTAGGGATATATAGTTTTAATGGTAACATATACATAGCCACCTTTACGTCACAAGGTTAGCTTTGTTTGTCAAATGTGAACACAAACATTCCATTAGGATTTTTTTACCGTTTCTGAAAGTATTTACTTGGCATACGTCTGTTACTCCCTGTAATTTCGTTTCGCTTAGTATCTCTTCATCAGTACACTAGATAAGGTCGTAGCAAAAGGCGATGCCTTTTACACTATTCATTATTAGGTGAAGTGTGCATCTAATATCTTTGTTCAACATATTTTTTAGATTTAGCAGTTTATCAATTTGTTTCGTGTTGCTGGTTTTAATTAATAGGCCCGGTTATATTTTCTTTAATTGGATTACTCCTATTATTTCTTTTATGGTATAATGAAGTGTAATAGGGTTAATGGTTGCAAAGTTTTCCTTTTCATCAATACATTTCACTAAAACAAATTTTCCAGTATCTATATTTGGATTTTGTGAGAAAGTGTTTGCTCCAGGTTGTACTCTTAGAAAGTCACCTTCGTCGGTGTTGTCTAGGTGGAGTCGTTTATGTCCCCACCCCTACGAGGTCGAACCCCCGCCTCGCATTTCAGACGCGGGCGGGGTGATGGCTGGTTGTTGTGTATACTTTTATTTCTGTTTGTTTTTGTTCGTGATTTTTAAATACACAAATTGTTGGAATACAAGAAGTATTTGTTATATTTGTGTGTAGTTTTGGAATCTGTGTTCATACAAATTGAATATTGTTTTACGTAAGCTGTTATATCAGTTAAAATAACTAAATAAATGAAATTCAAAACACTGTAGGAGCGCACACAATACGACTAACTCGTACGGCTGTTCGAAGTCGAATATAATGTTTTTACCTTCCGTCACCTTCAGGTAAGGAAGGTATTGTCTTTGGTCAAAAAAATCGATGGTGAGTTTTTGATGAATAAGCACGTTTTAGGTAGAATATGATTTTACTATTTTTACTATGATGCCTGTATGTGTGTGTGTGTGTGTGTGTGTGTGTGTGTGCGTGCGTGTGTGTGTCTGTGTGTGTGTGTGTGTGTGTCTGTGTGTGTGTGTGCGTGTGTGTGCGTGACAAAATTTTCTAATGCGATAACTCTAATACTACAATTTCAAAATTTATAATTCTTTCGTATTCCTCTTCGTTACACCCGTATGAACAGCTGATTAGATTTTGGTTATAATTGGTCAACCGGAAGTACCAACATTTGAAGATTTTAACAGTTTTTCTTGAAAAAACGATGTTAAATATCATTTTTTCACATTTAATGTTGTTATAAATATTAAAGAATATTTTATTCTCTATTCGATTTGAATGCATTATATACTTTATACGGATATGGAGCCAAAGAATTGTAAAGAAATTAACACCACTACCCATGTTACGCCACTGTTTCGGTGAGCCTGCGCATGGACTTGCTAGCTTCCGCTTGCCAAGAGTTGTCGTCTTCCGGAACGCCGAGTGGTCAGAGAAGAAACGCATGAATCTGTTGTTGTGTTCTTTTGTTAACTTTTATACTACTAATTCATATTTAACCTTACAATTAATGGAGTATAATTGTTAATTAATAAATAACTGTAAACATAAACGTAATACTTGGTGGCGAACCCGAAGTAAACTTCTTGTTTTGTAAAACTAACCTTACAGTATGTATTAGCCAGTTATGGTATTACTCTAGAAACAGCTGCTATTAAGAAAATTCTGATTGAAAGGTGTCAGTGTCAAGTGCAGTTGACAGTATTTTCGTGTTATAATTTTACTGGAAATATAGGATCTTTTGTTGGAAACTTTCTGTATGGAATTTGCATAAAATACATACAACTGCCTTAAGAGAATGTACAAAAAATACAATCTTTTGCAAGGAACTTTCTGTAATTTTTAGCAATAAACTTAATCATTGATATGAAATGAAAACTAAATTCTTTCCACATTAAAGATTTTAATGCTCTATTTACACGTTCAAAAATAGTTGCTTTTTCAGAGCACTATGCAATGATTTTACTTGTTTAAAAATTCAATAAGTTTTTTTATTATAAAATTCTTTTCCCAAATATGTGTACAAATTTTTTGGTATACGTGTGAACACTGGAAACCGTGACATACGTTTTTTTCAAATATCATCTGTCCCGCAAGACTATATTAAGAGTTTTTGGTATGATTGGAAAGATTATTTAATTTGGCATCGAAGAGTATCTAAATACTCCTAATTTAATGGCTTATTAGTGAAATATTTGCAAAAGTATAATGCAATTTGAAAGTTATTACTTATAATTTATTAAAAACAGTAATCATGGAAACGTATTCCGTAGCTGAATTGGTTAGATCGGGGCACTGTAATAATTATTTACAAGTTCAAACCCTGCCCGCCTTATATTTTGATGTATTTTATTAAATTTTGTAAAATGTATTATTAAATAAATTATAAAATTAAAATCTAAATTACTTGGCAAATCAAGTATTTTATAGAATAAATCCACGAGAAATAAAATAAAAAATTATTTATGTATTAATTTTGTAATTTTTTTAATAGTATATTTTACAAAATAAAATAAAAAATAATATGTATGGTATGAGGCGGGCAGGATTTGAACTCGTGAATAATTATTACGATTATTACGATGCCCCGATCTAACCAATTCAGCTACAGAATACGTTTCCATGTTTACTATTTTTATTACAATATAAGTAATAACTGTCAAACTGCATTATGCTTTCGCAAATATTTCAATAATAAGCCATTAAATTAGGAGTATTTAGATACTCTTCGATGCCAAATTAAATAATCTTTCGAACCATATCAAAAACTCCCACTATAGTCTTGCGGGACAGATGATACTTGTAAAAAACTGTTTTCCAATATTAAACGCTATGTCACGGTATATATATATATATATATATATATATATATATATATATATATATATATATATATATATATATATATATATTTATATATATATACATATATATATATATATATATATATATATATATATATATATATATATATATATATATATATATATATATATTTATTTATTTATTTATTTATTTATTTATAAATCGTTCCAACAGGATACTAGATCCCAATTACAGGACGATTATTTATTACAAAATTTTAAATAATCGTATTGGCCATCAGTAAACATTACAATAATAAGAAACACAAAGAAATAAGACAAATTGAATTTAAATTCGCCATAAAAAATTAACTTAATTAAACACATATACATATTAACTAATTTCACAAACTTGCTGGTAAAACCACAAAGTGTTTACATAATATTTGTTTAAACTTGGTGGGGGAGTCGCCGAATATGTCAATATTGCATGATATACTATTAAAGATAGTGCACAGTCGTCGTATTGGAGATTTAATTTCATAATTTGTTCTTGCCATAGTACAGTTGAAAGTAATTTTATTTCTAGATGTTATACGTGGTACGTTCAGCATTATTAGTTCTAGACAACATGGATCATCTATATAACCGTTGAGTAATTTAAATAAATATAAACAAGACTGAATTTTTCTGCGATTATGTAGCGTCACCATATTAAATTGAGACAACAAATTATTATAATTATGATCAAAACTGGGATAATGCCTGTTAATTTTGTAATAGCAATATTTTATGAATTTTTTTTGCAATGATTCTAGGAGGTAATTGTATTTGTTATAGATAGGATTCCAAATCTGAGAACAATATTCCAGTTTGGATCGAATGAAAACAAAATATAATCTTTTCAGAGTTGAGAGTTTATGAAAAGATTGTGAATTACGAATTACAAATCCCAGGCTTCTATAAGATGCCTTTACAATATTGTTGATGTGTGAATTAAAAGTAAATTTGTCGTCAAATAATACACCAAGATCTTTAAACTGTGTAACTCTCTCAAGCTCAATATTTTCCATGTTATACCGAAAAGTATAAACAAATTTTTTTACAAAGTAGCTCATTATCTTACATTTGCTGAAATTAAAAAATAGTTTAGAAGATTGAGACCAAGCGAGAATTTTGTCTATATCTTTTTGGAGTAGAATACAGTCGTAGACAGAGTTTACTCTTCTGAATATTTTCAAATCATCTGCATAAAGCAATACATTTGAATGCTGAACTACATCTACAATGTCGTTTATAAAGAGATTGAATAATAGGGGACCCAGATTGGAACCTTGTGGGACACCAGAAGTGGGAACATAGGGGTCAGATTTGAAGTTATTGTAGCGCACAGACATTTGTCGTTCTTTTAAATATGTTGAAAAAAGTTGAATCAAATTGGGAGAAAAATTGTATTTTTTATCTAGCTTACTTAAGAGGACATTATGATTTATAGTATCGAATGCCTTAGAAAAATCTGTGTAAATTACATCCACTTGACAGTTATCATGTAATGAGTTTAAGGTGAACTCCGTGAAGTTCATAAGATTTGTGGTAGTTGATTTACCGGTAACGAAGCCATGTTGATGAACAGAGATGGAATTATGAACAGAGCTATAGATGTATTTATATAGAATAGATTCGAAGATTTTAGAAATATTAGATAATATAGCAATGGGGCGATAGTTTGAAATGTTAGTATTATCACCAGATTTATGGATAGGACATATATATGAAGTTTTCAGAACAGTGGGATACTGACCAGTGGATAAAGAAAGATTAAATAAATAGTGTAAAGGTTTAACAAAAATATGAGCACAAGCTTTAAGAATATACGCTGGAAGATTATCAGGACCAGGGCTGCATGATGCTTTGAGTTTATTAATAGAGTGTAAAATGTCATTCTCAGTTATATGTGAAATATTAACTACATTAGAACTTGTATTTGCGGAGAGTGAATCATTATCAACATAATTGTCGTTGGCAGCATATACACTGCAGAAAAAATTCGCAAATCCTTGGACAATGTCAGATGTATTGTTAAATGATTGCCCATTTAAGTACATTCGTCCAGGTATGCGTGACGCACGTTTTTTATTGTTGATGAAGTCCCAGAATTTATTTGGGTTAATAGAGATAGAGTTCTCAATATTGGATAAGTATTTAGCATGCTCAAATTTAATTTCTTTTTTAACTACTGCCCGCAAGCGCTTGAATTCATTTAAATATTTTTCATCTTTATGGGCTCTATATAAACTGAGAGATTCAAATTTAAGTTTAATGTTTTTTATTATTTGACTGTTGAACCATGGAGGATATTTGGAAGACTTTCTATTTGACAGAGGTACACATAAGTTCATGATATTATGTAATATTTCATAAAATTTAGTAAAGGCAGTATCAACATCTTCATATGCTAGAAGACAGTCCCAATTGGTTTCAGATAATAAGTTGTATAGTAATTCAAAGTTAGCAGAACGAAAGTTGTAAGAGGTGGCCGAGGTATATATATATATATATATATATATATATATATATATATATATATATATATATACAGGTGTTCATTTTAAAATGCTGTCTCGAGATATATAAAAGTTACAAAGACGGTTAAATAGGCAAAGGATTTCTATTTCACAAAACAAAATACGGAACCTACCTTTTAAATTTTAAATGAGGTTAATAATAGATGGAGTCTAAGGTTAAATATAACTAAAACTATTATAATTAACTCTTAACCATAAAATTTATTTTAATAAAAACTAAATACGTATTTCGAGAACTAAGTTTTCATCATCAGTAGTACAAAAAGGGAAAGTTAAACAGAATAGTCAAGATTACTCAACATGTCAACTATGCCAGAGATCCTAATAACTCTGAAAAACAAGGGAGAGGTTACCTATACCTATAAACTAAGATAAAATTCGTCCAATAATAATGAGTCATTAAATATTAAATTGTCCAATAAATTTTAAGATTGTATTAAACCGAAAAGTTTTGAGTTTGGTATGGGACCGAGATCTGCGTTTATCAAATTATTTTTATATTTATTTATTATTAAACTCTCGTATGCATCTAAATATCTATCATTATTAGTATGTTTTAAAAGTTTCATATTAGAATTCTTAACTTTGTGATTATTAATGAACATATGAACAATTATATGTTCATAAAAATCCATTACCTAAAATGTTCTGAGAATATAAAAACACTCTTAAAAACTGCCCCGATTTAATCACTAAAGATATAAATTTTAAACCCAGCAGTTCCAAAAATGTACTGTCTTCTAAAAATTCATAAACCGGGTAATTCATAAGACCTATAGTTTCTGGAATAAATTCAATTTATTTGCTTTCAAAGTGGTTAGTCAACCATCTACCACATGATTTTAATGTTACCCATACAAGTAAATTTGAGGTAAACACTGTTAAGGACATAAAAATAATGGAAGTTTATAAATTATTCGAGAAAAGTAAGTGTACAGCTGCATACGTTGCTAAATCTCCTATACATTTATTACATGTTCGTAAAAATATTTATCATAATGTAGCAAAAATACTTAATAAATAATAATAAAAAAAATATTAACCAAACAATGTGTTCTTTTATTTTAACCCCAAGACAGCACTTTTGCTTCTTCGATTTAATAATGACAAAACAAGACAAGACACAAGACAAGACACAATAGAAGATACAAGACAAGACACAAGACAAGACACAATAGAAGACACAAGACAAGACAAAAGACAAGACACAAGACAAGACACAAGACAAGACACAAGACAAGACACAAGACAAGACACAAGACAAGACACAAGACAAGACACAAGACAAGACACAAGACAAGACACAAGACAAGACACAAGACAAGACACAAGACAAGGCACAAGACAAGACACAAGACAAGACACAAGACAAGACACAAGACAAGACACAAGACAAGACACAAGACAAGACACAAGACAAGACACAAGACAAGACACAAGACAAGACACAAGGCAAGACACAAGACAAGACACAAAGCAAGACACAAGTCAATACACAAGACAAGACAAAAGACAAGATAGAAGACAAGACACACGACAAGACACAAGACAAGACACACGACAAGACACAAGACAAGACACAGGGCAAGACACAAGACAAGACACGAGGCAAGACAAGACAAGACACAAGACAAGACACAAGACAAGACACAAGACAAGACACACGACAAGACACAAGACAAGACACAGGGCAAGACACAAGACAAGACACGAGGCAAGACAAGACAAGACACAAGACAAGACACAAGACAAGACACAAGACAAGACACAAGACAAGACACAAGACAAGACACAAGACAAGACACAAGACAAGACACAAGACAAGACACAAGACAAGACACAAGACAAGACACAAGACAAGACACAAGACAAGACACAAGACAAGACACAAGACAAGACACAAGACAAGACACAAGACAAGACACAAGACAAGACACAAGACAAGACACAAGACAAGACACAAGACAAGACACAGGACAAGACACAAGACAAGACACAAGACAAGACACAAGACAAGACACAAGACAAGACACAAGACAAGACACAAGACAAGACACAAGACAAGACACAAGGCAAGACACAAGACAAGACACAAGACAAGACACAAGACAAGACACAAGACAAGACACAAGACAAGACACAAGACAAGACACAAGACAAGACACAAGACAAGACACAAAACAAGACACAAGACAAGACACAAGACAAGGCACAAGACAAGACAAGACACAAGGCAAGACACAATACAAAACAAGACATGTCTTGTCTTGCCACTTAAGATTTAATAATAAAATATCTTAAGATTTTCATAATATTAATCAAAGAAAATGTGACGTCATCATTCCTTATCTGTGACGTCATCAATCCTTATCTGTGACGTCATCACATCTGTGACGTCATCAATTCTTATATGTGACGTCATCAATGCTTATCTTTAAAATCTCTTATCTGTGACGTCTATCTTAGATCGTTATCTGGGCTCGGATGCCCCTAACTCCTCTACTTTTAATAAATGATATATATTTTTCTTTGTTACCTGGAATTTTGGTACTTATTGATTTTATAATAAAATGGGCATCATATGATGATAAATTGTGAAACACTACAGGTATTGTATGAGAAAGTTTATAATTTAATTTACAACTTTGATGTGCAGCTCTCCGAAATTTCACAGTCAAATGACAATGATTTCTTACTTTAACATCATCTATTTTTTACAACATACATAACATACTACAGCATTTGTAAAATGTAACTTCTCACTAGGAATCATTACCATTATATTTATATTTTTATTATATTCTCAATTTTATGTGCAATATTTTAAATTTCTTTCACAAACCAATCTATGCAATTCTTTCCTCTGTACATATTAAATATGGAATATTATTCATTGTATGAATACTTTAAATAATACTAAATGGTACATGTTTTTGAATGTAGATAATGCTTTTAACATGTGGTTCATTACTTTTTCCAAAATTGATTTTATATCTGCATAGATAACAAAAAGTAAACGTTTTCTTTATAACGAAAATTTTTAAAATTCATAATTTTATGCTCATCATTAGTAATTTCAATTCTACACTCATTCATTGTTTTACAGTACAATATGTGTTTTTGCAAACTATGCTCTGTAGTAAATGATTTAAGCATCAATCACAATAAAATGATTTGCCAAGATATTTGTGAATATAATAAATAAATTTTTTATCCATTTAAAATGATAGTTTACAGGTGATCGTATTTCTTTAACATTATCTGTCCATAGTGTTCGAAAATATTTGGCGATTGACTTGACACGGTAACCAGAAAGGCTGCCCCTTCTCAGCGGGGAGTAAGGTTGTTTGGCGTACAGGCACGGATTATAAGAAATCTAATACTTACGAATTACTTTATTCGATTATAAAAACCCAAATTATTTACATTTTTTGTACTAGTATTTTTCAACACTTTTTTCTGAGAATACTATTACTTAAGAAAATTTTATAAGTACATTTACAGTTAAGTAAATATTGTATATAAAATGGGGTAAAGGATATTTTAAAGTCAGATGTTCATCAGTACTTTACTAGTGAACGTTAAAAATGTTGCACGGATGAGAACGACAAATTTGAGGAGATTATCACAGTGGGGAAACAAAAACGCAAGCATCTATCCGACGATGCGAAACAGATAGTTCTAAATGTTTTCAACTTTTTAAAAAGTGATAGTGACGATATTGCGCTAGTACTCTTCACAGTGTTCTTCGGAACATGGGTTTTAAATACAAGAAAATTGAGAAAAGTCAAGTTTTGATGGAGAGCAGAAGAATATGTCAGTGGCGGTATCATTATTTGGCAGAATTGAGAAAATTTCGTGAAGAGAATCGTCAAATTATTTATCTCGATGAAACGTGGTACGACACTCACGACACTTTGTGTAAAAGTTTCCAGTTTCGCGGAGTAAAAGAATAATTATTCTACATGCGGGAAGTGAACAAGGATAAGTGAAAGAAGCTTTGTTTCTATCGGGTCACTATATGAAGAACGCTTGTTTAGATTACCACGACAATATGACGTCTGATATTTTTGAAGAGTGGTTTCACACAAAATTATTGCCAAACATTCCTGAAAATAGCATCATAGTTATGGATAACGCCAGTTATCATTCTAGACAATTATACAAAATACCTACTAAATCCAGCACTAAAACTAAAATTCAGGAATTTTTATACCAGAATGACATATATTTTGAAGAATCATACAGTAAAAATGAATTGCTAGAAGTGGCACAAACAAAAGTTGTTAAAAAATTATACATATGTGATAGTATGGCAGAAAAATTTGGACATACAGTATTAAGACTGCCTCCTTATTATTGTGTACTAACCCATTTGAACTAATTTGGGGACAATCAAAAACCAGCATTCGAAGAGCAAATGTTTCAACGACTATCAGCGACAATGTTGTGAAATTAATTAAAAGTGAAATAAACAATATTGGTGACAAACAGTGGGCTAACAGTGTTCAGCATGTGATAAATATTGTGACGATGGTCACTAGATTTGGATTTCATTTTCTTGTTTAGCATTGTAGTCTTGTGGTTAACAAGTTAATTTTTTGCGTAAGTTTATAAATTCAAATCGAGGTTCAAATCCCACCAGTAAATTTGTTGTTTACATTTTTATTATTTTGTATTGATTGAAATTACGCATATAATGTATTTGTTTGATTATATTGTACGTCGTTTGTTGTAAGATGTATTGTTGTATTTTTGTAAATTTGTTTTTCACCTGTCATGTACCACGCGGTCGAGTGGTTAGCATGCTCGACCGGCGTGCTGGGGGTTGTGGGTTCGATCCCGAGGGGTTGATCACTTGGGAATTAGTTGTACACTTGAGTAGGAATTGGCAAGAATTAGCTAGGAATTAAAGGAATTTACATGGAATTAAAGGAATTAACACAGAATTATAGGAATTCTCTAGAAATTGAAGGAATTCACTAGGAATTGAAGGAATTGCCCAGGAAATAACTAGAATTTTAGGGAATTCACTAAAATTTTAACAATTACCTTGGTTTATAGTATATATGTTCTAGATATTAATATATTTTTCACGTTTTTTAATCCATCTCAGTTCTAAATTTAAAAAATATAAGGATTTATTAATTAATTGTAACATATGAAAATAACTTTAAAATTTAATAATAAACTATAATAATAACAAATCTAAAATAATAAATATTTATTTATTTAAAAAAAAAACATTTTCAAAACTATTCAATTATATTTTACAAAATTTGGTACCTAGGGGTTTTCCGACATACCCGTTTCAACTAAAATATTTTCAAAACAATTATTATTCCGGTTTAACCGGAAATGTTCCTAACTTTCTTATTTGAGTAGTATGCCAAATTTTTATTTTGTCCTTGAATTCAGCAGAAAATTCTACATATAAAACAATGGAAACATTTTACCATAATCAACCACTTCCGGCTTAATACAACTTTTTTGTTTTTCCTTAAAAACGGTCACTTCTTTATCATCACTCTATCTCAAAAATTGAATCGAATATCTATAATCTGTTATAAAGAAAGCTTTTGTTTACATTGACATAAATTAGTGATCGAAAATTTTTGAAAAAAATAATTTCTATGTTAAGCTTTTTAAACATAATACCCCATTTGCGCGGACCCGTAACTTTGGTGTGTGTCACTGTTGCCCGTTTATTGTTGACAGGCCACGCGTTTTTAGCCATTAGAAAATGGCGCCCGAGCAGGGACTTTTTGACAAAAATGAAATCATGGTAGAAGACTACAGGAAGACGCCGCAGCCGTCTGGTGTCGATTCCGATGCAGCCCATTGTATTCGTCTGTTGTGAGAAGCATCACCGTCGCCCCCAGGTGTTTGGGGTCATGGACTGTGGAGAGACGTTGTTCTCCATAAGTCTGTGACCTGGAGGGCGTACGACGCCGCCGTGTTCGTCGAGCCCATGAGTCCGTAGTGTCTTTTTCCGAAGCTGTCCACTGCCACGCCGTTCCAGAGGATGAGGTCAGACCCACAACTGTCCAGTTTCACCAGGCTACCAGGGAAGCTGTCCGCCTGCCCGCCGAGAGCAGTGGTGGACAACCGGGTGACTTTTGCGAATGTGTACATAGGAGATTAACATGGCAAATTAGATTTTTGCAAACCGTTGCTCCTCGTTTTAACTTATGGCAATGGTTCTGGTGTTAATACAAAGATAAAAAAATTCCCCATCCGAAAATACCAAATACGTAGAAATTATACAATATTTTAGGCCCAGAAATTAATTTTTAAATTTAATCAATTAAAATCAATTTCCATTTAGTTATTATTCACTATGTAGATTATTAGCAAATGTATTGTTTTATTAAATGATTTATTTGATAATTTTACAGGAACCATAACACTTTTCTCTTTTCCTATTTTTTCAATGTATAAACGTTTATATTTAATACATTCATTTTCTCAAATTTTGCAATATCTTTCAATTTTATGGAGAATTAGAATAATTCATATTAGTAGGGTAGTTAGGGTGGTCTGAGCGCAGATAACGATCTAAGATTGACGTCACAGATAAGAGATTTTAAAGATAGGGTTTGATGACGTCACAGATAAGAGTGATGACGTCACAGATAAGAGATTAAAAAGATAAGGATTGCTGACGTCATAGACGCCACAGATAAGAGTGATGACGTCACAGATAGAATAAAATGATGTCATATGACTTAAGACGTCATATTTCTTAAGACACTATGGAAAATCTTAAGATGTGTTCTTGTCTTGTCTTGTCTTGTCTTATAGTGTTTTGGGATAAAAATAAAAGAACACATTGTTTGATTAATATTTTTTTATTATTATTTATTAAGTATTTTTGCTACATTATGATAAATATTTTTACGAACATGTAATAAATGTATAGGAGATTTAGCAAAGTATGCAGCTGTACACTTACTTTATTTATAAACTTCCATTATTTTTATGTCCTCAACAGATTTTTACCTCAAATTCACTTGTATGGGTAACATTAAAATCATATAGTAGATGGTGCTGAGTAATTGCAAGTGTAGGATCATATATTATATTATTATGTTCTATCCAAAAATGTGGTGTAATCTTAGTTCCATTTGAGTAAATCTTAGTACCAACACATATTTTAGTAAATATTCCATATTTTTGAGCTACTTCGAAGAAAATTAAACTTCCTGCGAAACAAACACCACTGTAGTTTACCCGAATAAATTCTTGTTCAATACAATATTTAATTAGATTAAGTTGAACGTATTCTCGCATGAAATTAGACATGCTGATACGTTTGTTTAGTATAAATGTTGACTAAAGAATATTTATTTTTGACATATTTTCCTGATACTGATTTTTTCATTTTTCCTTATACAAATTTTTATTTTTTCCGCGTACTATTTTTTATATCTTTTCCTTATATTATTTTTTCATTATTTCCGCATACTATTACCTTCCGTCACGTTTAGGTAAGGAAGGTGTTGTCTTTGGTCAAAAAATTCGGTGGTGAGTTTTTGATGAATAAGCACGTTTTAGGGTCCCTAGAATACGATTTTACTATTTTTACGATGATGTCTGTATGTATGTGTGTGTGTGTGTATGTATGTATGTATGTATGTATGTATGTATGTATGTATGTATGTATGTATGTATGTGTGTGTGTGTGTGTGTGTGTGTGTGTGTAACAAAATTTTCGTCTACGATAACTTCCATACTACAATTCTTAAAATTATAATTCTTTCCTATTTCTCTTCGTTACATCCATGTGAAGAGCTGATTAGATTTTGGTTAGAATTGGACAACCGGAAGTACCCTGATTTGAAGATTTTAACAGTTTTTCTTGAAAAAACGATGTTAAATTAAAACATTTAATGTTATCATAAATATTAAAGAACATTTTATTCTCTATACGATTTGACTGCGTTTTATACTTAATATTAAATGGATATAGAGTTAAAAAATTATAAAGAAATTAAATTTCATAAAGTAGCCATAGCTTTGGAAACAGCTACTATATTAAGAAAATATTGATTGAAAGATGTCAATGTCAAGTGAAATTGACATAGTGTGTTTATCTTATAATTTTACTGGAAATATAGGATCTTTTGCTATAAATATTATGTATGGAATTTGCATAAAATACATGCAACTGCCGGAAGGTAGAGTACAAGAAATATAATCTTTAGCAAGGAACTTTCTGTATGAAATTTGTACAAAATACATAGAACTGACGGAAGGTAATGTGCTGGCCACATCAGATTTTTTTTATTATTTCCTTATATTATTTTTTCAGTTTTTCCTCATTTTAATGCATTATTTTACTTTTTACATGAACGTAGTACTAGTTGCATTTAGTACTTTATTTTTTTGTTTATTTAGTTATTTATTTATTTATTTATTTTGTTTATTTATGTTTTAAAGCAATACTTTGGGTTTTTTAAATGAGAAATGCTGAATTATTGTAAAACATTTATTGTACATTTAAAAAAACGAAATACATTTACATATTACTAACAATATTTGTTAATGGATTATAATGAATTATTTTATCGCGTATAATTAAACAGTATGCAGTTATATTTTTAGATACATTTTCATTTGTCTCAAATTCCAATCTTATATCAACATTACCCGATTTCAATGTCTCACTTTGATGCGAACAATCTATGACTATCAGGGGTGTTGTATTAATAAATTCGTGAGGTGTCAATGAAAGTTCACATGGTTGTTCATTGGTAAGATAATTGAAATTAAGTGTACATTTCATATAACGTAGCCCAATGATTATTCTTAATATTTAAATTTAAATTATTATATAAATAAATATCAGAATTTGAATACCGCTTAATATTACTTAGATTACAGTGATCAAATTTACTCATATCCTTATTAATTTTATTCTTGCGATCTGTCTGAAATCCCGCGATGAGAAAACGTGGTGTTTCCAACTGTGATGTAATTTTGATAGCCCAGGAGTGACGTTGTGTTTTTTGCAGGAGCGGATATTCATGAAGTTCCCAGCTACGAAACACCATCTCCAAATTAATGCTATTCTCTTTATACTTCATAAGCATCAATCGCTCGGCATCGGCTACTGATATATGTGGAATTTACCAGTGAACATTATTTAATTCAATTTTCATATTCTCTTTGGCGTCACTGCTTTCAATTGCATTCAAATCAGTGCTGTTTCGTATTAAAACTAATTCTTGTTGCACATTTAGAACATTTTTTTTTAAATCTTCACAAAATCCCAATAGCATACTGAGGGGGATGCATACATTGAAATTACCGTGATCATCAACTAGTTCTTTTGTTTCAGACACAGGCAACCAACCAGCATTTTGTAAACGTTTACTTACATTTGTATTGTAAGAAATATAATTCTTTATAGTTGAAGTTATTCCAGGATTCCGAACTCTATCTATTACTATTCCTCTAAATTCATATCAAATTTCACTTACAATCATTAGATAAACCTCGTATAATGCTATGCGAGGTATAAAACTGAAAATTGTATTATACAAACCTCGGATAAACCAACGATAGAATAAACACCAGTATTTCTTATCCCATGGAAATCGGTCGTATAAACCTCGGATAACTTTATCCCTTGTTCTTATGGATGCCACGTAAATACAAACGATGTGTTGTTATTCATACGTTTGACAGATGTCAATCAAGTATTTCATAATCAGTGTCAGAATCAAAAATATCATTTATACCATCTAACATCGTGAAAAATGCAAATTAGAAGATAGAAATAATAACAATATTGAAGAAAGATAGTCTAACAAGAGGTTAATTTTATTGTGTCAGTACCAACCTAAAGTGATTTAACGTAATTCTTGGTATAACTATCTGATAGATAAAAATGCATTGTAAAAGACATCGAAGGTATAATTACTAGGATAAAGTTATCCCTTCGATAGCTATACCATAGTTTATCCATCAATTGTAAAAGTGGGCCTAAATAAGAATGCAAATGCATTGTTAATCAATTTAGCTGTGGTCGGCACTTTATTATCATGCGTGAGAAGCTTACCCTCAATATAAAGTAAACTATTCCATGGTAGAATATACAAGTCTTGTTGTTGTATTGGAATGCGAATTTCATCATTATTGTCGAAAGTTGTGGAAGCATACGGTTTGTGTGTGTGTTTTTCCGCATGACTGATTGAATTATCAAATAATGCGTTTTTTGACACATTCAATATATTAGCATTCATTTTGGCGAATGCAAAGAATAATTTTTTTTTATTTTTTAAACTGAACTCCAATCCAAATAACTATTAATTTTATTCGCTTTCTTCGCTATCCAGATTGAACTTTAAACGAAAGTGATTTTAAAAACTGATAATTAATGGGTGTTAAACCTTGAACAGTCTTCTTGCTATTGATGCAATTAAAGTTTCGAGCAATATTTATATTCTTGCGAGCAGGAAGATTAAAGTTAATTCCCATCTTGTTTTTTAAGATGTAGTCTTACTGTGATGAGTTCCTCTCCAAAACTAACTAATTTCCCCTTATGATATGCTATTTTAAGGGTTAAGTTAGTTATTACTCGCGTGTTAATTGGTAAATAGATTATTTCAATTGGAGCCTCTATAATTTTAAATCCTGGTGGGACGCGCGGGAAAAATTCGTGATATGTGCACTTTTTTATTATTTGAATAATAATTTGTGGTTATGTTACACTCAATACATATTGAATTTTCTTTAATTATAGCAACAGGATTACCTGATATATAATTTATTAGCATCCAATCGACGAGGTTTAAACCCAAGAATATCACCATTTGAATCGTTTGGTGTAAAATTTATTTCCTTGTTGCTTCTAACTTGACACTTAAGTGTATTATTATTTGCTACAATATTTAATTCAGTACCTGCTTCTAAGTTTTTTTTGTAAAAATTTATTTGTATCATCTATTTCGTAAGAACCTTCTGGAATAGTAATTATATGATTTCCAATATAAAATTTACTATTCTCATTATCAATATTCTGCACTGAGTTATATGCTCCAAAATTTATTAACCCGAGTACATATTCCGAATCCTCATCTAGTATAATCGGCGGATGAAAATTTTCAGTTATGATTGAATTAGTACCGAAGAGCGTAAATGTGTATGACATGATGGTTCAATCAATACTAAGGAGTAATAATGCTTATTTATATAAAAATGCTAAGCACAAGTGGCCACATTTTACACTATTATTAGGCTGATATTAATGTAATTGTAGCCTATTGAACACCTGCTTCCAAAATAATCAACTAATTCTTTTGGTGATGCTAGGTTTCCATAACTATCAAAATATATAACTAAATTATTACGTTTTTTATAAGCAACCTATTGCGACCCAGGCCTATCATTATTATTCAAATTAACAATGGCGCATTCGTTACGATTTACTTTTGCAGGTAAATTATTTCTCATGAATACCCCTCTAAAAAATGGAATTTTCAGTACTTTAACATATTTTCAAAGATCAATATTACTTCATGCCCTTGACGGCAATTCTATTGGCAGTTTTTTAAATGCAGTCCAAGTCCTTTTCGATATGGTTTTAAATAGAGACCTTTACCCATTGCAATGGCCTCAATCATTTTATTATGACGTTTAGCTTCATTTAATTGCTCGGTAGCAGGTTTTTTGTTGTTAACAGCCTTGGTAATACCTGCAGCACCAGCCCCAAGTGCGCCTAAAGCGCTCAAGCCAGCGAAAAATGGATTTAATGGAAGGAATCCTCCGGTTTTCGGTACAGGTACTACTCTTGGATGTTTAATTTTTCACTTTACTTTCTTAACCGTTCGTAAAGCTATTTTTGTAGATTTATTTAAATCAGAACCAGTACTATTTGTCTTTATTGCTTTCTGTGCGCTGTTAACTACGTTGCGAAATGGAAAACTTTCGTCATATTTTTTCTTCTGCACTTTTAGTTGTTTCAACAAGTTAACTTAAACATTTATTCTGGACCTGGTGTTTGATCTTGATTTTGTTTCACCACTTGTTTTAAATATTATCCCAAATAACTTGGAACAGGTTCAATAAAACAGCTACAGATTAAATTTAATCATATCTTTTTTTATGTTGTTTATCCAGCTATCAGATCTGTTTTTTATCTGGTTATCAGCTAGTTATTTGCTACTGGGTCTGTTTTTTCCTGTTTCAACAAGTAACAGCCCTGTTAATTTAAACCTATTTTGGACCTGGTGTGTGACCTAAAATCTGTTCCATCAATTGTTTTACCTGTCAACAAGTTAACTTAAACATTTATTCTAGACCTGGTGTTTGATCTTAATTTTGTTTCAACACTTGTTTTAAATATTATCCCAAATAGCTGTTTAAAGCTAGTTTATTAATTTTGGTAAACAAAAATAAAAAATGAATGAAGAATTAACAAAAGGTATAATTAGTACTTGGTATATTATTAAGCAAAAGCTTAAAAAGCTTAGGCTTGGTGCAGCACATAGAAAAATTTAATTAGAATCACAATATAAACCAATAATTAAATCTTTTAAAGATATTGCAGTTAATTTACCAATGACCAATATAAAAGAAGAACTTAAAAGTAAACCTAAAGAAGAAGTAAAAGACGAGGAAATATATGAAGAAAATGAAACTTTATTAGGCCCCAAATTTTTAAAAACAAGTGTAGTGGCACAATCAATGGACGAGGATATGGGTGATAATGATGTATTTATTGAAAATCAATCACCTATGATTGAAGATCATCCATCAATAACTATAGAGGCTATTTTTAATTTAACTCAGGAACCTTCATTCAGGGAGTATTTAGACCAGTACGATCCATTACCACGACAATATGTTGAAGAGATGGTAACAGATGACAAAAATTTATTTGATTTCAAATATGGCGTGCGACATGCTGTGGATACTGATAATTTTTTATAGGTGATTCTGAGTTAAAAATTGTGGGTAAGGATTTAGTTATACAAAATATAAAATATGTCGGAATACCTGGTTTATATGAGCTCTTATTTAAAAAAAAACACCATTGAGGTATACTGAAACTGATAGTAAAAATTATGTTGATATTGTGAAAAGAACGAATGCTGCCCATTATAGTGACAGCGAGCAACTTTCAAGGAGCAGATCTCAGAAATATACTTTCATTATTGCTCCAAACTTAGACAGTCAGCTGGAAGATTATCAGGACCAGGGCTGCATGATGCTTTGAGTTTATTAATAGAGTGTAAAATGTCATTCTCAGTTATATGTGAAATATTAACTACATTAGAACTTGTATTTGCGGAGAGTGAATCATTATCAACATAATTGTCGTTGGCAGCATATACACTGCAGAAAAAATTCGAAAATCCTTGGACAATGTCAGATGTATTGTTAAATGATTGCCCATTTAAGTACATTCGTCCAGGTATGCGTGACGCACGTTTTTTATTGTTGATGAAGTCCCAGAATTTATTTGGGTTAATAGAGATAGAGTTCTCAATATTGGATAAGTATTTAGCATGCTCAAATTTAATTTCTTTTTTAACTACTGCCCGCAAGCGCTTGAATTCATTTAAATATTTTTCATCTTTCTGGGCTCTATATAAACTGAGAGATTCAAATTTAAGTTTAATGTTTTTTATTATTTGACTGTTGAACCATGGAGGATATTTGGAAGACTTTCTATTTGACAGAGGTACACATAAGTTCATGATATTATGTAATATTTCATAAAATTTAGTAAAGGCAGTATCAACATCTTCATATGCTAGAAGACAGTCCCAATTGGTTTCAGATAATAAGTTGTATAGTAATTCAAAGTTAGCAGAACGAAAGTTGTAAGAGGTGGCCGAGGTATATATATATATATATATATATATATATATATATATATATATATATATATATATATATATATATATATATATATATATATATATATATATATATATATATATATATATACAGGTGTTCATTTTAAAATGCTGTCTCGAGATATATAAAAGTTACAAAGACGGTTAAATAGGCAAAGGATTTCTATTTCACAAAACAAAATACGGAACCTACCTTTTAAATTTTAAATGAGGTTAATAATAGATGGAGTCTAAGGTTAAATATAACTAAAACTATTATAATTAACTCTTAACCATAAAATTAATTTTAATAAAAACTAAATACGTATTTCGAGAACTAAGTTTTCATCATCAGTAGTACAAAAAGGGAAAGTTAAACAGAATAGTCAAGATTACTCAACATGTCAACTATGCCAGAGATCCTAATAACTCTGAAAAACAAGGGAGAGGTTACCTATACCTATAAACTAAGATAAAATTCGTCCAATAATAATGAGTCATTAAATATTAAATTGTCCAATAAATTTTAAGATTGTATTAAACCGAAAAGTTTTGAGTTTGGTATGGGACCGAGATCTGCGTTTATCAAATTATTTTTATATTTATTTATTATTAAACTCTCGTATGCATCTAAATATCTATCATTATTAGTATGTTTTAAAAGTTTCATATTAGAATTCTTAACTTTGTGATTATTAATGAACATATGAACAATTATATGTTCATAAAAATCCATTACCTAAAATGTTCTGAGAATATAAAAACACTCTTAAAAACTGCCCCGATTTAATCACTAAAGATATAAATTTTAAACCCAGCAGTTCCAAAAATGTACTGTCTTCTAAAAATTCATAAACCGGGTAATTCATAAGACCTATAGTTTCTGGAATAAATTCAATTTATTTGCTTTCAAAGTGGTTAGTCAACCATCTACCACATGATTTTAATGTTACCCATACAAGTAAATTTGAGGTAAACACTGTTAAGGACATAAAAATAATGGAAGTTTATAAATTATTCGAGAAAAGTAAGTGTACAGCTGCATACGTTGCTAAATCTCTTATACATTTATTACATGTTCGTAAAAATATTTATCATAATGTAGCAAAAATACTTAATAAATAATAATAAAAAAAATATTAACCAAACAATGTGTTCTTTTATTTTAACCCCAAGACAGCACTTTTGCTTCTTCGATTTAATAATGACAAAACAAGACAAGACACAAGACAAGACACAATAGAAGATACAAGACAAGACACAAGACAAGACACAATAGAAGACACAAGACAAGACAAAAGACAAGACACAAGACAAGACACAAGACAAGACACAAGACAAGACACAAGACAAGACACAAGACAAGACACAAGACAAAACACAAGACAAGACACAAGACAAGGCACAAGACAAGACACAAGACAAGACACAAGACAAGACACAAGACAAGACACAAGACAAGACACAAGACAAGACACAAGACAAGACACAAGACAAGACACAAGACAAGACACAAGACAAGACACAAGACAAGACACAAGACAAGACACAAGACAAGACACAAGACAAGACACAAGACAAGACACAAGACAAGACACAAGACAAGACACAAGGCAAGACACAAGACAAGACACAAAGCAAGACACAAGTCAATACACAAGACAAGACAAAAGACAAGATAGAAGACAAGACACACGACAAGACACAAGACAAGACACACGACAAGACACAAGACAAGACACAGGGCAAGACACAAAACAAGACACGAGGCAAGACAAGACAAGACACAAGACAAGACACAAGACAAGACACAAAACAAGACACAAGACAAGACACAAGACAAGACACAAGACAAGACACAAGACAAGACACAAGACAAGACACAAGACAAGACACAAGACACAAGACAAGACACAAGACAAGACACAAGACAAGACACAAGACAAGACACAAGACAAGACACAAGACAAGACACAAGACAAGACACAAGACAAGACACAAGACAAGACAAGACACAAGACAAGACACAAGACAAGACACAAGACAAGACACAAGACAAGACACAAGACAAGACACAAGACAAGACACAAGACAAGACACAAGACAAGACACAAGGCAAGACACAAGACAAGACACAAGACAAGACACAAGACAAGACACAAGACAAGACACAAGACAAGACACAAGACAAGACACAAGACAAGACACAAGACAAGACACAAGACAAGACACAAGACAAGACACAAGACAAGACACAAAACAAGACACAAGACAAGACACAAGACAAGGCACAAGACAAGACAAGACACAAGGCAAGACACAATACAAAACAAGACATGTCTTGTCTTGCCACTTAAGATTTAATAATAAAATATCTTAAGATTTTCATAATATTAATCAAAGAAAATGTGACGTCATCATTCCTTATCTGTGACGTCATCAATCCTTATCTGTGACGTCATCACATCTGTGACGTCATCAATTCTTATATGTGACGTCATCAATGCTTATCTTTAAAATCTCTTATCTGTGACGTCTATCTTAGATCGTTATCTGGGCTCGGATGCCCCTAACTCCTCTACTTTTAATAAATGATATATATTTTTCTTTGTTACCTGGAATTTTGGTACTTATTGATTTTATAATAAAATGGGCATCATATGATGATAAATTGTGAAACACTACAGGTATTGTATGAGAAAGTTTATAATTTAATTTACAACTTTGATGTGCAGCTCTCCGAAATTTCACAGTCAAATGACAATGATTTCTTACTTTAACATCATCTATTTTTTACAACATACATAACATACTACAGCATTTGTAAAATGTAACTTCTCACTAGGAATCATTACCATTATATTTATATTTTTATTATATTCTCAATTTTATGTGCAATATTTTAAATTTCTTTCACAAACCAATCTATGCAATTCTTTCCTCTGTACATATTAAATATGGAATATTATTCATTGTATGAATACTTTAAATAATACTAAATGGTACATGTTTTTGAATGTAGATAATGCTTTTAACATGTGGTTCATTACTTTTTCCAAAATTGATTTTATATCTGCATAGATAACAAAAAGTAAACGTTTTCTTTATAACGAAAATTTTTAAAATTCATAATTTTATGCTCATCATTAGTAATTTCAATTCTACACTCATTCATTGTTTTACAGTACAATATGTGTTTTTGCAAACTATGCTCTGTAGTAAATGATTTAAGCATCAATCACAATAAAATGATTTGCCAAGATATTTGTGAATATAATAAATAAATTTTTTATCCATTTAAAATGATAGTTTACAGGTGATCGTATTTCTTTAACATTATCTGTCCATAGTGTTCGAAAATATTTGGCGATTGACTTGACACGGTAACCAGAAAGGCTGCCCCTTCTCAGCGGGGAGTAAGGTTGTTTGGCGTACAGGCACGGATTATAAGAAATCTAATACTTACGAATTACTTTATTCGATTATAAAAACCCAAATTATTTACATTTTTTGTACTAGTATTTTTCAACACTTTTTTCTGAGAATACTATTACTTAAGAAAATTTTATAAGTACATTTACAGTTAAGTAAATATTGTATATAAAATGGGGTAAAGGATATTTTAAAGTCAGATGTTCATCAGTACTTTACTAGTGAACGTTAAAAATGTTGCACGGATGAGAACGACAAATTTGAGGAGATTATCACAGTGGGGAAACAAAAACGCAAGCATCTATCCGACGATGCGAAACAGATAGTTCTAAATGTTTTCAACTTTTTAAAAAGTGATAGTGACGATATTGCGCTAGTACTCTTCACAGTGTTCTTCGGAACATGGGTTTTAAATACAAGAAAATTGAGAAAAGTCAAGTTTTGATGGAGAGCAGAAGAATATGTCAGTGGCGGTATCATTATTTGGCAGAATTGAGAAAATTTCGTGAAGAGAATCGTCAAATTATTTATCTCGATGAAACGTGGTACGACACTCACGACACTTTGTGTAAAAGTTTCCAGTTTCGCGGAGTAAAAGAATAATTATTCTACATGCGGGAAGTGAACAAGGATAAGTGAAAGAAGCTTTGTTTCTATCGGGTCACTATATGAAGAACGCTTGTTTAGATTACCACGACAATATGACGTCTGATATTTTTGAAGAGTGGTTTCACACAAAATTATTGCCAAACATTCCTGAAAATAGCATCATAGTTATGGATAACGCCAGTTATCATTCTAGACAATTATACAAAATACCTACTAAATCCAGCACTAAAACTAAAATTCAGGAATTTTTATACCAGAATGACATATATTTTGAAGAATCATACAGTAAAAATGAATTGCTAGAAGTGGCACAAACAAAAGTTGTTAAAAAATTATACATATGTGATAGTATGGCAGAAAAATTTGGACATACAGTATTAAGACTGCCTCCTTATTATTGTGTACTAACCCATTTGAACTAATTTGGGGACAATCAAAAACCAGCATTCGAAGAGCAAATGTTTCAACGACTATCAGCGACAATGTTGTGAAATTAATTAAAAGTGAAATAAACAATATTGGTGACAAACAGTGGGCTAACAGTGTTCAGCATGTGATAAATATTGTGACGATGGTCACTAGATTTGGATTTCATTTTCTTGTTTAGCATTGTAGTCTTGTGGTTAACAAGTTAATTTTTTGCGTAAGTTTATAAATTCAAATCGAGGTTCAAATCCCACCAGTAAATTTGTTGTTTACATTTTTATTATTTTGTATTGATTGAAATTACGCATATAATGTATTTGTTTGATTATATTGTACGTCGTTTGTTGTAAGATGTATTGTTGTATTTTTGTAAATTTGTTTTTCACCTGTCATGTACCACGCGGTCGAGTGGTTAGCATGCTCGACCGGCGTGCTGGGGGTTGTGGGTTCGATCCCACATGAGTTTGTATTTTTTTTATATTTTTATTTAAAAAAGCAAGTATTTGCAGGATGATTAGAATCTTGTTTAAACATATTTTCGTATTTTTAACGGTTTTTCTGGGTATAAATACGGGCCCAAGCGACAGTTTTAGGCAGAGAGTGTGTGCTCTCTTAAGAGAGCGTTAGCTCTTCACCGAGTCTGTGCTCTAGCGGGGAGACGGTGTGTGCTGTCTTCCGCGAACCTGGTGAGTGCCGGGCGGGCAGTTTTTTTAGGACCTTGATTGCCGTTGATTCAGTGCTGTTGGTGTGTGCCGGCAGCTCGTGAGGGAGTGCAGAAGGTGCCTTGTACGGCTACGGATACCGCCGTAGCCGGATGTTTCCGCACAGTGGGGTTTATTACTGTTTGCTGTAATCGCGATGGTCGATGAGTGTTGATGTGTGTCAACACGGCCCCATTTCCGAAATCGCGATTGTTGATGAGTGTTGTCGAGTAACAACACTGTTACCGTTTGCTTGTTTCAACTTTGGTGTGTGCCATTGTTGATCGTTCGTGCCGCGGACCCGTAACTTTGGTGTGTGTCACTGTTGCCCGTTTATTGTTGACAGGCCACGCGTTTTTAGCCATTAGAAAATGGCGCCCGAGCAGGGACTTTTTGACAAAAATGAAATCATGGTAGAAGACTACAGGAAGACGCCGCAGCCGTCTGGTGTCGATTCCGATGCAGCCCATTGTATTCGTCTGTTGTGAGAAGCATCACCGTCGCCCCCAGGTGTTTGGGGTCATGGACTGTGGAGAGACGTTGTTCTCCATAAGTCTGTGACCTGGAGGGCGTACGACGCCGCCGTGTTCGTCGAGCCCATGAGTCCGTAGTGTCTTTTTCCGAAGCTGTCCACTGCCACGCCGTTCCAGAGGATGAGGTCAGACCCACAACTGTCCAGTTTCACCAGGCTACCAGGGAAGCTGTCCGCCTGCCCGCCGAGAGCAGTGGTGGACAACCGGGTGACTTTTGCGAATGTGTACATAGGAGATTAACATGGCAAATTAGATTTTTGCAAACCGTTGCTCCTCGTTTTAACTTATGGCAATGGTTCTGGTGTTAATACAAAGATAAAAAAATTCCCCATCCGAAAATACCAAATACGTAGAAATTATACAATATTTTAGGCCCAGAAATTAATTTTTAAATTTAATCAATTAAAATCAATTTCCATTTAGTTATTATTCACTATGTAGATTATTAGCAAATGTATTGTTTTATTAAATGATTTATTTGATAATTTTACAGGAACCATAACACTTTTCTCTTTTCCTATTTTTTCAATGTATAAACGTTTATATTTAATACATTCATTTTCTCAAATTTTGCAATATCTTTCAATTTTATGGAGAATTAGAATAATTCATATTAGTAGGGTAGTTAGGGTGGTCTGAGCGCAGATAACGATCTAAGATTGACGTCACAGATAAGAGATTTTAAAGATAGGGTTTGATGACGTCACAGATAAGAGTGATGACGTCACAGATAAGAGATTAAAAAGATAAGGATTGCTGACGTCATAGACGCCACAGATAAGAGTGATGACGTCACAGATAGAATAAAATGATGTCATATGACTTAAGACGTCATATTTCTTAAGACACTATGGAAAATCTTAAGATGTGTTCTTGTCTTGTCTTGTCTTGTCTTATACTGTTTTGGGATAAAAATAAAAGAACACATTGTTTGATTAATATTTTTTTATTATTATTTATTAAGTATTTTTGCTACATTATGATAAATATTTTTACGAACATGTAATAAATGTATAGGAGATTTAGCAAAGTATGCAGCTGTACACTTACTTTATTTATAAACTTCCATTATTTTTATGTCCTCAACAGATTTTTACCTCAAATTCACTTGTATGGGTAACATTAAAATCATATAGTAGATGGTGCTGAGTAATTGCAAGTGTAGGATCATATATTATATTATTATGTTCTATCCAAAAATGTGGTGTAATCTTAGTTCCATTTGAGTAAATCTTAGTACCAACACATATTTTAGTAAATATTCCATATTTTTGAGCTACTTCGAAGAAAATTAAACTTCCTCCGAAACAAACACCACTGTAGTTTACCCGAATAAATTCTTGTTCAATACAATATTTAATTAGATTAAGTTGAACGTATTCTCGCATGAAATTAGACATGCTGATACGTTTGTTTAGTATAAATGTTGACTAAAGAATATTTATTTTTGACATATTTTCCTGATACTGATTTTTTCATTTTTCCTTATACAAATTTTTATTTTTTCCGCGTACTATTTTTTATATCTTTTCCTTATATTATTTTTTCATTATTTCCGCATACTATTACCTTCCGTCACGTTTAGGTAAGGAAGGTGTTGTCTTTGGTCAAAAAATTCGGTGGTGAGTTTTTGATGAATAAGCACGTTTTAGGGTCCCTAGAATACGATTTTACTATTTTTACGATGATGTCTGTATGTATGTGTGTGTGTATGTATGTATGTATGTATGTATGTATGTATGTATGTATGTATGTGTGTGTGTGTGTGTGTGTGTGTGTGTGTGTGTGTGTGTGTGTAACAAAATTTTCGTCTACGATAACTTCCATACTACAATTCTTAAAATTATAATTCTTTCCTATTTCTCTTCGTTACATCCATGTGAAGAGCTGATTAGATTTTGGTTAGAATTGGACAACCGGAAGTACCCTGATTTGAAGATTTTAACAGTTTTTCTTGAAAAAACGATGTTAAATTAAAACATTTAATGTTATCATAAATATTAAAGAACATTTTATTCTCTATACGATTTGACTGCGTTTTATACTTAATATTAAATGGATATAGAGTTAAAAAATTATAAAGAAATTAAATTTCATAAAGTAGCCATAGCTTTGGAAACAGCTACTATATTAAGAAAATATTGATTGAAAGATGTCAATGTCAAGTGAAATTGACATAGTGTGTTTATCTTATAATTTTACTGGAAATATAGGATCTTTTGCTATAAATATTCTGTATGGAATTTGCATAAAATACATGCAACTGCCGGAAGGTAGAGTACAAGAAATATAATCTTTAGCAAGGAACTTTCTGTATGAAATTTGTACAAAATACATAGAACTGACGGAAGGTAATGTGCTGGCCACATCAGATTTTTTTTATTATTTCCTTATATTATTTTTTCAGTTTTTCCTCATTTTAATGCATTATTTTACTTTTTACATGAACGTAGTACTAGTTGCATTTAGTACTTTATTTTTTTGTTTATTTAGTTATTTATTTATTTATTTATTTATTTTGTTTATTTATGTTTTAAAGCAATACTTTGGGTTTTTTAAATGAGAAATGCTGAATTATTGTAAAACATTTATTGTACATTTAAAAAAACGAAATACATTTACATATTACTAACAATATTTGTTAATGGATTATAATGAATTATTTTATCGCGTATAATTAAACAGTATGCAGTTATATTTTTAGATACATTTTCATTTGTCTCAAATTCCAATCTTATATCAACATTACCCGATTTCAATGTCTCACTTTGATGCGAACAATCTATGACTATCAGGGGTGTTGTATTAATAAATTCGTGAGGTGTCAATGAAAGTTCACATGGTTGTTCATTGGTAAGATAATTGAAATTAAGTGTACATTTCATATAACGTAGCCCAATGATTATTCTTAATATTTAAATTTAAATTATTATATAAATAAATATCAGAATTTGAATACCGCTTAATATTACTTAGATTACAGTGATCAAATTTACTCATATCCTTATTAATTTTATTCTTGCGATCTGTCTGAAATCCCGCGATGAGAAAACGTGGTGTTTCCAACTGTGATGTAATTTTGATAGCCCAGGAGTGACGTTGTGTTTTTTGCAGGAGCGGATATTCATGAAGTTCCCAGCTACGAAACACCATCTCCAAATTAATGCTATTCTCTTTATACTTCATAAGCATCAATCGCTCGGCATCGGCTACTGATATATGTGGAATTTACCAGTGAACATTATTTAATTCAATTTTCATATTCTCTTTGGCGTCACTGCTTTCAATTGCATTCAAATCAGTGCTGTTTCGTATTAAAACTAATTCTTGTTGCACATTTAGAACATTTTTTTTTAAATCTTCACAAAATCCCAATAGCATACTGAGGGGGATGCATACATTGAAATTACCGTGATCATCAACTAGTTCTTTTGTTTCAGACACAGGCAACCAACCAGCATTTTGTAAACGTTTACTTACATTTGTATTGTAAGAAATATAATTCTTTATAGTTGAAGTTATTCCAGGATTCCGAACTCTATCTATTACTATTCCTCTAAATTCATATCAAATTTCACTTACAATCATTAGATAAACCTCGTATAATGCTATGCGAGGTATAAAACTGAAAATTGTATTATACAAACCTCGGATAAACCAACGATAGAATAAACACCAGTATTTCTTATCCCATGGAAATCGGTCGTATAAACCTCGGATAACTTTATCCCTTGTTCTTATGGATGCCACGTAAATACAAACGATGTGTTGTTATTCATACGTTTGACAGATGTCAATCAAGTATTTCATAATCAGTGTCAGAATCAAAAATATCATTTATACCATCTAACATCGTGAAAAATGCAAATTAGAAGATAGAAATAATAACAATATTGAAGAAAGATAGTCTAACAAGAGGTTAATTTTATTGTGTCAGTACCAACCTAAAGTGATTTAACGTAATTCTTGGTATAACTATCTGATAGATAAAAATGCATTGTAAAAGACATCGAAGGTATAATTACTAGGATAAAGTTATCCCTTCGATAGCTATACCATAGTTTATCCATCAATTGTAAAAGTGGGCCTAAATAAGAATGCAAATGCATTGTTAATCAATTTAGCTGTGGTCGGCACTTTATTATCATGCGTGAGAAGCTTACCCTCAATATAAAGTAAACTATTCCATGGTAGAATATACAAGTCTTGTTGTTGTATTGGAATGCGAATTTCATCATTATTGTCGAAAGTTGTGGAAGCATACGGTTTGTGTGTGTGTTTTTCCGCATGACTGATTGAATTATCAAATAATGCGTTTTTTGACACATTCAATATATTAGCATTCATTTTGGCGAATGCAAAGAATAATTTTTTTTTATTTTTTAAACTGAACTCCAATCCAAATAACTATTAATTTTATTCGCTTTCTTCGCTATCCAGATTGAACTTTAAACGAAAGTGATTTTAAAAACTGATAATTAATGGGTGTTAAACCTTGAACAGTCTTCTTGCTATTGATGCAATTAAAGTTTCGAGCAATATTTATATTCTTGCGAGCAGGAAGATTAAAGTTAATTCCCATCTTGTTTTTTAAGATGTAGTCTTACTGTGATGAGTTCCTCTCCAAAACTAACTAATTTCCCCTTATGATATGCTATTTTAAGGGTTAAGTTAGTTATTACTCGCGTGTTAATTGGTAAATAGATTATTTCAATTGGAGCCTCTATAATTTTAAATCCTGGTGGGACGCGCGGGAAAAATTCGTGATATGTGCACTTTTTTATTATTTGAATAATAATTTGTGGTTATGTTACACTCAATACATATTGAATTTTCTTTAATTATAGAAACAGGATTACCTGATATATAATTTATTAGCATCCAATCGACGAGGTTTAAACCCAAGAATATCACCATTTGAATCGTTTGGTGTAAAATTTATTTCCTTGTTGCTTCTAACTTGACACTTAAGTGTATTATTATTTGCTACAATATTTAATTCAGTACCTGCTTCTAAGTTTTTTTTGTAAAAATTTATTTGTATCATCTATTTCGTAAGAACCTTCTGGAATAGTAATTATATGATTTCCAATATAAAATTTACTATTCTCATTATCAATATTCTGCACTGAGTTATATGCTCCAAAATTTATTAACCCGAGTACATATTCCGAATCCTCATCTAGTATAATCGGCGGATGAAAATTTTCAGTTATGATTGAATTAGTACCGAAGAGCGTAAATGTGTATGACATGATGGTTCAATCAATACTAAGGAGTAATAATGCTTATTTATATAAAAATGCTAAGCACAAGTGGCCACATTTTACACTATTATTAGGCTGATATTAATGTAATTGTAGCCTATTGAACACCTGCTTCCAAAATAATCAACTAATTCTTTTGGTGATGCTAGGTTTCCATAACTATCAAAATATATAACTAAATTATTACGTTTTTTATAAGCAACCTATTGCGACCCAGGCCTATCATTATTATTCAAATTAACAATGGCGCATTCGTTACGATTTACTTTTGCAGGTAAATTATTTCTCATGAATACCCCTCTAAAAAATGGAATTTTCAGTACTTTAGCATATTTTCAAAGATCAATATTACTTCATGCCCTTGACGGCAATTCTATTGGCAGTTTTTTAAATGCAGTCCAAGTCCTTTTCGATATGGTTTTAAATAGAGACCTTTACCCATTGCAATGGCCTCAATCATTTTATTATGACATTTAGCTTCATTTAATTGCTCGGTAGCAGGTTTTTTGTTGTTAACAGCCTTGGTAATACCTGCAGCACCACCCCCAAGTGCGCCTAAAGCGCTCAAGCCAGCGAAAAATGGATTTAATGGAAGGAATCCTCCGGTTTTCGGTACAGGTACTACTCTTGGATGTTTAATTTTTCACTTTACTTTCTTAACCGTTCGTAAAGCTATTTTTGTAGATTTATTTAAATCAGAACCAGTACTATTTGTCTTTATTGCTTTCTGTGCGCTGTTAACTACGTTGCGAAATGGAAAACTTTCGTCATATTTTTTCTTCTGCACTTTTATTTGTTTCAACAAGTTAACTTAAACATTTATTCTGGACCTGGTGTTTGATCTTGATTTTGTTTCACCACTTGTTTTAAATATTATCCCAAATAACTTGGAACAGGTTCAATAAAACAGCTACAGATTAAATTTAATCATATCTTTTTTTATGTTGTTTATCCAGCTATCAGATCTGTTTTTTATCTGGTTATCAGCTAGTTATTTGCTACTGGGTCTGTTTTTTCCTGTTTCAACAAGTAACAGCCCTGTTAATTTAAACCTATTTTGGACCTGGTGTGTGACCTAAAATCTGTTCCATCAATTGTTTTACCTGTCAACAAGTTAACTTAAACATTTATTCTAGACCTGGTGTTTGATCTTAATTTTGTTTCAACACTTGTTTTAAATATTATCCCAAATAGCTGTTTAAAGCTAGTTTATTAATTTTGGTAAACAAAAATAAAAAATGAATGAAGAATTAACAAAAGGTATAATTAGTACTTGGTATATTATTAAGCAAAAGCTTAAAAAGCTTAGGCTTGGTGCAGCACATAGAAAAATTTAATTAGAATCACAATATAAACCAATAATTAAATCTTTTAAAGATATTGCAGTTAATTTACCAATGACCAATATAAAAGAAGAACTTAAAAGTAAACCTAAAGAAGAAGTAAAAGACGAGGAAATATATGAAGAAAATGAAACTTTATTAGGCCCCAAATTTTTAAAAACAAGTGTAGTGGCACAATCAATGGACGAGGATATGGGTGATAATGATGTATTTATTGAAAATCAATCACCTATGATTGAAGATCATCCATCAATAACTATAGAGGCTATTTTTAATTTAACTCAGGAACCTTCATTCAGGGAGTATTTAGACCAGTACGATCCATTACCACGACAATATGTTGAAGAGATGGTAACAGATGACAAAAATTTATTTGATTTCAAATATGGCGTGCGACATGCTGTGGATACTGATAATTTTTTATAGGTGATTCTGAGTTAAAAATTGTGGGTAAGGATTTAGTTATACAAAATATAAAATATGTCGGAATACCTGGTTTATATGAGCTCTTATTTAAAAAAAAAACACCATTGAGGTATACTGAAACTGATAGTAAAAATTATGTTGATATTGTGAAAAGAACGAATGCTGCCCGTTATAGTGACAGCGAGCAACTTTCAAGGAGCAGATCTCAGAAATATACTTTCATTATTGCTCCAAACTTAGACAGTCAGAGGAGAGTTGCGCCAGCTTCTAAAAAAATCATTTCAATTCCTAAAAGACCAATTTTATTCTCAGGTGCAAGTTTAGCCTTAAAAAATATAACTTCAATATCTAAAAACCCAAGTTCCACGTTAGGTGAAACTTATTTTAAAAAATTAACTAAAAATCGAGGGGAGTATGTATACTGGGATAATGTAAATGAATTGGTTGATCGATTGCGGCTTTTAATTGCATGACGTGATGCCGGTCATACAGGACACTATAATGAAATTATATCCGTAATTGAGGAGTGAAAAGAAGCTGGAGTTATAAAATAGCGACAGTTCAATAATGACTTTTGATAAGTTTGGTTGGACGTCATATCGAGCATCATAAAACTACAATATATACTAATAAAATAATAACTCTTATTATTATTTCCAAATAGAATTGTCTAAAGTAAAACATAATTTAAAATCCACCATTGTTATAAATTTAAAATTAAAACTAGAAGGTGATACTTATAATATAATAAACAGTTCTAATTTACCTTTTTACACTTTACCTTGTACAGGTGAAATTATTCAAATTAATATAAATAATCAAAAAGAGCGTCTAAACTACCGAATTAATAACGAACCCCGTAGCTCAATAATAGTTGGTAAACATGTTGTAAAGGGGAATAAATTGATAATATATCCCAGTCCTATGAGCTTGAAAACTAGTGAATTATATATTGAAAGTATACTGGAAACACCTGTTAACTATGTTGAAAATTAAACGTGATATTGTTGAAAAAATACATAAACCAGCACGAGTGCACTTTCACAGAAGGCGTGTAATTACAAAAGGAATAGATGACTTATTCCAGGCTGATTTAGTTGAAATGATTTCTTATGCTAGAATAAATAAAGGCTATCGTTACATTTAGTTGTAATTGATGTATTTTCCAAATTTTTGTGGACTAAGCCCGTAAAAAACAAAACAGGTTCTGAAATTTCAGCAGCTATGAAAAGTATTTTGCTTAGTAATAATCGAATTCCTCAAAATTTACAAACTGACCTACGAAAACAATTTTATAATAAAATTTTTCAAAATTTAATGAATAAATATAATATCAATCATTATTCAAGCATCTGATGTTGAGCGAGTTAATCGTACCTTAAAATCGATGATGTGGAAAGAGTTTAGTTTACAAAGAACATATAAGTGGTTAAGTTTATTACCTAAACTTTCGGAAAAGTATAATAATACAAAACACAACTATTAAAATGAAACCTACTATGTCAGTAAAAAGAATGAAAAATTACTTCTTGATAGTGTTGTTGGAAAAAGAAAACTAAAAGTGGGTGATTTTGTACGAGTAAGCAATTATAGAGGGGCTTTTGTGAAAGGTTATACTCCTAATTGGTCTAATGAAATTTTTACTATACATTCGCTTCAATTAAAAAATCCTATTACTTATATTCTTAAAGATCAGTCAGGGCAAATTATAAAAGAAGGATTTTATGAATACGAAGTACAGAAAGTAAAGTATCCTGATATATATATATATCTTCCTGAAAAATTTTAAAAAGGAAGGACGATATGGTATTTGTTATAGGCGTGGGTTTTATAATAAACATAATAGCTGGATAAGTAAAAGTAATGTTGAATGAGAATTAAAAAGGGGAGCGACTTATTTTTTTACCAATTAAGCAAAAGTATAGCACTAATATAACTCTTGTATAAGATTCTACACAGGTATTTAATTTCTAAACATCAAAGAGCATAAATCACCCTAAATGCTAACAATGTCGGGAAATGTAAAATTATTTCGTATTTACATTTTAATATAATAAATAACATTAAAAAATATATGTAATTAAAAAAATCTTTATATTTATTATTTCAAAATAAATAAATATATATATATATATATATATATATATATATATATATATATATATATATATATAAATTGAGTGTACATTTCATATAACATAGCCCAATGATTATTCTTAATATTTAAATTTAAATTATCATATGGCTACATATCAGAATTTAAATACAGCTTAATATTACATAAATTACAGTGATCAAATTTACTCATATCCTTATTAATTTTATTCTTGCGATCTGCCTGAAATCCCACGATGACAAAACGCGGTGTTTCCACTATGAGCCCAGAAGTGGCGTGTTTTTTTTTGCAGGAGCGGTTATTACAAATTCCCAGCTGTGAAACGCCATCTCCCTAGCTCGTGCTAAGTCGTCTAAGTTGATAAAGCTTTTTGGCCACATATTTTTCTTGAAAAGTGAATAGTCGGTTGCACTCACTTTCATGTACATTGGATCTAAAATATATGTGCTTACATTAAAACGTGCTTATTCACTAAAATATGGATATGTGATTTTTAGCATGAATCCAATACCTCTCTTAGCGAGAGGTAAAAAACCCAAATTATAGCTTTAAAACATATAAATAAAATAAATAAATAAATAAACAAAAAAAATAAGTATTAAATGCAACTAGTACTACATTCATGTAAAAAGTAAAATAATGCATTAAAATGAGGAAAAACTGAAAAAATAATATAAGGAAATAATAAAAAATAGTATGCGGAAATAATGAAAAAATATTATAAGGAAAAGATCAAAAAAATAGTACGCGGAAAAAATAAAAATTTGTATAAGGAAAAATTAAAAAAACAGTATCAGGAAAATATGTCAAAAATACATATTTTTAGTCAACATTTATACTAAGCAAACGTATCAGCATGTCTAATTTCATGCGAGAATACGTTCAACTTAATCTAATTAAATATTGTATTGAACAAGAATTTATTCGGGTAAACTACAGTGGTGTTTTGTGGTTAATTAGGAAAAACAACTAGCTTATATTGCTGTTATAATTATTTCTATTTTTAATAAGTCTTAACCGCAACACAATCACTTACTGCACGCACATATGTAGAAAATTAAATTTTTTAACAAAACTAAAAACAAATTTCAATTTAAAATATGTCTTGTTTTTTATGTAACCCTATTCTAGTATACAAACTTCCATTCCAAACGCCCCATTCCAAACCCTCATTCCAAATCACCTATTCCAAATTCCCCATTACAAACCCCATCCACCATTTAAATTCAGGTAAAAGTATGCCAACCCCTCATACCGCATTCAGGTAAAAATTCAGGGTTGATGCATAATACATAATACAAGAACTGTTTTCATTATCAACAGCCAGAGGCTGCTGAAAAATCTGGGTCGCTGCAAGAACTCGATGGTACATGACATCGAGCTCAATATACCGGAATTTTGAGCCGATGCCCCTATAGCATACTTACTAAACTACAAACCAATATTGATATACGGAAGCGAAACTTGGTTAATGAACCAGAAAATAAAAAGCAAAATCCAGGCGGCTGAAATGTTATTTCTGAAGAAAATGGAAGGTGTTACAAGAATGGACATAATAAGAAATAACCAGAATATATAGGCTATAAATAGAAAGCATTCACAACGTCACTGAATTAAAAAAAAATAGAATGGTATGGACATCTAGTAAGAATGCCGAACGACAGACAGACAATAAAAATAGTATAGAAAGCAAAAATAAGAAGTAAGAGGAAAAGGGGAAGGCCCCCGAAGACATGGGAAAATAATATATAGAGGAAATACTAACTAAACACAACATTAGCTGTCAAGAAGCAAAGAGGAAATCGAAAAACAGAAAAGAATGGAAGATCTAATTAATAAAATAAAATGAACAAGAAAGTTTTAATAATACTAATCTCAATACTCGAAAGGGTATAACAACATTTAAAAAGATTATAATATCATTACCGATATCTGCGTACAGAGCAGATTGGCACACCCAGCAATGGGTAATATGCCGTGATGATATATTTATTTATTTATATCAAATAACGAACTCGGATTTGTGAAAAAATCATGGATTTCACTGGGATTGAACTCAAAGCCTATTTCTAGTCGGATGCTCCACCAACTGAGTTACAAGACCACGTGACTTCCGTGAATTTTTCACATGTCATATGTCATATATGCGTTTTACACGAGGACCTTCTCCCACACAGAGCATAGGCGCCAACTACGTGGGGGCTTCGGGGCTTGAGCCCCCACACGGAATAATCTGAGAGGGCTCTACCCCCACACGGAAAAATCTGAAGGGGTTCTGCCCCCACACACAAATTATTTTTAATACGAACAAAAAGTACACTCTTTTTGAAATATTTTTAATACATCAATTACTTGTACAAAGTAACAATGTATACCTACTCTATTATTTATTTTATAAAATTTACAACTTGTCAAATTGTATGAACTAAAGTACTGGGTAAGTACCGCGTGCGGACTGACAAATAGTACTGCCACCAGTGTTGCCAGATTTAAAATATAGCATTGTCGGAAATTAATAATAAAATTTTAGTGAAAATTACGGTAGATTTTGCAGACTCATGTGAAACAAATTTTATACAGAGTGATTAAAAATGGTTGACGATCACGTTTTGTTCCAAAATAATGTCAAAATTATATTCCAATATTCCATTCATCAAAACTATATGTGACATATGACAGATGATGACAGGTGCATGACATTTGATTTGTTGATTCATTTGATACAGTGTGTTCAAAAAAATTCCTAATTCGGAGTAGGCTATGAACAAAGAAACGTATGTCAATTTCAAAATATTTAATTAAATGTCAATTTGACATGAGATATTGTTAAAAAATTTACCTAAAGAAATCAAAGCTTTTCTTCTTGAATCTTGTTTTAGAAATGTAAACAAATTAGAAAACGGCGAATGTCAATATACTGTATCTTTCTTTGTTGTCCTTTTTCTTTAAAATTATATTTCAAGATCAATTATGACAACTTAACTTGTTCAAAGCCTACTCCGAGTTAGGAATGTTTTTGAACACACTGTATTTGTTTCGGATACCTTCCTGAAAAATCTTTAATTTCATTTAATTATGCTTTTAATTAAGAGCGTGTCAGATTTCTTCTTGAAGCATATTCTTGTTCGGAAGAACATAAAGAAGACGGCTCTTGAGATTATTCTTATAACTGCTTCCAAATAGGAAAAGTACGCCCATGGAAATAGTAATGCTGTCATACTATCTAAGGCAAAAGTCAAAATTGTATGGAATGGCACACTTCTGGAATTTTTGATCACTCTGTTTATATTTTCTACATACAGAAAATTAAAATTTATATTCTATCTGTCTTACGTTGAGTTTCGCCATAAACTTAAAAAGAAAAGATTTAAAAAAAAATATGTAGATATTTTAAGTCATACGATAAACACCGAGATAAATTCGCATCTTTTGTACAATATGTTTATTTATGTATCAATGTTAAGATATAAAGTTTTTATATGGTAAAATTTCTGTTACCCCTTTTTAGCCCCCACACGAAAACCCAAAAGTCAGCGCCTATGACACAAAGTAATTACCCGTTCGTTCGCGCACTCCCTGCTATACGCGCTCGTGTTGTGGCTCGTGTTCGAATTTCAAGCTCGAGCTAGAATAGGTTGTCTTGTCTTCCGTAACTTATGTTTTAATATACTATTAGCATTGAATTGCCCAATTCCAACAAACATCGTTAACATTAGAACGATTGACAAGAGAATACTATATAAATGACCAACCACATTTAATTTGTAATTTAGTAAATAGACATATTCGTACATATGTACAAGCAGAAACAAAAAAACTGGGAGTGTAAAATGCAACTTCTTGTCCGTTAATTTGTTAGTTTCAAATTAGGAACAATTTATGTCCGGTTTCATGAAAGCATGTTATATCAATAATTAACTAATTCTCTTGTTAACTATAAGCAATGAATAAGGTACTTCTCCATTTCATGAAATTAATCCGTTTGTTAACTTGAATTGATTTTTCGGGTATTATAGAGTAAGTTTATATCGACATCCGTAATCGGATTTAAGTGGATTTAGGATTAGATATCGTATTTAAGAAAACGATGTAAACGACATGGATTGTATTTAGAATCGGATTCTAAAGCGACTTTACCAACGAGATTTATATATAAATCCGATTTACTTTCGTGAGATAAACAGCGATTTAAAAGAAAATCCAATAGTAGGTACTGAATCAATGAAAAAAAAATACGCATTCATCTTTAACGGCTTACCAGTTAATATGTGTCAAAGATAAGTTAGTATAATTATTGGAAAAGCAATTACAAATCCGTGGGCGCAACAAGAAACAGTATATTTTTTTAAATTAATACTGGAAAGAATAGTTAATTATTATATGAGTGTGGAATGTACCATATTAGTCACGAAAGAAAAATTTTCTTTAGCGACTAGTATACATTCCATACGAGTGTAATACAACGTTTTATCCAACACTTTTTTAAAAACTTCTTTAATCATTTTTATGTTTTTATTCATCATTTGACAATCACAAGTCAATTGATGTAGTATTTCAAACTACAAAGTAACCATTGAATGGTTTTTATGGTTTTGTTATATTGTTGTAGAAAAAAATTGCTCTATTAATTATTGCCTGTCATTGGAAATTATTTGAAAACAAAAATACATTAAAATGGGTGAAAATGAGGACCTTCCTTTAAAACGTATTCACTTAGAAGCACAAGCAGCATCTTTGAATTTAATTCCGAAGCAAATAAACACTAACTCGTTTCACCAGCCGTACATGGCAGCAGTCATTGTGTAAAGATAAGTAACCTATTTTAATATAAATGTTATTATTAATTAAAATAAATATTTTTTTTAATAATAAAATAATTTTGTAAAACTGCTTTTTATTTAGATTAAAAAAACATAAAAGTCAGTAATAATTTCTCCGAGTCTTCTAAAATATTCTTTTACGGAGTGACTAATGTTGTACATTAGTTATTTCAAATAACCATAGTAACAAGTATATTATGAGTCGATGGGCTCTATTCTGTAACTCGGTAATTAATTTTTAACCACTGGTTAATATTTTTATCCAATAGTTATTGATTTGACAACTAAAAATCCCTTTTTTTGTTATATGTCAGCATACTTGATTGGTTAAAAAATTTAACCAGTGGTTAAATATTAACCACTGAGATGCAGAATAGGCCCCTATGTTGGATAAAAACACTTATTTGATTTGTTAGATGAAAAAACTAAGTAAATGTTAGATGAAATATCTAAGCAAATGTCAAGTCAAAATGTTCAAAAGTCAAAATTAAAACTAGTCAATAATGTTCTACGCATTCTACGCTGCTATGCCAACAGTGTTACTAATAAATCCAATTACATCTACTAGTCCGGATGTTAAGGCAGTTCACCTTGCATTTTGTGATGCAAGCAAGCCTTTTGGGTCATATGTTTTTCAGACTATACTCTACCGATTAAGAGATGTAGCCACCCGGAAATTCCCCGGAGGCACAAGTTATTGCGTGTTGTATACCTCATTGGCGCAGTTTTCTTAAAGTCGCCGTGGTGCGCAAACCATTGGATCTTCAAAGTTGAATTTTTCTAATAATAATAATAACAGTGGAAAGGTCTTTGATGCTGCGGTGCAAAAAAAAATGTTTGGTTACATATAACGTATACATTTTTCTCTTGAATTTAGCACATTGTGTTTTTTTGAGGAAAATTTTGGCTTCCTTGGCCGATTGCGCAAGAACGCTAACATCATACTAGAAAATAACCCGAATAAAAATTGTAGCGTGTTCAAAGAGCTATCGATATAGGGCTTAGTGGCGTGTCCGTGACTTTCAGAGGCCCACCGACACGGAAGTTTCTAAAGAGATACGTAAGTAAGCCGAGCCGCCCTGCGCAAGACAGACCATTGTTACGTCAATTGGGGCAAGGCGTTCAGTATATATGTTGCTTGGACAATACACTACCGATTAAGAAGTGTAGCCACTCGGAAAGATTGCACAGACTCTGTGTATTGAGGGTTGTATACTTCATTGGTGCGTTTTTCTTAAAAGAGCAGTGGTGTGCAAACCATTGGGTCTACAGAGCTGATTTTATTTTTATATTACTTGTAATGTTAAGGTCTTTGATGCTGCCGCGGAAAATAACGAGTTTGGTTACATATAACGTATTCATGTTTCTCTTGAATTTAGCACATTGTGTTTTTTTGGAGAACATTTTGGCTTCCTTGGCCGATTGCGTAAGAACTGTACGTTATACCGGAAAATAACCCGAATAAAAGTTGTAGCGCATTCAAAGACCTATCGATATAGGGCTCAGTGGCGTGTCTGTGGCTATCAGAGGCCCGCCGACATGGAAGTTTCTAAAGGGAGGCGTAGGTGCACAGAGTCGCCCTGTGTGAGAGAGAACATTGATGTGTCAGTTCGAGTAGCCGTTTAGTACATACGTAGCTGGTATAAAACCCTATCCCTATCCGGAAATGCCACGTAGGCTTTGTATATTGCGGGTTGTATACCTCATTGGCGCGTCTTTTCTTTTTAAAGGCGCAGTGGTACGCAAACCACTGGACCTACAGAGCTGCTTATATATATATATTGATTGTAATGATAAGGTCTTTGATGCTGCAGTGCAAAAAAAGAAGTTTCATTACTTACAACGTATACATTTTCCTCTTGAACAGAGCACGTTGTGTATTTTGGAGAAAATTTTGCCGCCTCTGAGCTCTATATCGATAGATCTTGGAACGCGCTACAACTTTTAGTAGAGTTTTCCGGTATAACGTAGCGTTCTTGCGAAATCGGCCAAGGAAGCCAAAATTTTCTCCAAAAAACCACAATGTGCTCGGTTCAACAGGAAAATGGATACGATATAAGTAATGAAACTTCTTTTTTGCACTGCAGCATCAAAGGCATTATCATTACAATTAATATATATATATATATATATATATATATATATATATATATATATATATATATATATATATATATATATATATATATATATATATAAGCAGCTCTATAGGTCCAATGGTTTGCGTACCACTGCGACTTTAATATGAAAAGACGCGCTAATGAGGTATACAAACCGCAATATACAAAGCCTACGCGGCATTTCCGGATGGCTACACCGTTTAATCGATAGGATTTTGTCCCAGCTACTTATGAACCAAACTGCTACTCGAACTGACACATCAATGTTCTCTCTCGCACATGGCGAGTCTGTGCACCTACGCCTCCCTTTAGAAACTTCCATGTCGGCGGGCCTCTGATAGCCACAGACACGCCACTGAGCCCTATATCGATAGCTCTTTGAATGTGCTACAACTTTTATTATATACCCAATACCAGGACTGCCCATATTATATTTTGGAATATGCAAGAAATAAACAATCTCCATAAACTGACTCGTAATGAAGAAACAACTTTACTACATAACAACATTATATGCTTTAGTGAGATATGGGCTAATTACGTAGTTAAAAATTTGCCACTACTTCTAAAAAACTATACAATTTATCAACACACATGATAGTTTTGGAAGAACACGTAGAGGTCATATGATACTCATAAAACAAGATCAAAAAATTAAAATAATTGAAAGCGAACCCCATTGGATTATAATTGAATCATGCACACACACACACACACACACACACACACACACACACGCACGCACACACACACACACGCACGCACGCACGCACACACACACACACACGCACGCACGCACGCACGCACGCACACACACACACACACACACACACACACACACACACACAACTAATAATAGGAAATGTATACTTCTCACCTTCATATAAATACGAAACATTATTAGAGCTTTTTGCAACTAACTTAAAGGAAATTAAGAGATGTACCCAACACATGCATTTGTTATTGGAGGCGACTTTAATGGTGCTATTCTGTAACTTTGCTCTGTAAGACTGTAACTCTACAGACTCTAGAAGCTATAGAGCTCTGTAAGACGACAGCTTACAGAGTAGTAAAATTACCTATTCTGTAACTCCTTCTATAACAAGTCTCGCTACAGAGTTATTCTTATAGAATGCCTAACTTCATTCCTGTCTAGCTATCAAATATGATACAGTATATTTGACAGTAATTTTGTAGGCATTTTAAAAAATATGAAATAGAAAGGATTGTTAGAAAAATAATACACTATAAAATGGTAGGTATGTTGGTCCAAAGATACATATTCTATATTATATTTATGTAGTTGAATAAGCAATAGATTCCATCACGATTTTTTTATTATTATTAATTTCTATAAATACACCAGATTTACACATATGTTATATATAGGTTTATGATTAAATGAAATATATAATTATTGAATCAAAATACGTTATGTTTTGATTTTTGCAGTTAATCAATTTTTGTCATTGTTGTAATCAATGCTTGTCATTGTTAATAATTTTTTTATCTCCCGTGTTTTAATTTTTGTAAACTATTCTCCTCGCTAATGTAATCTAATAATATTAATTATGCAGTCATCATTTAATGACTGTTTTAAATATTCTATGAAACTGAACAGTTCTCTAGCGTTAGTACTCGTGCTCGTACAATTAGGTATAGGGTTTTCTTCAAATCATCTTGACTGGCGGGGACTGCCCTTATTGCCTTTAGCTTTGAATCACTAATTTTGACAAATTCTTAGATATAGGTATTTAAAATTATTCAACTTTATATTAAAGAAAAAAATTCACTTAAATTAAAATATTACAATGAGTTTAAATAAAAACATTTCTTAATTAGTAATGTAATTCATTATCTGGTACACTGAACTGAATGGATTTTGAAAATTCTGGAAAAATCTTTATTTTCATTCTAAAATATTTTTTTAAACATAAATTTCTATAAGAATTGGTAGGATGTTTAATTACCTTCTATGTTTTTTATTTAATAATGGATATAATAAAAATTGTTAACATTTGCTTTTCATTTCTATATTTGTTTAATTTATATAAAATATATTATATTTGACGTTTAAAATATATTTCAATATGCTCTGTAAATACTTTACAGTCAATATTTTGGCGCTGTAAGATTTATAGAAATTTCTATAACTCTGTAGCGCTGACATTACTATCACTTGGTTACAGTATAGTAATTTTCTTACATACTGTAACGTTGGTTACTTACAGAGCCTATAGAGCTTATAGAGCGATACAGAATAGCACCATAATTACCGAATTGGTAATCTAAACCAAGGTGACTATTACTCTTATTTCAATCAGAATTTATTGAACTCTCGTTTAAGTAAAGAAATAAAATAAGAATAGTCGTGACTTCGTAGAGATGATGGAAAACGAAAATCTATGCTTGCTTAACGGAAGAACATCAAGAGACACTCCAGGAATTTCGTAATAGATTTAACATAGGTTGATATAAACGCCTTTAACCTTATTGATAACTTCTCAATTGAAATCGAAATTCTTATATCGGCCCATATGATCTGCAAAGTTACTATAATAAACGTATGGAATAGGCAAATAAACACTGCCATACATACACGAAAACTTAACAAATATATGTAGGACAATAACGAACTTGCCATGTACCAAAACGAAATACAAAGTGTTCTCAAAAATACAACGAAGAAATTAACAGCGTCACAGAACAATACGAAACATTACTGATAGCAGTAAAAACTAGCTCTGGCAACATAGGGATCACAAAAGAAATAACAATAAGCGATTCTTCCAAATAGTCTAAATCTAAACCATGGTATACTAAGGAATGCAAAGATCTGAAACAAAAAATGAGGAAAGCACTGAGAACATGTAAATCTCACAGTTTTAATCAAGTACATCTTCAGAATTTCCTGCAAGCGAAGAAGAAATATATTCATACAATTCAACAAGAAAAAGGTAAATTTAAGCTAGAATTTAATAACAAACTAATGAATATACAACATCAAAAAGAATTCTGGAAAACTATAAAAACTTTACTTCTAAAACATTGTGTTGTTAGGCATTAATTATCGCGTCTATAGCAGGCGGTGATTGTATTTTGTTAAATGAATAAAGACAGTTCGTCATTATATTAAACTGAAACTATATGCGTGTGATTTTTATTTAAATATTTAGACGGATAACAATACAAACATCATCAATCAAATAACATTTCTTCCACTGAATGGTCCCAGTATTTTACTGATTAGTTTGGCAATAGAATCACAATTGACACAAATTTCTTGGACGTCCGACATCCCTACTTAGACTGTGAGATAACTCAAGTTTAACATTACCTTGAACAGATTAAAACTAAACAAGTCACCGGGTTCGGATGACATCATAAATGAACAATTGCGCTATTTGCCAGAATCAGGAATACAACATCCAAAATACTTATTAAATCGCTTTCTATATGAGGAAATATTTTCTAAAACACTTTCCAAAATTAAACTTGCTATGATCCACAAGAAAGGAAATCCAGCTGATGCAAACAACTACAGGAAAATAGCCTTAGTTAATGTTATTACTAAGCTCTCAACCTACATTTTAAATAACAGACTGCAAACCTGGACGGAAAGCCACCATATACTTCTCGAGGCTCAATCTGGTAACCGCAGAAAAAGGTCATGTATCGATATAATCTTTGTATTAAATCCATTTGTTCATTCTAGAATGTTAACAACAAAAGAAGGAACTTTCACAATATTTATCGACTTCCAAAAGGCTTTTTATTTGGTTCCTCACGATAAACTCTGGTTAAAAATCTTACAGTTGGGAGAAAGCGGCAAATTTACACGATTCCTGAGAAACATCAAACAAATCAAGTCACAGTACAAGTAAACACAATACCGGGCTCTCGACCGAAATCGACATTATAAAAAGAGTATTACAGGGAGAATGTACCAGCCCACTCCTTTTTGCTTTATACATATCAGACCTTGAGATGGCACTGCGAACTCAAAACTTAGAAGGATTATATATAAACTACAAAACAGATATTTTATCACTACTATATGCTGATGATATCGTGATTTTTTCCCGTTACGCCATTGATGCTCAAAGGAAATTAAAAGCCCTGGAAACATATTGTAACTCAATAGGACTAAAAAATAATTATGCACTTCCACCAGGGAAGACCGTGTAAACAAAAAATTAAACATACCTGCCAAGATAATGAAATAAAACAAACTGCAACCTATATATACCTAGGGATTACTTGCAAATCTACAGGATTATTTTCTGAAAATGCCAAGATCTCTGTGAATAAATCAAAAAAAATATCAGCAGGTATCAAAAACACACTGATAAAAGCAAAATTTTTTAATTGGGACACAGTTCGTAAACTTTATGAAACCATAGTTATACCATTCCTTTTTTTACACGAGTGAAACATGGTCAATAAACCACACAGACACTTTGGCAAGAGAACAAACAAGCTATTCTAGGGTGGCAAAAAACAACTCCAAATTACATAGTCAGAAAGGAAGTCAATCAAAATAAACTTGAGCTATGGATAATAAAACGTATGCTAACTTGGTGGCACAAAATATTACTTATGTCAGAAAGCAGATACCCTAAAGTATGTTATAATAAATTATTAGCATTAAACACAAACAACAGTTCACCAGCAAACAAACAGGAAAAATTTAATTTAAATTTAAGAAATATACAAACCATTTTATAAAAAAACAACTTTTTATGGCTTTGGGAAAATCGAAATTTTATCGATCGCAAAAAAGAAATACCAAATAATATTAAACGCATACAACCAATACCTTTATAACATTAACATCCTTCGAATAACCCGTTCATCCTACAATCTATACTACAACTCCTACCTTTTTACAAATTTATACCAAACATTTGAAGTTCCCTTCAAAATCCGAAAACTTGTTGGCCAATTACGTAAAATGAATTCAAAACATTTTCAGTTGTACCAAGATGATGTCCTTTTCAGTTTCAATTCAGAGGACATCTGTACTTTATGCAACACCTACCAAAATGACAGCCTTCAACACCTACTGTTTTACTGTCCATTTTACGACCCCATTAGAAAAACGTTTATTTCTAAACACTGGATCGCACCCGAACACTACAATAAAACCCTACTATCCCACTACACTAAGAAGAAGCTGTTTGATATTTACAACTTTGTATG